>VXBO01003498.1:224142-437027 GCA_013400135.1 Rhinoptilus africanus
TTTTTTTTTTTTAATTTCACAAAATCTCCCTTTAACTTCTTATTTCCCTCAACCAAAAATTTAATCTTGTTTCAGAGCTGCTCATCAGACTGTATTGTGCCGTCTTCACCAAATACTCAGTTAACAGCAGCCAAGTTTCAACATATTTAGGTATAGCTTTTTTACCTACTTTAAAGAAACAAAGCATTTTTCCCAGCGCGTGCCCTACTTTCACACAGAGCTACTGCAAAGGAATCGCCCATCTCAGGAAAGCTTTCAGGTACTGCTACATAACAACGGTAGAGAGTAATGAAAATGGATAGTAGTTATTAATTCCACATCTAACAAAGAAAATTGAGTTGCGCTGCGCACATAGCCATCCTTTATTGCCGTGACAAAGCTAACAGCACCACCCGTATTAGCCTCCCCCTGCATATAAAACTAGGAGATCCTGCTGCCCGTTCCTCCAAGTCTGCCACATGTTAGTGCTTCAGGTAAGGGATTTTGCTGTTATCTGAGGGACACAAGTTTTACCATCCAAAGGAAAATGGTGTATTTACGAAGTAATAGCAACACTAAGTCAATTATATTTCATTTCAGGCCAGCTCCGAGCACATCCTTTGTGCCCCATCTAATGACCATCTCCGCTAGAGCAGCTCCGAACTCCTCTTCTTGGTTTGACCTCCGAGTCCCCAAAACCCCTGACTCAAGCTTACTGCCTCTATTCTCCACTCCAAAACCGCAAACTGCTGTCGGGGCCTTCAGTTCCCTCTGCAAGGCAGGCAGCATAGGTCACCTGCATTATTCAGAGCTCTACACAGCTTCTCTTCCATGGAGGTTTAAAAATGAACAGCAAAATGCGTATCAAAATCAAACCCTTTGCAACCATAATGATAATCACGAAATGAAGTAAACTCTAAAAGAAGACGAGGGTAGGCGTTATCTCTAAAGTAACGGGATAGCAACACAGTAAAGTTACTACTTTTTAGACAGAGAGGTCTGAAGGTATACTTTGCACAGTAGTAAACAGCTGAGGACTTTTGCACATCATAGAATGATAGTATGGTTTGGGTTGGAAGGGACCTTAAAGACCATCTCATTCCCCCCCCCTGCCCTGGGCAGGGACACCTCCCACCAGCCCAGGCTGCTCCAAGCCCCGTCCAACCTGGCCTTGAACCCCTCCAGGGATGGGGCAGCCACAGCTTCTCTGGGCAACCTGGGCCAGTTTGCAGATGAAAACTTTGACTCTGGAAGTAGTCCAAGAGGAAGAACACTGAAAATATAGTTCGTACTATCTCGAGGAGCAGCAAAGCCAAAGCAAAGCACAAGGAGAGGGGTTTCCTTTGTGCTCAGCTAAAACAATAAATACACGTACCCTGTAATGAGTGGTCTTCAAAATCCTGAGAGTATATCTAGGCTCACGCACTAGAGGGAGGATCAGAGGGCTCAGAGGAATATCATGGGGGACAAACGAAGTTTGCTAGCTACAAGACATTACGCCTCTTGGTCACCCATACACATCTCTACTCTCCTTAAAGAAATATCCCAGGAGGACCCAGACTTTCAGAAACACCCCAAGAAGGTCCATCCCAACAGGGACCCTCACTGGAGTTTCTGCCTCCTGCATTTCCACGACAAAGAGAGATAAATAAAGGACTAAGACATTATGCAAAACCCTGCTAATGATAACTCGGTACACAACAGCAGCTAAGCGAGTAAGCCGTGTGCGCAGTGTAAGCATTAATGCTATGATATTTATGTTCCCAGAGATGCAGGCTCTGTGCAAGTGTTGAACGTTATTAGAAGCAGCCCAGCCAACTAAGCAAACCCCCCAATCCTGCCCCATTTAACATTTAAAAAAAAAAGAGCCCAAAGCTTTGAATGACTCCTAGCACTCAGCCTAGTAATGCCTGCCAGGAAAAAAGGGAATTTCAGAGATGGCATACCATCAATTTTCTTCATTTGTGTCAGAAGTTGAGCAGCTGTCTTCTTACCAGACTGAAGTGGAGCCAAAAACCTTGTCAGGCAGCCGAAGAAAAAGCACTTCAGAGGAACTAATCTCAAAGACCCAAAAGTATGTATCACATTTTTGAACAGGCATGTGTTAATATTACTACTACATTATCAACTGGCAATGTTTTGCAGAAGCGGTGGAAAAAAAGACTGCTTCGTTTGTTTACGCTGCTTGCTAAGGAGAAGCAAGATGCCACACATACTTGAACTCTGGAGTTTGTTTATTTACTTATGGCCAGCAAAAGGTTTTTAGTGTTATTTTCCCCTAAGCTGGTGAGGAAAGTGAAATAAGATCCACCTCCACGGAAGAAAGAAGATGCACCTGGACTTTCCGTGGCAAACAGATCTTGATTTCAGCAACCTCTCTAATTCCCCAGGCACTGCAGACACACCAGCAAGGGATAAATAATCCCAGCAAGAGCCGCGTTTCAATCAGCTCATTGCTCCGGCAGCCACGGATTGGGACAGACTGGGAAAACCCAACTCGCAATTTGTTTCCTCTTCAGTGTTGCTCCAGTAACCATGTGCTGGGCTGCAGGATCCTTCCGGATAACCTTAGGAGAAACTTTGTACTTAAAAGCCCCAAGGATGCAATGTAGAAAGCAATCAAATTACAAGAGTTATTGTAGAAGGTGGGATTTACTGCCATAAATCAGAGTTTGGTCAAACCGAGAGCACTGTACTTATTAATTCAGGCCAGAAGGTAAGCCAGAGAAGGTGGTGGCCTCTTCCCAGCAGTGTCCCACCATCCAAACTGCTGGGATCCCACCCATCCACTCACCATAATTCATACTGGTGTCTGACCTCTCACAAGATGTGTTTTGCGATCACATCAACCTAAAAAGGCACAAATTCCCCCTCTGTGTGTGACAATCAGATCTCACTCGGCAGAGGATGGCTGTTAAGAGGAGACAGCGACACCATGGGACTTGCTGCTCTCTCTTGGTGGGATGGATTCTTCTTCACACAACATTTGCGAGCGGGAAGAGCTGGAATTTGCGGCCATTGCAGGGCACTGTTTAATTATATTATGATTCTGGTGGATGAACCTGTCATTTGCCAGCCATATCGATACAGGTGCCATGTACAAGGACAGAACTGAAGGGAATAAATAAATCAATCAATCTACGTTCAAGATCCTACTTGGGCTAGCCATCTTCTTTCAGCCAGCTTTTCCCCGAAATGTTTATTTACTACACAGCTAGGCTTTTGGCAGCCTTCCCACTGCGAAATGTGCTGCCCAGATATTACAAAGTGAACTCCAATCCAAAAAGACTTTTTTCCTTACGTCTCCCCTTCTTCCACACAGATATCCCTTTACTTCCAAACTGTGCCTTTAAGGCACAATTTTGCCCAGAATTTCTAGAAAATTCACGTTTGAGAGATGCATTTCTAGACCACTGCTAAAAACGAGATTTCCTATGTGGTCTTCAGCAAACTACTTTAAACAGGCATTTTTCTTTCCTCCATTTACCAAAGAAATGCTTCCTTACTTTTCCGAGGTCTATAAATGCAAACAAATTAACGTGCATGAAAAACCACCGCTGCTGTATATTTAACACGTTTAAATTAAATAAATAAATAAATAGATAAATTGTATAATAGCCCAACAAGATTCTGGCATCCTGGTATTGCTTGCTGGGGAATGAGGTTTCTTTAGAGCTAAACACAAAGAAGCACGGAATAGAAAATAATGATAAGGTGAGCGCATGGCCTTCCCCTATTTCAGTATATATATTGAGCTGCTTCCCACAATGAGGTTCCAGTCATGATTAAGAATTCTGGAAAAATCAAGAAATATTAATGCAAACCAGTAAGAAAACACTGTGCCTTAGATACTTTTGCTACGGTCCAGCAGCGATTCTCTGATTAGCATTTGCAGACCGTACTAAGCATAGCTAATATAAAGGCAATACATACTGCCCGGCTCTCAACGAATATTATCAAGATGGAAATGCCTCCTGACAAATTCACAAGCTGCAAATGTACAGTCATGAAATTCAATAGCCTCACAGCTGCACACTTGTAACTTGTGAATGCAGAAAAATGTCTGAATTGGCAGCAGGCTTTCTGGCAGATGATATCATTTTACAGATGACACTGTAGAGTCTGCCAGTTTGACGTTGAACTCTCCTCTTGCCTTTTTTTTTTTTTTTGTGTTGTTGTTGTTGTCGTTTCCTAGCTCTTTCGCTGAGATCTACTCGGATCACAGTGGCTGTTCTCCTAAGAGTCTGCTATTTCCTTTTCTGACTCTGCAAAGCGCTCAGCTCGGTTCCCTCGGCTCTGCTTATGTAGAGCTGACGTTGAACAGTGTTTAGTTGGGAAAAAAAAAAAACCAACACTTTACCTTTTTCTACAGTATTTCAGATGCACGAAGTGCATTATTCCATAGATGTGTCCCAGGTTTTTTTCCCCTATTCAGAACAGGGCTGGATTTCACTGCGAGTGACCACCCTGCATGAATAGTTGAAATGATTGTGCCTTGATACTCATAATCTGTGTATTTCTAGGGTGCTCAGAGAGAAGGAAACATCCCTAAGAACAGAAAAGCAGCCTCTATGCCACCTGCCGTGATGTCCGTTCAGGCCACTAAGTGCCAATCTGGCCCGATTCCATCCGAAGCTTGATGACATAGGAGGCCTGTCAAAAAAAAAAAGCTCAGGAATAAATTTTAGTCTATTTTCTATTATTTTTTTTTCCCCTCTGTGCCCTGTGCAATCATTGCTGAAATATTTGACCAGGATCTGTGTCCAGATCCAAGCGAGACGCGAAAGCAGGGCACCCCTGAAATGAAGTGGTTCTTTGTACCTTGAAGTCACGCTATACAGCAAAGAAATTCCTGAAAATCCAGTAAGCTGACATCGCGGTGTGCTCCTGGGCTCTCCGGGGTTTTTTAATGCAGTTCAACTCTTAGGTTTCGTCTGCCTGTGCTCTGCTCCTCGTGCTGCCCCATCCCGCTGGAAGGGGTGGTCTCTGCACCTCCGGGGTTTGCACCCTTCAAAAGGTCACAACTCTACGGAATTTAACGTCTCGAATTATCCCAACGCGCAAAGCGAGCACTTCAGTAGGACTGCATCAAACACGCTTGAAAAAGCCAAATTTTAAGACATGCCACCAAAGGTTCAACATGCGTTTCTCCACCACTGAACACGGGGGTTCTCCTTTCTGTAAACTTGTGCACTTAACAATATAAAGTACAGGAACTGAAAAAAAAAAGCCAAACCACCCAAAACAACACAAACATATAGTTGTGGGTAACCTCCAAACAAGGCGAGAGAAAACTCCGCTTTATTTATTCTGGTTGCTTTATTGACGCGGCTCAAAAAGGTGTGTGAGGTTTCAGACAGGGCCCTGTGCCGCAGTTATTGGGGCAAGCCAAACTCTTTGCATCTACTCTACTAGATGCTTCTTCACATAGTCTGAACCATAAAAATCCCACGAGTCACAGTGGCCTCTTTTTTCAACAATACTGAGAGCAGTTTCCCTGGTTTACACCGATGCTGCTCTCCTCTGAACTTAGTAAAACAGCACTAACTCTCCAGTAACCTACACCTGAACCATCGGGACTTTCCCTACTGCTAGTATTTTGCTTCACGTACTCATGCTCAAGAAGTACCATGCAAAAATCCCCAGCCTGTCGTGATGTATATACCTAATTTAGTTATTATGCCAGAAAAATATATTGTATTACTGGCATGTTAGCAAAGGTTGACGGTGATATTAACTGGTCTCCCTGTTGTCCTGGTTTGAGGTGAAACAGAACCAATTTTCTTTTCAAATTTTGTTTTTACTCTTCAGTTAAGAAAGGTCTTGTACATTTAAAGCTGCCTTTAATCATTAGACCTTGGGGCCCAATTCTTAAAGCATTCAGCACCCAATAGCTTCCAGAGGTCTGCTTAGGAAGAAAAAAAAAAAAAAAAGAAGAATTTTTCCTTAAAAACCAGACTCTTTATATGAAGAATTAAACATTATTTACTGTGTTCTTTGAAGAACAGACACCATCCCCTTGAAAAAAGTTCAAATTCTGGGAGCATCTATAATATCTTTAACAGTTGGAATCATCCACAAAGTGTTTTCACCAGAAGCCTGCAGGTTATTGCTGACGGTAAGAAATGGAGAGGAGGGAAAAATTATCTGGACTCCCAGAATAACACGTTCTCTCTTTTGATGCGTCTTATTTTTTGGAGGGAGAAAGCAAATTGCTCTGCAATACATTAGCACGAGCCACAGCACCAAATTCACGCGGGGCGCAATGATTAGGGGCGATTTCCTGCCCGCCGCTTGCTGAGCTGCGGGAGAGAAAAGCGAGTGGCGTGAGAGGTGGATGGGGAAAAACCAAGGAAACGCTCCCCTCTTCGCCCTGCTCTCCCTAACAAAAGGAAGAAGAGGCCAGAAACTACAGAAATATTGAAAAAGCTAATAGCTAACCTAAATTAGTCTCATCGTTTCCTGTTACTCGGAATGGGCAAGAATGAATCACATTTCACAGCGTCTTCCTCACCCTTCTTTTGGATTTCGATGCTCTTGACTAAGATGGAAAAATTTTCCTTGAAAGTGGGTTGAAAAGACACATGATAAGCATTTGCTTAACCAGAGATTACGGACCACACCAGACAACAGTTCATTCCTACCCTATTTCTTAAGACAGCAAATACACAGAAGCATTACTTATCTCCCTCCCTTTTTTCCTTTTTTTGAGAATTCTTGCACAATCTGCTGTTTCGCGGGATTTCAGCGCGGAGTATTCACCAACTTTTCAGGCTTGGGGTTTTTTATTCTCCCTAAAAGCTTCAACTTTCCCCGCAAACTTTGTACGTCATCCTCATCAAATCATACACAGAAATGGGCATTAAGTGCTTTGTTTACTTGTAACTTGGCAGAGCCACCAGAAAGAACAGAATGTAAAGAATGAACTCCCTTTGCAAAAGTCATTCATATCGAAACAAAAGCCTTTACCTTCCTGAAACGGCTTTTCTAAGCGGGCCTCATCTATTTCTGAATTGCCCGGCATTACAGTGACCTCTCAGAAAACCGAGAAACATTTGAAAACCAATCTGAAAACAGAAGGAATGAGAAAGTTCTCCTGGATCTGTTTTTTCATTAAGAAAGCATTAAGAAAATATGGGCTTTTCACCGCTGCAGTCTGAACAAGCAACCGCTCCTCATGTAACATGTAGAAACCTGCTGAAGACAGACTTCTTCCAACTCCCCCTCGGCTGCAGCAGCTGGATAGATTTGTTTCCACCTGCTTTTATCCTCTGTCATTACTGAGGTATGCTTCAGAAACCCAATTTAGCTCTAACCTGTCAGTTTTGCTGAAGCCAAAACAATTCATTTTTATGATTTGATCCCATCCTACCGAGTGCTGCATGGTCCTTTAATTCCCAGCTCCCCACCCTTCTGCACCCAAAGCGAATACAGGTGGTTTGGGGGGGGGTTAAAACCAAAATGCCCTTTACTAAAGCCCCTGAAGTGGTTGATCCTATGCCCGTGCTCCACCGTTTCCTCCAGGAGGTGCAAACTTCTGTGGTCATCAGAGAAGAGACCATCCAAACATGGCTGCAGATAGCGAAAGGCTTCTGAAAGACATTAAGATCTTATTAAAAATGTTAAAAACCTCTCCTCTAAAACCCTACAAAGGCTGGCTGCCTCCAGCTCCTGTGCCAGTGTTGGAAGTAAGGTTGCCAATATATCTTCTCCCATTTCCCCAGCATTTCAGGCGGATAGGAGGGAGTGGGTGTGGGGAGGGAAGGGACCTCAAGGACAAGAGAAGATGATTATCAAGTTTAAAAAGAGCACGTCATAAAACGAAGAAATATAGGACTATTTTTAAAGCGATTGTTTTGTTTTCGAGATTAAAACGTGCTGCAGTATTCCCCTCTGCTTGGCATTCCAGAGGAGGTGTCGCGTTTAGCTAGCAAAAGTAACTCACTCCAATAAAATTGAAACACTGGAAGCAAAAGGGAGAAGCATGAGATGAGAATTTGCTTTCCTGTATTTCAGATAGGGAAGAAATTATGTGTTCCAAAACGTGATTAACTCCGAGGCCCGGTTCTGCAATAACAACCACAACGATTTACTGCGACTGCTCGTGGGTATAAACCCCCCCCCGGCACGGCTGCAGGAGCAGGACACAAACGTGTGAGTTCGGAGGAACCTCTTAACCATACTATCTGCAGAGTTTATCTGTAGATATCTTGAAGGTTTACAAAACTCTCCAAGAAGTAGGAAAGATTTAGGAACTTTTGAAAAATGTGACCTGTTACGTAAACTTGTATTTTAAGAAGTGAACTAGAGCCAGGAGGAAGGATCACAGGGGTTGGACACCTAACCAGCTGTCCCGATTCGGCTGAGCTGCTTTAGCTGTCAGTGTGTGAATTCTTAACGTGTGATGTTTATAAAGTACGGAGAGACAGTTCAGCGCTCTCATTTGAATTATTTTGCCTTTGCCTCAACGTGGGCTGCGACCCCCCAAAGCTATCGCCGATGTCTTCTGCTCCTGAGACCCGCACCTTTAAGCTTAGACCTCAGAATATCTATTTATTAAGATCTAAAGTGATAAAATCATGCTTATCCCAGGCTCATATTTTCCTGACACCTTCACTAATTACACAATATAATGAAATCCCAGCAGCACTGAAATAATTGTTCCAGCAGGAACTCAGCCAGCGAAACACCTATGGAAGCTTCTTTCTACTCATTCATCACTACGGGAAGCAATCTCACAGTCCTCTCCAAAAATCCCTTCAAACAGATGTCTTGCAGCATATCAAGACATTATCAAATTCGGAATTGGAATCAGCATGTTCCCAAATCCAAAAGCCCTCCGAGGGAGTGTTTTGCCTGACACACCTTAGGAAAGACAGCGGGATCCAGGGTGGGCACGGTCAGTGAGACAGGAGGGCGTGGAGAAAAGCAGCTATTTCGCCTGTCCGAGGCCAAGTATGACCACAAAACACCTTACACCTAAGCAATACCATAACAACTACCTAGAGACGACATACCAGGCACGACACAGCTCAGCCTGAGCTGCAGAGTGACCTCATGATCTCCAAGCTGAGGTCATGGATGCTCCATGTCGCTACTCCTCATCGGGTAGCCTGAGTTGGTCACTTGAAGTGCCCGTGCCGAGAGCATCCAGGACAGCTGACCCGCTCCTGGAGCTAGATGTGCATAATGAATGGGGACAGCAGTCACTGCCCAGGCGCCCATGTCCCCAGCGGCTCTGGTGGAGCACACAGCAGTGGGTGCGGGGGCCACCAGCAGCAGTCTCCTTCCAAGGGACACGCGCACCATGCTCCTAGAGAATGGGTGCCCATATCTAATACCAGGCAACACTAAGATAGGTTCTCAGTTTTCCCGAGAAAATATTTTCAACTGGGATGGATGGGATTTTACTGTTTTAAAACTAACATTAGCAAATGTGACTGCGCGGTGCACAGATCTGTCAAATTTGTTCGCAGCTGCAATCCCGAAACATGTCGTTATCGTGTGCTGGGTGAGCAAAGCCGGGCTGGGCTTTCATGTGACTCAGCTCAAAATTAGTTTATGGATAATGTTCCTTTACAATGCGTCCCGTCTTTCGCTCCATCTTATCTTAATGAGTACTTCACCTCTTAAAAACAGGTTACTGCCAGAGAGACTAAATACAGAGTATTAAAGTCTCTGAGAAAGCCACAGGAGCGAACGTCCCCGCTCGGGTAGCTCCGTCCTCCTTGAACACAGCGGCTGCAGGGGGAAGGCTGCAGAGTTTTCACCTGCAGGGGAAAAAAATAATTTCCACAGCGTTCATTATAAAACTCATCTCTGCAGGTGAGGTAGTTCTATTTTTTGACCAATGCATGTGGAAAATTATAGTCTGAAAAACATACCTTTCTTCTGGAAAACTCCATGGTTTACTTGCAACCTCAGCATTTTGGGTTTGGATACCTTGTATAAAATGATAGAATCATGGAATGGTTTGGGTTGGAAGGGACCTTAAGGATCAGCCAGTGCCCGGGTCTCCCCGGGGCAGGGACACCTCCCACCAGCCCAGGCTGCTCCAAGCCCCGTCCAACCTGGCCTTGAACCCCTCCAGGGATGGGGCAGCCACAGCTTCTCTGGGCAACCTGGGCCAGGGGCTCACCCCCCTCACAGCCAAGGATTTCTGCCTCACATCCCATCTCCATCTCCCCTCTGCCAGTGTCAAACCCTTCCCCCTCGTCCCACGGCTCCCCTCCCTGCTCCAGAGTCCCTCCCCAGCTTTCCCGTCACTACAGGCCTTGGTAAAAGTCCCACTCCATCTTTCTTGTAAGCCCCCTTTATGTATTGAAAGACCACAGTAAGGTCTCTCCAGAACCTTCTTGTGCATGTGCACACTTAGAACCTTTTAAAAAAGAAAATGCTATTTTATAAACAGTAGTGGCACGGGATCACTGGCTGAATCCTAGCTAGAACCCAGAACAACCCCTCTCACCACCCACTGCTGCTGGAAGGACATAAATCTCATGAAACACCATCCTGTTTGGCCCCAGAGTCCCCCAGGTACCTCGCAGGCTGCCCCCGCGCGCAGGCAGAGATGCTGCGGGCGCTCCCGTGGCAATCGGGGAGCGGGAGATCCCCGCAATTAACGCATGGCAACGGGAGCAGCCGCTCCGCAGACCAGAATGGAAGCAGCCTCCATATTAAAATGCAGCCAGAGCTGCAGCACATGCTATATAAAATAATTATATCATTTAATCCCCTCATATCCCTGGATAAAACTCCTATTTAAGAGGCCGAGGAGCCGGCGACGGACTCGCCGGTTCGCTGGATTCGTGCTACGCCACCAACAACTTGTAAAACTTTTGAGAAGAAGGACAGCAAAGAAGGAGTGCAACTCCAGACTTCCTTCAGAAAAATTAAATAAATTTTTAAAAGATAGTATGATCTCCTTTTAAATTCCCTGCTTTCTTCTGCTTCTCAGCTGGCCTCTAATTCACGTTGGGAATTGCAAGAAGAAGTAGGGAGTGGAGGAACTGTCCCCCACACCCTGTCTCCTCAGGAAATGCACCGTCATGTGGAATTCATTACTTAACTTTTTTTTTTTTTTTTTAAATGCATATAATTTCAAGTTCATGGTCCAACATCTCTGATTCATAGTAATAAAAGGTTGCACAACCGCAGAACTGTGTAGAACAAAGGTTAATTTGAGGCTACCATACCCTTCCTAACGAAAGACAACTGGAAACGCAGGCTGGTTTCAGAGGCAGCAGATACCTGGGGCACTATTGATCTGGAATTGCTGATTTCAAGATGTAGAAATCCAGTGTGTTCCGACAGGAGTAAGAGGAGGCAGAGAGAGAAGGCAAAGAGGGAGTCAAACCCTGCCGTTCCTGGCCTGGGATTCTCTTGAGATGTTCCAGGCTAATCCTTCCGTGTCACACAGCAGCTTTCTGACACCTACACCTTCTCCACTTAAACGGGGGAGGTTTTAGGTGAAAAAAATTTCAAAAAAAGCCCAAAGATCGGAACACAGGGCTCTACGCCAGCCTCAGACATTTAGCAACCGGAGCTAGCTCTTTCCCTTACTCCAGAACTAGGAGACAGTTTTAAAATAACACTTTCTAACTCCTAGGGTTTGGGGTGTTTTTTTAATATTTTGGGATTCTCTTTCAAAGCGGCGAGGCCGGGAAGTGTCCTTTTTCGCTTCAGTTCAGAGGGAGGGCCTGACGCACTCGCGGGGCTGCGGCTTGGGGAAGAATACCATATATGATGAGACTCCGAACAACGCTCTGAGATCTGGCAGCCGCGAGATCATGCTCGAAAACAGAAATGAAGCAAGCCCCAAAGCCACAGAGGAGCAGGGGAAAGGACGGCAAAGTGACAGGAGAGTAAAGAAATGGCATTTTCCAACCATGAAAAACGATTACTGAGGTCCAAACTAAAGCTGTTCCAGGAGTTTCTGATTAAATTCTGCTTTGTTCAAAAACGCTGACGTGCCGTAATCAAAGTGATTTGTGGAATATATCAATCTGATAGGACTTGTTCCCGTCGGGTCATTTGCTTACTCGTTTTACTAGAAACCCTGGCTCCTAGACAGCCGCCTAGATGGGCTATTGGGAACGCCAGATTCCCAGGCTCCCCAGAATCTCGGTATTAAAAGAAATTAATTATTGATACAAGCCTACGTTATGCATGTTTGCCTTATCAAATTCTCTGTAGCTGTGCCTGTAGCATGGGTGTAGCACATGTGATAGGCTTTCATGATGTAAAAATCTCATCGCAGTGGCAGGGAAGCCAAGCCCTGTGCTCCCTCTCGCTAAAAACGTGAAAATAAGGGGAGGAATAAGAAGTGCAATGCTTCCCTCCAAACATTTTTAAACAGTTAAAGCTTCCCCTTTCCTATTAGGCCAATCATTCCAGCCAAGAACTCTGTCTGCCGCTATGAATGCCTACTTTGGAGTAAAATGCATTTTACACGGTGAAATCATAATATCCTGGGCATTTGGAGCTGTATTTTGCTCTAAAAACGAAGGCCAGCTCCCTCCAGCTATTACATTTTGGGGCTGGCATTCGGTCCCTGGAGCTCCGCAGCTTTCCTCGCCCGGGCGCGATGCGCGGCGGGACGAGCAGCGGCTGCGGCGCAGGGGATGCGCGTTCTGCATTCTGCACCAAAGCCATTAGGTGGTGCTTGAAACAGAAGATTGCAAGAAAGAAAAGCAAGATTTTTGTCTGCAGCTCGCTTACTAAATATTTTATTCTAGCAATTTAAAAAAAAAAAAAAAAAAAGAGTTTAAAAAAAAAAAAAAGCAGCTTGTTCTAGGAATCAGTTTTAAAATCTAGCTGATTTCCAGGCCTTGGAAGAGCTGAGTAATTAAAGAAATAAATAGTCAACTCTTCCGTCTGCCTCAAGCATCTCCGCTGACACACACACACACACACTCTCCTTTAAACATGGCTCTGGTACTTCAGCGCTCGGCCAAACTTCTGCTCATCATGCCCTAGATCTCTATCTCCCTCCTAGGTTGATAACTGGATTTCCAGTAAGTTCTGAGTCAGAGATTGAAATACTATTTAATGTACCAGCTCCAACAGGGGTTTCCAGGAAAAACTGTCCAAGGGCAGAGCGGCAGGAATACTATTTTACATAAGGAAGATCTCACTAGCAATTAGGAAGAAGTCCTGCTTCAGCATGGAAAAGCAATAGCTTATTCCCTTTCCCCTTCTTCAGCAAACACCTACGGGCGGTCTCGAGTCACAAAATGCTCTCCTCAGATATATTTATAAATTCTCACGGCTTCCCTTTATCATTATATTCACGGGAACTGCCCTGTGATAAGCACTAAGAAGAGGCCACCAATGCAATAATTGCATCCAACTAGAGACAGCACACAGCCCTCCTTCTCTAACCTCAGGCTCATGTTTTGTTACTCTTTTTTTCCTTTTTTTTCCTGGTGATCCCCTCTCCTGCGATGACCTGTAACTATCTCATGCCACTTTACCCTCCACCTTCCCAAGTTAAACAAAAAATCCTCCAACGCTTTTGTTGCGAAGGTCGGAAGAGCCCCGAAGAGCTGCGCTACAAACGACCACAGGTTTGGTCCAGCCTCGTGCCGCGTCCGTCACGGCAAGGGATAAGGATGGTCAGGGAGTGCATGGAGCACGGGGACCGTCTCCTCAGGTGTCCCTCCAGCCGTGCCAGCGGTGGGACTGCCTGAGCAAGCCACTATGCCCCCGTCATCACATTTATTATCCACGAATAAACTCAAATTTTGTCTCACCCTTTAGACACCCTTTAACTTCCACCGCCCCCCTGTCGCGCTGAGATCCACGGTACAATTATACCCTGCGAGAATAAGCACTCCTTTTATTTTAACCAACTACCTTATAATTTCAATTCTTGCATTATTGAATTATCACGAAATAACGAATAATCCTTCTTTATCCACATTCTCTGTGCCACCCTTTGGTTTTGTAGCAACTATATTTTAACCAGCCTCCCAGCAAAAGACAAAATGGCAGAGGATTAAGAAAAATAAATAATAATCCTCCAGTAACTGTTTATGAAGCTATTTAGAAACTGCCAATTTGCTTCCGTACTGCATGGAATGATATAAAAATAAATACAGAGCAATCCGAAGTTGAGTATTGTGCTGAACAAAGGAAGAACTGCTTCTCCCGTTTGTATGCGGACTCGGAGTTCATAAATCCCGGGAAGTGGAGGAAGCAGCCTCTCACCTCTTCAGAACCACCTTCAATACCAGGAGGTGGAAGGTGGTCGGACAAAAGATATAACGGGAGGCAGCTGATCCATTTTAAAGCCTCTCTCTCTTTTAGGCTTGAGATTTCACATAAATATTTCTTTAAATGCATACATCTATGTACCAAAACTAACATTTGAGAAGCTTCCAAAACTCAGCTTTTAATTAAACCCATGAAAGTATAATGCTCACAGTGAATAAGTATCAAAAATAGAGACAAAACTGAGAAAATATGCAGGCATTTTTCTTGGGTTTTGTCAGGCACTGCAAAGACAATTAAGTTTCTTTTCTTCACTATACATATAATACTCAGAAGTGAAAGCTTAATTAACTTGTCAGAAACTATGGCATCTCTTTTCTCGAGCTGCTGAACCCACCTTCCCAAAAGACTTGAAGGGAAAATACAAAACCTAAACGCTCTAGCTGAAATACCTGCTCACGCATGACATCCCTGTCCTGTAACACCGTTTGTCTGTCATTACCAGAGGCTTTTTTATCCATCTGGGTGAGCAGACGCTTTTTCCCATTTGTCTGGGAACGTCTCGGCACAGAACTGCAGTTGCTCCGAGCCGACGGACGTCGTGCCGAAGGAGTAAGACGCAGTGGCACTAATTACATCCTACGTTTATCAGGCAAAACCTCCAAGTTTCAGCAAAATATCTTTGATCACGCAGCTTTTCGTGCCCGCCCTGTTAAGGGCAGTTGTGAAAGCAAAATATTTTTTTTTGAGCCCTAAATACAATTTCCCCGCTTCGCTCTGGGGACGGGACGGAGCGGGTTCCGGATGCGTGGAGAAGCGGAGCCCAGAAATTGGGAACTATTTGTGCTGCGGAGTCTCGGCCTGCACCCTGCTCTGCTGGCCGGCCTCTGGTTTTTGGGAGATATTTTGCATTTCTTCCCGCTGAATCCAGGGGCAGCTGTGGCCAATAAGTCCCTGTCAGCAAGCGCTGCCTGGAATCCTGCTCCCAGCAGCTGGAGGAGCCACCGCAGCCCCGCAGCGACTCCTGACCCTGCTTCCAAGAACCGGGAGGGCTTTAAACGAGGGGTTTGGGGAGAAGCGTGGGCTCAGCCTTGCCCCTGCCCGACCGATCCCCTGCAATAACAGAGAGAAGGTCCCGAGTTTAACAAAGGTTAACAAACCTAACGTTAACACTTAAATTTGCCCTGTGTAATAAGCGGCTTTTGCATTTTTCATGTCCTTTTTTTTTTTTTTTAATACAGTCTTTCAACCTGAGCTCACTTAAGTCTGAAAAATATTGTACTTTATCCTCCTGTAATCTCCTCTCCAAGATACGCAGGTTTAAACAAAGAGCAAAGGTCCGGGTGCTTTACTGCATTAGTAATGGCCCGACATCTCCCCTTTAATAATGCAACACAGAACAGAGCACAGCAGTTTTTTGCTTTCTCATTTTAAAAATGTATTAAAACTTTCCTCTGCGGGGCCAGGCGACAGTGCGAGGGAGTAGAAATTGTTTTGGTTTTTTTTTTTTCACGGCAGAAAATATTGCTGAGGCATTCAAGGGATAATTTTTCACCTCCGATAGAAATCGCTATCTTTACTTCCCTACTAACTGTGCTACCGTCTTTCCAGCACTACGTCAGATTTTAGTGAGCTCTGGGATTTGGTGGACGTAACTCTTTACTCAGCAGACTTGAAGCCTGTGCGAGTAATTCCAAGCCCGTGCGATCCCACCTAACGCACGATATTGAGAAACCCTCTTCTCTTCTGATGGATATTAAAAACAAACACACGCAATTCCTAACCACTCCACCCAAATTCATGCCGCGGGTCTTTCTTTTTTCTTAAAAAATAGAAGTAAATTAAGGTTTCGCGTTTTCCCTGCGACAGAGAGCTCCAGAGAGTCACACAGACCCAACCCGCCAGTTTTCGGAGCAACCTTCATTAAGGTATTTCTCTTGATACAAAAGGAAGCTTTTCTGTAATGCATCGTTGTATTACCAGGCCTCTTTGGGCACTCCTGGTGACAAACGATACGGTATCCTATTGGAGAATATAGGTTATAAACCCCTGTTATTTCATATCTACGACGGATCATAGTTCTTTGGTTAGATGTACACAGCTCTGGCTTTGGCGATACCTGGTTCGGGTCTCCCCACACCAGCCAGGAGAGCAGCAGCCGATGAACGCTGGCGACATGACCGAATTTATCAGCTTAAACCAAAACCAGTCCATGGGATGAACTTATTGCTGGAGACTCAGGAGCAATAAAAGATACAGGCCGGACTCCAGCAACAGGAGCTGCTGGAAAGCAGAAGGTCCTCCAGGAAAAAGGCACCTCCTTCATCTCCCACGCACGGGCTTCACATGGAAAAAACTGCCGCCCTGCCTTTCCTACGCGCACAGCAAGCCACACCTTTCTAAAGTATCATTTTATCCGTTATCTGCAAAATCCAAACAGAAAAACGAGCCAGTTTCCCGCTTGAGCATAAACACTAAGCCCTGGATGCTAGAGGGGAATTTCCCCCCCGCTCGTAGCTAGCATTGGGCAATAATCCTTCTCCCCATAACAGATTTAGATTAGTAATGCCAGCAGTATTAAAAGGGGCCTTTTGAGCTGGGAAACATGTGCTGGTAGTCTGGGAAGGGTGTTTACAACATGTGTTTTGCAGGTATTAATGCTCATGAGGCAGGGTGGTTTGTAAAGGCGTAACGCGTCCTGCCATCTCCCCGGGGGCCACCGCGCTCCTCCCCACCTCTCTGTCCCTTCCCGCTCTCCCCAGGCACAAGTGAATTCTTAATTGTTCTGCTACAGGTATGGGCCAAGCCATAAAATACACCAGTTGGGACACAATTAGCGCTCTAAAAGACGGGAAAACCACATCTGGCAAACAAGTGTGGGAGCCCAGGGAGCCCTTTATTCAAAACTGAACTCTCCAAGGGGGAAAAATATGTTCGTGAGCATGGCTGAGCTTCCCAGTCGTGTTTTTGGGCTCTCACCCTCCCTTTCCTGGCCGCTCTCTTTCACTGATAAAATAAACTAATCCCTCCCTCCCAAGATGCTGCATAAATCCTGGTCACGTTAAGCCTGGCTCTCATCCCACGCAGAGAAATGCCAATACCAGCGAGGTCGCTGTGGTCACCGCTGAGGCTTTTCCAAACAAGCCTGAAGGTGTTTTGTTCATCAAAGCCGAAACCTCCAGCGAGGCCCCGCTGCAGCCCTGGAAAACACATGTTTCCTAATATTCAGCGCGCCCAAAACATTGAAATTTAACCAAAGTAAACTTGGAAGTGAAAAGGGAAAATGTTCAAGGTCTGATACCGAAATGAACTGTCCTGGAGTTACTGCTTCCTATTTTATGAAGATGTAGATTATTCCATCTGTTGACACTGCAGTAATGCCACTGGTAGGTGTTTATATATATCATAAAACCTTCCTATTTCTATCTAGATCTTCCAACATTTGCTCTGACCTCAAAGGATATATTTGGCCTAGAAAAAAAAACCAAACTGTACGTTGAGAAAAGACGGTAGAATCAAATGGCTGGATATTGGCACAGCCTGACAGCCTTGTGGGACAGAGATCTCCTGTTCACCTCGCTCTGCTTTGGGCACCAGGAATTCAGTTCCCAAACTTTATAATTTAGGGTTACTGCGCTTGGGATCTGCCACCTTACTGACAATAAAAATATACGGGCACCTTAAACAGCAGCTTATTTGGGTCCATAGTTACGAGTCTAGAAAAAGATTTGTTGATGGTCATAATCGATACCTTTCTGCCCAGGTTCTGAAGGGAAGGAGTTTTTGTTGATTTTCACGATTCAGAGGAGGAACAGGAAGCTATTTATAGGAATGATGCAAAACAGGGGGGCAGACAATTTCACCAATTCACCTTTCAACTTTCTGTGCTGTCGCTTTTTCACCTCAGAGTGGATGGTAGGTACACACCGCCCATAAGCAGAGCCAGGACCTGGTCCCCCCCACGTGTAACGCAAGTGCCCCTCTCACATCAAGAACTAAACTCGGGAAATACAATGCAAACAGGGTGGATCTCACTTACGTGCACTCTCCCAAGCAGATGGAGTGCCCACATGCGCCCGTATAGAGGACAAAATCTCCCTCCTAGCATCTCACTTTGCGTTACTATCACGCACGAAACTTGCCCATCAGAACATCAAAACCATTTGGCCTGTAGGACCCACACTAGACCGGAAAAAAAAAAGCCAAACCTTTAAAACTCACAGGTATTTAAAAGATTGCGTTTTTCATAAACAAATACAAAAATTATCCACTGTAATTAATCTGAACCACAGTTATTAACTGATGCAAACAGCCCGCTGGTCTCAGGGATGTGGTTAAGGATCACACAAAAAAACCTCCCGTGATTTTCAGTTTTCACTGCTGGTACTGACATCAGCAGAAAAGCCCAAGAAGAGCCAAAAGTCTTGAAATGTCTTTTGTCTTTTTTTCTATCATTCTTTAACAGATATGTCATTGAGAGTCTCCCCTTTGGTCCAAGCAATTACACTTTGGTTTTCTGTGGTTAATTAGAAGAGTAGAAATCTTGCAAAATACGCTGGCAAGTATCTACAAATCTCGGTGACTCAGAATGAACGTAAAAGTTTGACCAGTTCCCTTCACTCACTGATTCATTAAAAGTAACAGTAAAGAACGGACTTGAATAGTTTCGGGCAGCAAAAATACTTTAAATATGACTTTGATTAAGTCGTTAGAAGTGACGACTGCCCCGAAGCACTGGGAAACACTGGTGATAAGATGTTTGACATTGCCTCCCACAGAACTGGTTACAAAACACGTACCAGCCAGATACACGCCGAGGTAGTGCCAGTGGAGATTTACGATAAACAATTAATCCCCAGAGTTGAGGGTGTAGAAGGACTCTCTCCCTCATTCCTTCCACTGGTAACAAGCCAGTCTTCAGTGTTCAGCAGTTCCACGCTCCTTACTGCCATTATATACCCTTATAACTCCTAGATACGTTTTTTTATATTTATATATATGCACATATATATAGTTTGTCTCTTACAATCAGGCTTGCACAGTAGCTGTACAATGTTACCCCACAGCATCAGGGTCCCCCAGCCACAATATCTACATCTGGCTTCTGGGCTATTTTTCTGTCTTATAAATCAGGATATTTAAATGGAATGGTGGCAGAGAATAAACTCCACCTCTTTTGTGGAAAATGTATCCATTTTGCTTCAGTAGCTATTGTTAATAAAGCGCTCTGGTTTTCCAGGGAATTTTTTTTTTTTTTTTTTAGCAGGAGAAGGCTATTTTTCTGCGACAAGGTTTGATTCCGGTCCGTATCTCCAAGTTCTTCGCATGCACGCATAGGGAGACAAAGGGAAGGGAGACAAACTTGCAGAAATACCCCACAGTAAAGAAATGCTTGTGTAAGCAGTATATTCTCCCCAAAAATAAAAGCCTTTTGACCGAGTTGGTAGAAAGAAGAATTCCAAATAGCAAAGACTAGCCAGATAAAGACGAGTATTGTTCACATTTGTCTGCAAAACATGTTGCAAAACGCATTTAAAACGCAATGTGTGTGCTGAAGGGACACCATCAGTTTATGTTTGTTATTTCAGAAAATTCTCAATGAAAGCCTCAGTTCCAAGAGGGGGCTGAAGAAATCCGCTTCAAACTCCCGAAAATGACTGAACCAACAGTTTTTAATTGAATCTCAAATGACTGGAACTGCGTTTCGCTCAGCAGTCAGCGCCCCGCTCCATGTAGATACAGTCGGTTATAGGTAATAAGATTACTTCTGGGTTACTGCCTGTAGCCTCTAAAATACTGCCAAGAGTGAATACGCAACATGTTCTAGGGTTAAGGAAGCCTAACACGGTGCCAACATCATACTGTGACATTGCCTGCAGAGTGTGAAAGGATTATATCCTGTCTTAACATACCATTTCACCCATGCCAGAAAATGGAAAAGAGTCTAATCACCGAGTAAGTATGCAAGTCACTAAATATAAATCTAAACCGGGTTCTGCTGCTATAATATCAAGTTTCCCTGAAGAGCAGCTCTCCTCCGAAAAGTAGCTCTGAAAAGTTTGTGCTGTACGTTCTCGTATTTATAGCATCTTGGTAATTTCCAGTTGAAATCAAATCACACTATAAGGAAAGAAGTAGAGGGCCGGTGGTTTTTCTTTTTTTTTTTTTAATACGAGCCGTGCAAACTTACTCCAGTTCTGGCTTCTTTCCAAGTCACGCATTACTAAACAACAAAGATTTGGCAGCCAGATTTTACAGCTAATTTTTTTTTCTCCTGGCTGCCTGAGTCAGAACTGAATTCTAACTCTGCTCTCCTTCATACGTACTGGGTCTACGGAGGGAAAAGTAGGTCACGAAAGAGGAAAGAAAAAAAAAAGCAAAACCAGGACAAAACCGTGGCCCTACCGAAGTAAATGGCAAAGCACTAACTTTACTGGGACAAGGGATTCACTGGGAATATGCAAGGACTACGGGACACAAAAGCAGCCGGAGTGAGTTACAATAAGGCTGGGTTTATATATTTCAGCGCAGTGTTGTACTTACTATTAAAAATTTTAAATTTGGCATCGGAAGTCATGCGGAGCCACTTTTCCCTGCTTGAATGGTAGCACCAGAGAGAGCTCATGACAAACCATGCCTAATCTTGCCACGGCCCAGAGTGACTCCAGCAGATCCTGAAAGTTGTCCTGAGGAGCCAGACAGTTGCACGCCCCTGGCTGAGGAGATAAGGCAGGATCATTTAGGATCTTCTCATGAACGTGTGGGGGACCATGGTTCACCCTGGCAAAGGAGAGAGGAACAGCAGCGCATCACATGGGAAACCACAGCCTCAGGGAACCACCGCAGCAACCGGCGCAGGGCTGCAGCCCTTCCTCCCTCAGAGGGATTCAGGAGAAGAAAACAACAGCTCTTTGAGGACTGCTGAGGTTTACCTACCTTGAGCCATCAAAAAAAATTTCTATTATTAAAATAAGAGAGAAAAGAGTCGAGTTTGTGTGCCTTTTTATACTGGTAAAAATATTTGGCTAGGGTACGTCATTCTCTGCATCTTGATTTACTTAAAGTGTAAATGTGGTGACCTTTAAAAATCTGAACAAAATGTGCTAGAGAAGTTTTATTGTTATAGTAAAAAATGATCAAAAATATGATTGAGAAGAAGAAAGGAGCCACCTTTCTTTCTAAGTAACCATTAACGCTCATGCTCTTTAATTCTAGTTATAATTCTTATAGTCTTTTACTTTTCTCCTTAAACCCATCTAATCAATGTTACACTTCCATATTTTTTTTGTTTTCAAGAATTAATCAAGTGAATGTCCCTCAAAAGGGTGCAAATTTGTACTCAGTTATACTGGAGCTGCTTCTGATAACATGGTTTCATTTCCATCTGACCTCTGATCAGGAAAACAATCTTAAACAATGCCAGGGAAAATATATTATAGCACCAAAAAAGCAATCACAATTAGAAAGGAAAGATTTAAGACCTCCAAAATTGCATCAGATATTTTTCCGTTTAACAGTAAATCAAAATAGTGTTTCCCAATCAGACTTTAAAGTCAAGTTGAAATATCCTTAATAATTTGCACTTCTTCCCAGAAAGATTTAAGTTACCCACAAAAGAAAGTAAAAAAAACCCAACAGCTGCAGCAGAACACAATGCCTCAAAAAGAAACCACAAAACCCTGTCTGAATGGAAGTGGGAAAAGCAAATTAATGAATAGACAGAAAAAAGACAGAACAGACAGAATAAAGATGACGGATAACCTGCAAAGGCAAATAGACTAGAAGATATCTATTGATAGACGAAACTTGCTAAAAAATTAAGATTGCTAGGAAATAAAGAAATCCCAATAAAGGTGTTTTCGGTCTTTGTGAGGTTTTCAAGGATGCTATAGATTTTTTTCTCCTGTGCAAATTCCACATTTTCCCTACACAACACTTGTAATCCAAATTCTGCTGTGACAATCAGAGTGAGGTACTTGCGCATATGAAGAGAAATCCGCAATTGTTACTTTCGGTAAGATTAAGCAAGATGGCCTGCTATAGACTAGATCCAAAATGGATTTTGGTACTAACCCAAGAGGCGACTATTTTCTTGCTTCAAAAGAGGTTTTCCAGATGCCTTAGCGGATCTGTGAGCAGGTCCACCAGAAAGGGACAGTCCTGCTGCCCTTCTCCAGAAGTGTCCCCACTGCTTCCCTCCAGCAGCTCTAACGTATATCTGACCCCCTCCACGAGCCGTTAAGTTCCCTAATGGTAGGAAAGTAACACAGCAAAATAGGAACCATTTCCTACCAGTTCTTGTCCTCAGGCAGAATCAACACATCAAGAGGAAGAAAAGACAGTTTTCACCCCAACTGGAGAAGAAGACACGGCAGGGACAAGCCTTTGGTGGTGTCTTAAGGGCAGAAGAAGGCAGTTGCCACCTATGTGGTGTCCCAGTACTCCAGTGAAGGCACTCAGCAATAGGTGTTTTATCACTGCATTATAGCAAACCCGCTTGATGTTTACTTGTTTAACACGACAAAAAATAAGAGTTGTTGGACCAGCTCTTGCCAGCCAAGCGAAACTTCATCTCTGCAACCAGCCCTGAAACGAACCGTTTCTCTCCTCAGAGACAGAGGCAGCGATTCTTTGACCTCAGTGAAACCCATGACTCAGGCACTGAAATACAGAAAGCCAAACAATAAATTCTGTATTAATTAACATATCAATAGTAATATCAGTAACTTGCAGTAACCTTTATCATTTTCATGGTCTTCTTACATCTAAAGTTTTACAGTTCTTCATAATAACTCTTCAAGACTATGAGGAACAGCCAGATCCTTGTACACAGGATGGGAGCTCACAAACACACAGGGCGCCACAAAATTGAAAATCTAATTTCAGATATGAGCCGTTAAAATGCCTTCGGAAGGAGTAAGAGACGTGAGGAACGACACGGCTTGCAACTCAACACTCACGCGAGTTATGGCAGTAAGGGCAATAAGAACCGCGCATCACTTGACTTTATGTCCACCGTTACCATTGACAGGCGGAGCTTGTCTCTTAATTTTCTCTCTAGGTGAAGGTGATGGAGGAAAGAGCATGGAAATGTGGCAGTAGTCAGGGATCCAGGAAATAGCAGGTGTTTGATCAGGGACAGCTTTGAGGTGGAAAAGGCAGACGTACGGAGCGGGGGGATGAGGGAGAGAAGTCATGCCTACGAGCAGGTGGTCCCCGGGGCCTGTCAAGTGACGGGATGGATGTGGACGTGATTGACAGCTTCTGTGCTGGCTGTCAGGGGGGCTTGCTTCAGCTGAAGGAAGTTGCCAGGGACATATGGCAGGAAAGGGATAGCCAAATTTTAGGAGCACGTTGACAATGTAGTCTATAAAAATACCTTCTCTGGAGCTTCTGGTGCCTGGAGGAGCTGCAGGAGGGGAGCGGAGAGGGCAGGATACCTCCCACCCCAGCGCCTTGATTACAGTAGAGCTCCCAAGAGAGGACAAACGAGCTGTAGGTTCCCAGAGCCACGGCTGGGACTGCCCTGATCTCTGGGCATCCCACACACGCACCTACACCCCACCACCGCCGCAGTGCGTGCCTGCCAGAGATCCTCACCTCATGAGTAAAAGCCACCTTAGATAAGCCCGTTGCCAGTAGCAGGACAGACACAGCAGAGGGTTTCCTCCTCTCAGGGAGCCCTGAGAAACCGGCATCACGGCTGAAAACCTCCATCTCAAAGGGCAGGTGACTCTGGGAGAGCTGCAGAAAACATGGTGGGGCAGAGCACCTGCGTGGGACACCACAGCCCCGCACGGGACACAGCACCACGCTCCCTCCGACCCCTAGGGAGAAGCGGGACAGCAAGCCACAAGCCGGCATGGGGACATCAAAGGCGTCCTGGCCTGCGGCCAACCTCAAAGCAGTCCTGCAAACAGCACAGCATCCAGGCAGGCTGCATTAAACCACCTACCCCCCACACACTGAAACTCCCATGGAAGCAGAGACCCACAGAGTTTCCTATTTCTTTTAATTAACAGAATTTGCCTACAGGCGTTTTGGAAGTATTCAGCCAACCATTGTTGCTCGTGTTCCCACACTTTCCCTTCCTACGCTGCTTCTCCGCTCTTGCAAAACTCAGAGGCAATGACACAAAACAATGTAAGTTCAAAAAACTTAAGGAATGTCACCGTTTGTCCCAGAAGCTGGCTCGAGCCTCTCTCAGACTCCGCAGAGACGGCACCTCAAAGCTTGCAAATGTCTACGCAGAGGCCAGCAGCGAACCGGCTGCTGGCATATTAAAATGCATGTTATTCCAATATATATTCTGCATAGATTTTGAATACTTTATCAATCACGCAGAAGATAACATCCAAACAAATAAGAAACGGGTTTAATGATAAACCCTATCAGAAGACAGCATCTTCCAGATGCTAAGTCTGTGTTTGGCCAAAGCAAATGCAGACAGAGCTGAGATGTACCTTTTGAAATGAAAAGGGATACTTACGTTAGCCTGATTACAGTGATCTCAACGGATGACTTGCGTATGACAATGACAATCCTGTGAATACAGAGAATATCTTGCGGAGATGGGTTATATATTATTACAGCTCTTTAGGTTCATCTTCTAAGTCTCACCCTCTTAATTGCACATTTAACATCAAGCAAACATTGGGGAACAATAGCGGTTTTCTCGCTCCTTTTTCAGCATTTTGGATCCCCAGCCTAAATCCATCCAAGACCTCAGATATCTATCCAAGGTCTCAGAAAATTTGTATTTAAGTTAAATGAGACTCTACCATTCCTTTCACTAGTGCAAAGCAAGCTCTCGCATGACCTACATATAAAACCTCTTAACACATGTACTGGGATATTTCACCACCAGAGCACAGAAGCTGATGGAGAAGCAGTGGCTCAGCCTGATAGATTTATTATAATCCTGCTGTGGAAGAACTGAAGGGTCTTTCCACCCATAAATACTGGTTAAAATATTAACTACAAATAAACGGAGAGTAGAGCCTCTGCAGAGCCGGACACCACAGCAAAGAACCCCGCTGCCTTCCAAAGCTGCTGTCAGACAATGGGGTAGAAAACTACCAAGTTTCTCCCTACGGGGTGTTGTAAAAATATTTCCTCCGGTTTCACTCCATGAGAAAGTCAGTTGAAGTCCCCAAGTCTCTCCTGGTCGCCTGCCAAAGCCATGTGAAAATACAATTGTTGCCTGATTTCAACATATAATATAACACAGACTTGATAAATACTGGGCTCAAGTTCATAGGCTTTAGAAACCCGTTTCATTGCATGTTTAAAGGGCTTGATCCTCTTCCAGTTGAAGTCAATGGACATTCTCTCATTTAACCGCAGGACGAGGTCCCAAAGCCTTGAAGGAACCCAGCCTTGCAGTTATAAAACACTGTCTCTCGTGGACAGAAACGTTACAGGCTCCTGAAAAAGCCTGCCTGCCCGGAAAAATGGAAATCAGTTACTCACTGCAAAACCATTTTAGAGTGCAGTGCAGGCTACCTAATTCCATTCTGATTTGGTTTGGTTTGGTCTGGTTTATCTCTTCTTGGATTAAGCATTCCCACCGTTCTCACTATGCTGGTTTTTAATGTCGTGCAGCTGGATCTGCTGGAAAGGACTGTCAAGCCCTTGCCCACAAACCTAAGGCAGAAAAAGCAGCTTGTGAGGCCAGGCTCAGGTACTCAGCAGGGCAACGTGGCCTCAGTCGTTTATGTTTGGTTGTACTTGAAGGGACAGTGTTAAAAGTTAAAAAAAAAAAAAAAAAAAAAAAAAGATGCAATCTTGAACTGAAGCTAGTTTGAGCTCATTAAAGTTTTTATTCTGTAATACAAACCCATCGCTTACAAAATTTAATTTTAGGCTGATATTTGTTGTGGGATTCCTTATGAAGGTTTGTCCTAATGGGATGGAAACAAAATACAACTTTTCTTGGGCCTGAATTATTAGGACGCCTATGTCAAGTTAGTACAAATTCATCGAAGGTTGCTGTGCTGTGTTCTCATCATTAAGAAATGGAATCTCTGAAATTGGGATTACTGCTAACGTGTGGTTCAGAAAACAGCTTTTGCTACAAAGCACAGAAAAGTCCATCAGAGAGCCAAGGCCAGGCAGCTCCTGAGCGCAGCACCTTGGCTCATGGGTCTGTTGCTTCCTAAAGATGACAATATAAAAAATATGAAGATGGTTTTCCAGAGTACTGAATACCCGAGTCACACCTTACAAATGCAGTTCATCAGATGCAACGAAAGCAACAGCAGCCTTTGCAAATGCAGGAGGAGGGGCAAACATGTTTATTTAACTAGGGGTGTATGATGTGGATCTACTAAAAATGAGCATTTCTGTTCCAAACTCTGACACCTTACTACTACCTTATCCTGTAAGTCACGCCATAGAAATGAAGAACTGCTATCCAGCAAGTGACAGAGTCATAATCTGCTCCTCAAAAAGTGCAGCATACAGATGGGGAAAGGTCGGCACATCGCCACTCGGAAGTTACTCAGCAGCCATCCCAATTTCTGTTCCTTCTTTAAACAGAAGTCCAACAAACCCCGAGTTTCCAATAACAAATGTCATCCTTTGTGAGAAAACTCTTCCTACTGCCACTGCACAATCCATAAATTTGACAGGAAATCAATCACTACCACTGCAAGAGCGTTTTAAAGAAAATCCCTATTGAATTCGGTAAGAAACTAAAGAGAATACCAAAAGAATAGAAAATCCCTATCCTGAATTTCTTTTAAATGTACAGCCTCCCAACGCTTTCCTTCCAAAACCAGAACCATCTTTGGTAATTAATCAGATATTAGCATTCCTCTCCCCCCGGAATGATATGGACACCTAGGATTCTGGGCAGAAACTTTGCTTTCCAACGTGCACTGCATCTCCCACGGCGCAATTCTGCCCAAACGCCTCAGCCTGGGAGATGTCCTACGGACACCCCAGCTCTACAGGTATGGCCATACCGAGACTCGCTCTTCCTTCGTGAGCTGACACTTCTTGACCCTGCAGACAAGAAGTACTCGCAGTGATTTCGGCAGGGCTATCTGACAGGTTACAAACAACTGAAGGGGGGAGATGCACAGCGCTGTCCTCAGGAAGAGCCAAGGGCTTTTTTAAAATCCTGCAGATTCTGAGAAATCTAAAAGATGATAGCAAGGACACAACCTCCGGGCACACCACTCAGGGAGGTAGCAGGAATCAACACTTTTAAAATAATAACCAAGTCATCAGATCCTCTGCATATGATGCAGGTATTACCTCCTTCAAAGTCAGAAGGAGCTCCAAGCCCCCTTCAAATTGGAGCGCCCAAATCGCTGTGCCACCGACCTGGTGGCGAGAGGACCTTCTCTGCTTTTCCTTGCCTATGGTGCTGCCACGCAACAAAAACACAGGAGTCGTGAGACCAAAAGGAGAAACCTCACAAAGAAAACTGACTCTGCAACATCACATCTTCAATGGCAAGTCCTGGACTCTAACCTTGCTACCAAGCCCTGACGCATTTAACATCAAATATTTAAGATTAAAAAGTTCTTGGACTTAAAGTTTGAAGTCCAGTCTGCAGGACTTGCCTATTGTGCCCACACGTGGTTAAGCCACAGACACATTCTTTTTCTTTAATTATTATTCTTTTAATCTCTGGTGCAATACGTCTTGTATTGATTCCCACACAGTGGTAAAACTCCAACAGAAGCTTCAGAGGATCAATCCACCCAGTCTGGTCTACAGCCTATGCCCATCCTGAAGATGGGCAACGTGGTGGTGACCTCCATGAAGATCAGAAGAAGCTGAGTTACCCGCTGCTTGGCTGAATTTCTCTGAAAGCCTGGCTATGGGGTATAGAGAAGGCAGCGTCACAACCATCTCTTCCATCAGTAACATTCGGAAAAAAAGAGGGAGTTACGGCAATCGAATTCTGCGGGGACGGAGGCCTGCCAGCGTGTGGGAGGATGTGCTCTGAGGAGCTACGTGCCGTTCCTCTTCCTTTCTGGCTTCCAGCGAGAGCCAGACATCTCGCAGTCAGGCTGAGGCAGCTGGGCACACAGGGAAGCTGAAAAACAGTGAAATTTCTGAGTAAAGGGGGGACGGCCAGTACATTTTCATTACTTCCACAGTCGAGCTGATGATATTTTGGTAGTGCAGTTTTGGATTTGGGGACTGAAGTCTGCCTCCCTGCTAAATCCTTTTTTTGGATTTGGCCTTAAAACCTTATGTTCAGCAGCATTTGTTTTATCTTCGAGACTTAGAACACAAGGAGAATTTGGCTTGACTATTTTCTTTCTTCATTCACACTAGGAATCCTGTGAATTCATGTGGATGGATATATGATAATAATCTCGCTTTTAAATTCATCGCCATTGTAGGACACTGAAGCTGCACAGCCGTACAGAGCAGAAAGTAAGCGATTAGCAGTTAAGGATGTAAAATGTACCTCCGGATTTCTTGGTTTTCACTATAATATGACTTCTGGTAGCAGAATATAACCTCTTTTAAAAATAGTTTAGACAAGCCATTTTGAAGAAAACGTTAAAGCGTATTAGATAGTGAATAAAAACTAACAGAGAATAATGTATTTCCTAAGCTATGTAGTTACTGAAGTCGCGGCTGTGAGACCTGTAACAGTCTCAAAAGACTTAAGCAAATTATACGTAATGGGCCAGCAAATTCTATATAATAGGGACATTTCTGTTCTCTGTTATACTGCTCCTCTTAATTCACGGCATGAGGGTAATCGAGCAGAAGTTAATGCCACATGCTTCTTTTATTTAAGTGCTCATTAAGGAGTAAGAAAAATTCAGACTAAAAATACATTTCTTAAAGTAACTTGATAGTAAATATTTACTGGCAGAGCTTTATCCCGTGGCTGCTGAAACAACAGACGTGAAATTAGGACCACCTTGTTGATTAAAGTACTTTTTTTAAAAGCTTTGCAGTAAAATAAGCAATTATAAATGTGCAAGTATTTGCATTTAGTCACTGTATATAAAACCATACCATTTCCTCCAGCACGGAGCTGCAACTGGAGCGTGCATCCAATTGTGACTGTTGTTCTGCAGGAATCTTTACATATTACAAGGACAGGCAGAATATACATTTCTAGTGAATTCAAATTATTTTTGTTTTTAGAAAAACTGTCACAGATTGCCACCAAAGCATAGCACGACAAAACGAATATAGTCTGTTCAGCACTTTCGGAAAATACTCTGAGTTAGTGTCCTCGAGAGAGATAAAGAGTACAGTAAAAGGTAATTAAGAGATGAGTGGACAAATACTGCAAGAGATGGGTACAGATAAAACAAGTTTCTGAAGTGCGATGGAAAGTCTCTTCAGTGAAGTGATGTCGTACAAGAAGAGAGTACCAGATGGCAAACTGGCAGAGTGCGCTCCTCTGCCAAAACGAGTGTGTCAGTAGAAGGAGAAAAGTAGAATTAGACGAACGGAAGGAGATAAGAAGTGATTTCATTTGGAAGCCCTAGAGCTGTCAGAAGATGAGGAGGAGTTTGGCTGAACTTTGTGAAAGTGAGAAGCATCCTGCAAAGCAGGGCAACGAGTTTGTGCTCCTTCAGTGAAATCTAGCACCGTGTGTGCTCCCAAGGTAGGCTGGATGTGCTTAGCTACCAGAAGAACTACGTTTATGTTATAGGGGCGTAAGAGAGTCAGTCCTGCTCCACAGCATCCCTAATTAAGTTGCGTGTGCTCTGAATGAACATGGCTATAATTGCAGCTCAGTGCCGGTACCGTTACCCGACGCTTCCCTGGGCGATGTAAAGGGGAAAGCCACAATGAAAGGCAACGTTTCCGTGAATGCAGCAGGAGATGGTGATGGAAAAGAAAATGTCGGTGAGGTCAGGGCGACGCAATGGGCAATTCTGTGACAAGTGATCCACAGACTTCAAATATGAGCTGAGATCCTCACCCCAATGAATTAAATTTAACTATAAATATAAACTAGATCTTTCATTGCCCTCATTGCTGATCTAAATACACAGGCTAAGTCTGGTAGAGATGCCAGAAAGGGAACATTATTATTGAGTTCAACAAAGAAGAGGGTACTTTTAGGAGGGACTCTTTATCAGGAGTGTAATGATAGGACGAGCGGTAATGGCTCCAAACTGGCAGAGGGGAGATTTAGATGAGGTATGAGGCAGAAATTCTTGGCTGTGAGGGGGGTGAGCCCCTGGCCCAGGTTGCCCAGAGAAGCTGTGGCTGCCCCATCCCTGGAGGGGTTCAAGGCCAGGTTGGACGGGGCTTGGAGCAGCCTGGGCTGGTGGGAGGTGTCCCTGCCCAGGGCAGGGGGTGGAACGAGATGATCTTTAAGGTCCCTTCCAACCCAAACCATTCTGTGATTCTATGATTCAATTCAACAAATGCGATGGCACCCATTCCAGTTCGCACAAGAGCCACACAAGAGTCATACTCCAACACGCACCGTCTTCCCTATTACTCAGTATCAAAAGTCTATGAAATCTGTGGGCGATCACCCACCCACTTTATCTCCCTTAATAATCTCCTTCCAATATTAGATAGCATTGGGCATTTAATAGGCATATTAATAGACATAACAGACATTAATAGGCATTAATAGACTATGCATACATGAAGCTTATGAACTGACACCAAAAAATATCTTAGTGAGGCTTACTGGAAGAAGTACAGAGTAAGGATATAAACCATTAAAAAATAATTATTTTCGAGTCCTAAATTATCAGCTGCTTAAAATAAACACATATGCAACCTTTTGAAATCTACCTCATGTTTATATTTGAATTTTCTCATTCTTCTAAATGGTGATTATTTATTCCGAACAGAAGGTAGCTCAAAGAGGTTTTTTAAAGAAATAAAAAATTCCCATTTGAGATGTCACGAGATGAGCAAACTGTCTCGTAACAGTATGGATGAAAAAGTCCATTTAGAAAGGCAGTAAGAGCAATAGTGGAAGTGTAGTATATACGATTTTAAACAAATTTTAGTAGATGCTAATAGAAATTATGTTTAAAATACAATAAAATCTCCTTGCTCTTACATGTTGCTAGTTATGCCTGATCTCACTGAAACTGCAACCCTTACCAAAAAATTCCAATTTACTTTTCTCTGATAACACTGTTTATTTTGGCTCGGTTTACACGCTGTATTCTCTCAAGTCAGTCTTTACCTTGACCTTCTGGCCTTTCCAAAGGGCCTTTATTTTTGCAGCAGTAACACATCTCTCGAGAACCTCTTCAGAGCCGCTTCTGCAGGCGGCTGCTCGCTGCCTTCCCTGCCTGCAAAATGGCACGCGGGTTGATGGAAAGCTGCGTGCCTGGCTCTTGGGCAGATTTTAAGGAGGCTCTCTGCAACGGGAATAAATGGAGAGAAACGGCAATGAGAAGAGTGAAGCCAAACATCGCTCAACAAAAGCGCAGACAGCGAGGAGAGTCTCTTTTCTGCCACTACAAATGCAAGAAAACATCTACTGATCGCTTGTGCCTGTGGCTAACGGTCAGCTCAGAGGCATGCAGCAAACATTTCAAACCTGGTTTTATCCCAGGTTTATTCCTACAATCCTATTTACATAATCCTGCACTGAAACTGATAATTACCACTGGTTTAGAACAGCAGGATCAAATCCTCACTTGAAACCGTCCCAGCTTTCATGTTTAAAGAAATCATAAACTCTCTAGTACATAAATCATAAAGAAAAGCCTTACTATAAATTAGTATAAAAATAATCTACATGCGTGCAATATTACCTACTGATTTACAGCCCAACCGTCTTTGCTTCACTTAATATATGTTACTAATGTTGTAATGTTCCAAATTTCATTTCACCTGGAAAACAACACGGTGAGGCAACAGGGAATGAGCAATTTGAGTCTTTGGGACAAATACCAGTACGTGCATTGCTGTGGCTCCTGCTTCGCTGCACTCAGCAAAGTCGCCAAGTCTGAATATGGATCTTAGCTCGGAGCATTTTTAAAAAGGTGGAAAACACACTTTCTATCCCCTTAGAAAAAAACCTCAGTTCTTTTTCTTAGCTCTATTTTAGACCGCGCAAGTTCATACACGGCGAAAGAATGCAAGATCTAGAAGGAAAAACCTTTAATCAATATTATTGCAGATGACAGATTAGAAATTTCTTTAATTAATGGTCCTTTCTGGCAACCCGTGCCACTGTAAAATTAGCTCCAAATTTGTTCTGCCATGTTTATGGGCTCCGGTTCAAAAATCTATGAAGTGTGGAGTATTTTACAAGCTCCTACAGCAACACAAAAAAGCAGGTGGTGGGACACAGTGTGAGAAGAAAATAAATGCGACCATTTATCTAGAACAATTTGCAACTCACCGGGAGAGCTCAGATACCAAAGGAGTGACAACTTCAGGATATCCATCTAGCAGCACAGCTATAGGTTGATTTGATTTCCTCAAGAAATCTGCAAAACAATTACGCTGCCAAGGAGAAAGACGTGTGCATCGCGCACACACTCTGCTGCATCCATTATTCCCAGGTCTGCACCTACGGGAATTTACGTCTCTCCTTGCCAGGTTTTCATCAAGCTCTCTGCTTTTGACTTGTTACTCAAGTCTGTCAGTAAGGCTGCAACAGTTAAGTAATTAATTAATTGCTTTGCGTGCCTGAGTAGCCAGGAAAGCATCACCAAGGCTGACTTTGTTTATTTTGTGGAATATATAGCCGTGATCTGAGATGAGCATCAGAAGCCGGCGTCTACGCAGGGTCCAGGCGCTGCATGGAGGGCAGCCCGCTCCCTGTCTTCCCCAGATAATTTCCTGTTGAAACCACCGAAGCATCGAAAGATTGCTCTTTTGTGAGGCATTGTAAGGGCAGAGATCTCCAGGGACGCCAAAGTCGTAGGGCAAGACGGGATTTATTTGCCTGCTCCTGGCTTGGAGACCAGATGCCGCCAGTCTTCCCATCACATGCCAAAGCTGTATGGATTTAGGTTTTTTCTCTTTCAAACAATGCAGCTGCTCTGCTTGGAGTTCGTTCTGATGCTGTTCTCCAATATTACATTTTGCCCCCGTGAAATAAAGCATTTCTGTCTGCCTCAAACAGCACTTGGAAAAGCTAAATTTAGGCCGCCCCCGACAGGCGTTCACGCACCGCTATCACCCTTTTGCATGCTGCGCAGGTGTCTTCACGAGGATGTTCGTCAACAAGATGGGACCTCAAAGGGGCTGTTTGAAATCCCCGTCACCGTTCTCCAGAAATCACTAGGTACAGAAGCAGGTGCAGATGCGAACTCATCAGGCACAACCGAAAAGTCCTTCAAGGCTTATAAAACATGCAGTACATCTGTTCCGAGCGTGGCTTCGTGGCTTCGCCTCTGCATCTGTGTAAAACCACACAACAACAAGGCACAGATCTGTTTTATTTCTCTAGGCACACATCTTTTCTTTTTTCTTTTTTTTTTTTTTAAGTAGTTCTGAATGCGAAATCAATTTACACTACTCTATTGTTTGGTCTTCTAAGCAAGTTGGCTTGGCGGCTTGGTGTTCCCCTGCTGTAACTTGTAACTTCTTAAGGGCAGATTCTTCTCGAACAACTGAATTTTAAATTTATTACATGAGGCAGGGGGACTGCTCCACGCTTTGCTCCAACGCGAAGCACCACGTGGAAGCTGTGCTCCTCAACTTCTCTATTTGTTTGAAATAATGGAACGTTGCAGGTGAAGCTGGGGCAGAAGAGCTATGCGTTCCTAGCTCCTTGGGAAGATCAGCCAGCCCTGCTTCGCTCTACTTTTGTGCCTTACATGGTTCCTCCTGTAATAAGCTGTCACCTCTCTGCTGTACTATTTTTTTTGTTTTAATGTAAGCAGCTTGTTTCTGGGCGAATAATCAGATTAGGAAGTAAAAACACCATGTTTTGACCTCACCGCTTATAAGATCTTTCATCTTGGACATGTCGCTCACTTCTCTATTACTCATGTTATGCATCTATAATAATCCAAGTAACGACGTTCCCATTGCTTTGTAAACACAGCCAAGAAGCCGCACGCGGGAGATAAAGGCTATTTCTATGAGCTTCTGGCCTACGTGGAGACTAACATATCTCTGTCACTAGAAAGTCCCTCCCCAGGCTGGCTCTCAGCAGGAGGGACATCAAATTTCTGGTGTTATGGGACACGTTCCCTAAAGGAACAGATTCCCTAAAGGATATGATGAAACTTGATCTACTAAGGTCCCTTCCAACCCTAGGATTCTATGATTCTATGATTCTATGAAAAGTTCGGTGAACATAAACGTCAACAGGTTCATTAATAATTAGATAGTTTAACATCCCTACCGCACTAAACGAACAAGCAGGTCATTGATACAGCCTCACGCGACTGACTTGGCACAAGCAAACGACATTCATTTCAGCACAATGAAATTTAGGGTGTACTTCTAGGAACAAAGAACGCAGTCCATAGTTAGCGGACGGGGGATTCCTAGGAAACAGTGACTCCGAAAACAGTCTGCCAGATGCTGTGGGCGTAAAGCTGAATAGGGGCTCCCAGTTCAGTGCTCTCTCTGAACAGACCATCCCTCTGTTTTTGAAGGCCTAAGAAGAGAACATCCTTTGTAAACCAGGACTCGTTCCCACCATCAGGTCTGACCTGGCCACGTCTCCTGGAGAAATTACACAGTGAAACAATTAGCAGAATAAATGCGTCAAGAGCATGACTTGCCTGTGGTTTTTGCTTAAAACCATCTTCTACAGACTATTCTTATCATGGTTGAAAAAAATGTTTGCCTAATATAAAAACAGCTTATAAAATGAGACCAGCATACAAAAAATTACGGAAAGGAAGTAACGATACAATATATCTACAGTTAGAAAGACTTACGCTAACCCTTTTTTATATATATATCTTGACGAATAACAGAGATTGCAACCAACAATCTGGTGAAAATGAAGACAGCCTTGCGCTGCCTACTAATTATTCATTCTCCACGAGATTAGCTTTACTTCTCCCTATTCAAAACTTTGCTATATGCCTGAGATAATTTCTTCACTTCAATAAACTCTGTTCTTTTTTTTCACTCAGGACTCTCGTATAACTCTCGTCTTTTTTCTACTACATATCAGAGGATGAAAAAAAGCATCTAGATCACACCTTGTGATTACTAACGTTTAGAAATCTGGATGTACATCCTTGGAGTTGATGAACTAGTTTTTTCTGCATTGGGAAACAGACCAAGACCTCAGTCATTAAAGTATAAGAAACCACAGATTATATATATACGCATCTATCAAACTATCTGCATACATATGCACACACACATACAATATATTTCAGACTCGCATGCTAGTGCTAACAAGTTTTGTAGCCAAGCCACATTCCATTTAAAAGAGTTAGTTTTATATTCAGTGTCCCCTCTTAGGAATTTTTTCAACTAAACCTAAGTATTTTAAACTCTTCGGTTTTGGGTTTTTTTTAAAAAAAAAAAAAAGAGAAAACTTTCCTCAAAGTCTGCTACCAGCCTTTTTTACATTACTTATATGAAATGGCACATTTGGGACTTTTGTCATGGGGCTCTGAAACACGATATGCTGCTCTTTAAGGCCTGGGGTGGGGAAAGTAGGGAACTGAGAGCCAAGCTAATGCACTAGGGGAATTTGGCAGTATACAAAGACCTAGGAAAAACGAAGCAGATGTAGGGGATGCAGGATAATGCTGGACACAAGGTCTTGTCGTTTAAACTTGATACTGTTTGCAAACAAAATTTACCATCAGCTTTAAAGGGCCCAGGATGTGAGCAGACCCCTTATTTTGAGTATAACACGTAGAGAAAAAGAGAAGAAAAAAGCTCGATATCCAGTACATGTTGCTTATAAAAGCTTATGTATTACTTCAGTTGTTAATTATGTTTGGTACTTATACAGAAAAGGCACTCGGATCATGCCCTAATTCCGATAACACTCTCGTTCATTGTATTCTTATGTATTTATACTTCATTCCAAGAGTAAAAAATTGTAATAATAACGAAGAAATCACTTCAAAGTTTTGCAAACATTGCACACTTGGACTCACATGAGAGCACATCATTTTTCCAGTCCCTTATTAAAAATATTTTTGAAACAAAAAAGAATAATTCCCTTAAGAAAACGCATTGTTCAGCATTCAGAAAACGAACGATCTTGCTGGCATTAAGAAGCCAACATCTTTACTTGATGAAACTCCACTTGCGTTCTCCGTTCCTCGGAACTAAATATTACATCCACTTTCATTCATTTTCAACTTCTTGAGCTTTTCTTTTCCCCTGGGTCCCAAGGCAAATTCTCCTTTCTTATTAGAGAAAGGGCACAGGTAGCGCCTCCCCTCCTCTCCCTGGAAATGCTCCCCGCTCGTAGAAAGTTCTCGAATTAAATATTTGCCACAGCTGTTCCGCAGACACAGTATGTCTGCTGTCTACCCTGGAGTGAAAACAAATCGCAGCCAGTTTGCTGGTCACACGTTCCAACTGGGATTTTGCCATCTGTCATTGTTGTTTGCAGAGCTATTTAGATTTCCAGTTCATACCAAACAAATTCCACCTCCAGGACCAGGAGGACTTCAAAAGGCGGCCGGAGAGATCATGTAGATGGGGAAACGTGCCCCAGAGTCGGGGGGCCTGCATCTGTTCCCAGCTTTAAATATTGTTCGGCATAATTGCATTAAAGGCTCCTAGCGCGGGGTCGGATCCACGTTACCGGATACAACAGGGCAGGAAAAGTAAAAAACGCCCTGGCCCCATCGTTTGCTGGGCTATTGGCAGCTAATCCTTTGTTAAGGTATCTCAAACTGCGTTAGAGGGCTCACAGCTTTACACACAGTGTAAAATTCTAATAAAAACACACTGATCTTAAATACCATTAGTTAAGGGTATTTTTAGCTAATTACACCTGAAAATGGAGAATCTCTAAACATTTTACAGACATCTCAACTCTCTAAGGGTTTTGGTGTGAAAGAGATTAAAAAGTGGGGTTTTTTTCCTCTTTCCTGGGGCTCTCTCAATAGTACTACGTTTTCTAGACAGTGCCTACGGACCCTGGGAGGATGAGAATTCAGCTTTTTTTTGACAAAAAGCAAAGAGAGGCTGGTTTGACACCTATTTAATCTCACCAGCCCTCGACAAAGAGGGAACTTCAGCCCTTGGTTGTTCCTCCTCCTCCCCCAAAAGCAAAGCCTGTGCGAAGCTGCCAACTCTCATTCTTTCGGAATGAGACACTCTCATTTATTGTCTCAATTTCAATCTGCCCGAGGCCGAAAATAAAGACAGTCACCATTGATTTCAGGCGGATATTTAGAAACACATTCGGATTCTTTCTAAGTCAATTAGATGGTCATAAATTGGCAACTCAGTAACTTTCCTGCTGGGGATTAGGATGTTGCACCAGATCCTCCTACTCCCTTCACCCAAACTTTCACAGTTTTTGACAAAATGTGTGTCAAAGGGGGTGGCACTGAGTGGGAGATGGAATAAGAAAAGCTCCCCGCCCTTAGAGCAAACTCTCCAAAAACGTCCCACCAGGTAACGGGAACAACCCAAAAAATGTAAAATGTTCTTAATTATATCTTGGAGCTAAAAGCCTGGCCTTGAAATCCGTCAGGAAGCAAAAAGCAGCACAAAATAGTCAATTCGGATACACCAGAGACACAACTTCTGACCGTTTAAGTACTCTGATGTGCAGACAAACAAGTGGCATGCAGATGCTGGGCTCTTTCACTTCCCAGCTAGCTGGGAGCAGATGGGTTTGAAGGAGGATTCCAAAACTGCTGCACATAAGGACAGAGATTCCCCAGAGGTGCTAATAATACTAATTTTCTTCCATAAGATGCTGTGCTTCAGCCACAACCACTGCTTCCAAGGCCGTTTGATCAATAACTTTACATCTGAGGAACATTTAAAATCTAGGGTGCAAAGTAGCTTCTGCTCGGGCAACCGGCTCGTATTTAAAATGCAGCACAAATAAACCCAGCGGTACAACAGGACTGAAGACGAGATCTGTGTTACAAGACACACTTTGAAATAGTAGCACCTTAGCAAACAAAGAGTTAGAAAGACAAGAAATGTAAAAGAAAAAAGTAGAAGCATTTTGAGAAGCAGCCCCCTCCACCACACTCCGCCTATTTTTCGATCTATTAGGAAGCGCGCGAAGGTTTGTGAGGAGGGATGCCCAGCTTTATACACAAATGGCAAAGCCCGTTTCTCTTTATAAAGTGCTGCTGCTAAGACTGAAGGGCTAGAAAATGATTATAAAGCACCTTCAGGAATAATAGCCAATGGCATACTTGTGGTGGGAGTCCAGAAAAAAAAACCCAGTTTAACAAACAGTCATACTTACCTTTCTCTTGGCCATTTATGGTTTCAATTCTAACAGTGCTTTAAAATCTTCAGGCGAGTGAGGGTAAAGTTGTAGGAGGCCCCAGCAATACCCCTGGGAGCAGAAGGCAGTGGGCAAAGGCAGCGCCTCCCCAGCCGCTCGCCAAAATGATGCGGAGGCTGCAGGGAAAGACGTCGGGGCAGCGCGGGGTTCACAGCAGCGATACCCCACTGCCTCCTAGGACACCAGGAACACCAAAGCCATCAGCCCCCCTCTCGTTCCGGAGTGCCAGCTGGGCACGTAAATCTGGACATAAATCATAAAAACTCCTGTGGGTACTTCATACATATTACGTGCAAAAACAAGGAAAGAAAGGAGGTATTTCATTTGTTTTTCAAGTACCACAAGCATTTTTCTCTGCTGCTTTAATCATGTTTACTACAGTAACGCCTAAACAGCCAACCATGTATAAACTCATTTGATTATATTGAGGCATAGATAGTCCCTGCTTATTTTCTAAGCAGATGCTGCTCATGATTTTCCTGTTCATATTTGATCATTTCTTCAAATAACAGTTATAACTGCGAAAAGAATTGAGAAAACATTCTGCGACAGATTTTCGCGTTCTGGATTAACTGAAAAGCCTAATCTGATATTCAAGTGGTGCTGTCGAGGAGTGATTTGACACGTAGCTTGCATCAAAGTGGTTTATTCCCTGCCTGGGTGAGTAAGCAAACATTTCTAAGTGGACATAATCGCAGACGAATGCAACCCACCGCTGCGCAAGGGCTATCGGGCAGAAATGGCATCGCGCTGGCTTGTGGCACTGATGATTCTCACCCAAGGACCCACTTCAAATGCAGTACGCCTGAAGAAACGCAAGTTGATCTTCCGCCAACATTTATGACTGTACATTTTAAAAGTATCAGTACACGTGGAAAGTGGGTAACAGGGTGCCTGGAGCTCAGCATGAGAGCGCCAGGTAAGTTATGCATCAGATACTTATCACCTCTATCTTTTTGGTATTTATTCGAAGGAAACTTATACCGATGACAGTAGCGGAGATCTGATTTCAACAGATGGCAAACCCCTTCCAAAAGGGTTGATACTGTGGTTAAAACAGCTTTTAAAATAAAATAAAAAAAACATCCAACAAAACCAAACCCAAAATTTAGCTTAAGATTTATGTTACATCTTATTCTAAGCTTTTTCCGCTCGTGCATTAATCAAGCTAAAAGCAGGGCACGAATCGTTGTTTGCATAAGCGGAGTCAAATATATTCTAGTAGTTTCTGTTGAAAGCGAAAAAATATTTTGCAGGAACCTGAAGGTAATACATTATAATCCATGCAAAAAAAAAAAAAAAGACCCCCAATTAGATTCCTTTATCCCTAGCATATGGTCTAGAGGTATATGCTATGTACTAATGTCTTTTCGGTGCTATTTTAAGCTCCTATGAGGCTGCAATCTGAGAGGAGTGGTGACAGATACAGAGGCACAACTGGGTTACATTCATCATGTATGCGACTTGAATACTCCTAGCAGAAAGGAACTTCACAGAAAGGATAATAAACTTCCCTCTTCAGCCCTAAAGTCTGTATTCCTGACATTTTCTGGAAAATAAGAGGACAGGAGAAATGGACAGAGTGGACAGAGAACACCCCAGTGAAAAAGTGTGACCAGTTCATTGGCCCTTGATAAACTGGGATGCGATAAATGATGCTATGAGACGTCTCTTTATCTTTTTACAGACTTTTTTCTGTAATCAGTTTACGTATTCAGGTTTAAATATTCAACTTGTTCATGCATTAATGTATCTACTTTAGTCTAACCTTAGTTTAAACTTCAATCAGCAGAGAGAGCAATGTGAATGCTCTCAGCATCGGTGTTACTTCTAACTGTTCGTAGCTTGCACCAACCTGACAGTACAGTAATATAAATATCTGAGGTACGTATATTCCATCTACACAAAAGTAAACAGGTCATTTTAGAGAAGCAACTTCAAAGCCGTGCAAAAACCTGCAAAGAAATCCGAGTTCCTCTGAAAACAACGGCAAAATTCCCAGGGATTTCAACACGGGCAGGATTTCATAGTGATTTTAGCAGATGAGCTCAGAGGATGAGCTATATATTCTGTCGGCTAATAACCTGCCGGACAGACCTAATTTTGTTATGGCAAATTTATTTTTGATGGAGGGAAGGAGAGGTCAGGTCCTCAGCGACGGCGAGAGGAGGATTGCAAATAGTAATGGGCTTGCTGGGCTTTTCTTTATGATGGATGTACGGTAGCGGGTTTTCCCTCTTTCTGTATTACTCCTTTTCCTGATTATGTTGCCAAAGACAGAACTCTCCCCTGCTCCCTCGTGACTTTCTTCAGTGGGGGCAGTCAGACCCCCTCGCAGGTCTCCATCTCTTTGGTCAGGAACCCCTTAGAAAGCAAAAGAAATAGATCCTGTTTCATCCTTGAACGTTCGGGTTTAAATACCTTTAGACCTCAGAGCACTGGAATGTCACCCAGCTTACAGGAGCTTACCAGAGAGGAGAGTATCTCCAGCTTGGGGATGATCAAGTAACAGAGGGAGGGGCAGGAGAGCGCTTCGTTTTCCCAAGCTACCGCGGCGCCATCCGCTACCTGACTGCAGGGATGTACGGGGAACGGAACCGAGTCATAGAGCAGTTTGGGTTCAAGGGACCTTTAAAGGTCATCCCGCCAGGAGCAGGGACATCTTCCACTAGATCGCCTTCCTCACAGCCCCGTCCAGCCTCACCTTGAATGTTTCCAGGGATGGGGCAACTACCACCTCCTTGGGCAACCTGGGCCAGTGTTTCACCACCCTCAGCGGAAAAGGTTACTTCCTCTAATCTAGCCTGAATCTACCCTCTTTTAGTTTAAAACCATTACCCATTGTCTTATTGCAACTGGCCCAACTAACCCTGCACTCTTTATAAAACAGGTTGTGCCCCCCCCTCCCGGAGCAGCAGCTGCGCTCAAACACATACCGAGGGGATTTGGGAGTCCATAGGCAAAGTTACAGAGGGGGAAACAGGGAAGGATCGCACGCTGCCAGGTACTGAGCACCCCTTGTTCTCCTTGGCTTCAGTATGAGATGACAATACCCACAGCAGCGGGACTGTGCTTAAAAGATTAATAACATTCACAGATTAATTTGCATACTATTCCAGATACAATAAGAGTGCAAAAATCCCATTTGCTTCTATTAAAAAACTTGATAATTATTCTGCCTGACGCAAGTTTGAGAAGATATTCCCTAGGGAACAGCTCCTACCAGCCAGGATGGCCCGACGCTGCGTACATGAGCCTTTTTTTATATTTGTTAGCAAATATAAAACCAAGTCAAAATGTGAACCAATACTATCTATATGAGAGTTCAGAGGAACAGAATCGCCCTTTTATTTGTAAGCGCAAGCTTTGTCCGCTATTGATGCCAGCGAGTCACTTTCTGTGCATCTGTTTTATAAGAACATCACAACTTTAATTGCAAAATAATCTTTTAAAAGGCAGGGTTATTCCGACTCCTGAGTTATCTCTCTCACTTCGGCTCCTCAGAGGGTACTTTCTGGAACAATGTGCATGGCAGTCAAAGCATGCAGAAATTTATAAATACCAACACAGATGCCAACATGTCGGGAGAAATGTAGTTATAACATTTGAAAGCCAGGGAGAAATTAATGTTGATCCTGATTGGAACAGTCACCGTAGTTGCAGTGTCTAGTAATTTAAAAAAAAATAATAATCCAACAACATAAATTTGGTTTGTATAAAATACTCCATGTCCCAAACTCGCTTTCTTGGCCCCAGCGTGCCAGTGTTACAGGAAGAGAAGAAGGGTTTATTTAAAACAGTTCCAGGATTTAAGGCTGAGCTGACATAACTAATTTTTCCATCCAAACACTGCAGGCTCCGACGGAGGCACCGGCTCCAAACAAGACATGCTGGAAGCCGGGCCCACGCTGCCGACGAGCGGGCAGAGCTCGTGCCGGTGCTGCTGCGGCTGCACAAAGAGCCACACGCTGAAAAGAAGCAGATCCTCTCCCCGGGACCCAACGGCGCGGCTGCCTCCAGTCCTTTAGACTGTAAATAAGGCACGCAGTACCTGAGGCTCCGGAAGGTTCCCGGTAGGCAAACAAAAGGCTGTCTGTGTGTGCGGGGTGAAGGCAAGGGGAATTTTCTGTACAGGACTTCGCCTGAAAGATTTTAAATACTTCATAGCCATTAGTTAATTAATTTCCTAACAGAGCACTTTGTGGTGGGGAAAGTGATGAACTGATGAAGGGATGAAGCTACAGGATGCACTTACAGAGCCCAAGGCAAACTTTGGTTAAGAGTCCCTTAGAAAGTACAGCCCAATCCAGCATCACAGACTGGTAGACTGGTTTGGGTTGGAAGGGACCTTAAACACCATCCAGTGCCCCCCCTGCCCTGGGCAGGGACACCTCCCACCAGCCCAGGCTGCTCCAAGCCCCGTCCAACCTGGCCTTGAACCCCTCCAGGGATGGGGCAGCCACAGCTTCTCTGGGCAACCTGGGCCAGGGGCTCACCACCCTCACAGCCAAGGATTTCTGCCTCACATCCCATCTCCATCTCCCCTCTGCCAGTTTGAAGCCACTACCCCATGTCCTATCACAGACAGGCCCCCTTCAGATACTGGAAGGGGCTGGAAGGTCTCCCCGGAGCCTTCTCTTCTCCAGGCTGACCCCCCCCAGCTCTCTCAGCCTGTCCCCACAGCAGAGGGGCTCCAGCCCCCCCAGCATCTCCGGGGCCTCCAACTGGGCATGCAGAAACCAACTTCTGTCCCAAAATAAGCGTAGCCACATCTGCTCAGCACTTTCCTCAGTTTAACTAAGTTTTATTTCAGCATTTCTAAACCCTTTCACGTGACCTTAGAGAACTGTTCACCTCCCTTATATGCTAAAGGAAGCCTGCGGAGAGCTGCACAGTCACACATCTGGGAAAAGAAATGTGTATCTTGAACCCCAGTGTTCTTCCCAGATGTGTGAAGTGTTCCTCATCACCAGTGCTCGGACATTTCTCCTAGTGAAGTCAGAGGGAGCTTCAGCCTGCAGCCCCAGAGACCTCTCACAGCAATGGCAACGCTATTCTGCAAGCAGCGCAACAGCACGGGCTGGGGAGGGTTGGCCAGATCATGCCTCCCACCCGCATCAAAACCCAAAGTGGAACAATAGTTTGCCTTTTTTCATTAACTCAGTCCTTATTGTCTGCAGTAAGCGGAGGACAGCTGAGGCAGAGGAGTGTCAGGACACATTAGGACTCAGGATTCCTTAGACTACGAGCCTTCAGGACTTTGTTCTGCTGAGCGGGTCGCAAAGGTGAAAACTTAGGTTTGCTTCTAATTACTTATTATACATCCAACAGAAATCCCCTGGGTTAAACAAGCAGATGCCAAACACAGAAATTTAGGAGGTTTTTTCCTTTATCCATTTCACGTTTGCTGTCGACACTGTCCCTCTACGATCTTAAACTCGGCTTTCACGGCACGTGCTAAGAGGTGATTTTGATTTATCGGATTAAAGCAAAAAAGCATCAAAACCTCTCTGCTTTGAAGAAGGGTTTCATGCATTTTGGAAAACCTGTAAGTTTAGGTGTAAATACTTTGAAACCATTTTCATGAACAGATTTAGATAACGTATCATTCTGCATAGCAGGCTGGGATATAGTATCTATTTTCTCTCTCATGTCTGTGAGAACTGCTAAGAAAGTTAAATTAAAAACCAGCTGATAAACAGCTTAAATTAGATTTGCAATCTTAGCCACACTTGGAGCTCAGGCCTTTGAAACCTTACAAACGTGAATTGCCTTTAGATCTTGTCCTGGGCTTTGGGGACCTTGGTGGGGACGGGGACTGCTGAGCCCGGGCAGGGACATCAGCCCATGGCATCCTGATCAACGGGTTATCACACTGGCAGGAGAAGACAGACCGGAGGAGAAGTCCCACACGGCCAATGCCACGCTCCCTCTAAAAACATTTCTTAATAAAAACCTTTGTAAGAAAATAAAATGCAGTTTCCATAGTTCGTGCCAGCCACCAGAGGTGGTTCCCTGCAGTTGCAGTCGCTCCTTACAGAGCCATCAGACCAAGGAGTTTGCTCAGCAATTCACTTTGGCCTAAACCACGAAAATCTACGGTCTTTGCTAAGCCAAACAAGCAAGTGGAATAGTGCACGCAAAATACAACCAGAGATTTCTGATAAATGCGTTCCAAAAGCCACTCATAAAGATTATGACTTACACATTTTCATCGATACATAAATTGCTGTGTTTAAATTTAAAAAGCATATGAAGTAATGGGCTCTATATCTTTCTTTGAAGATACGTCAAAACAGAAATGAACTTCGGTATGCAATACCAAGGGTTTACTATATTGATTTTGGAAGCCAGTCTATATATACTTTTTTACAAACGTCACATATTTCACAAAGCAACTGCCTCACGCTCTTTACACTGCATTAGAGACAGACAAATCGGTTTGGACAAAATGTGACAAAGCTCAAACAAATTTCGGGTCTGAAAAAAGTTCAGTTTTACCTCACCCATTTCTTGCCTGTCTCCGGTTGCAGGTATTAACCCAGAACACTGAAATAGCGTGAAGGTCTCTGTCTCCCTCCCGTTCGATGACCAGAAGCGAGGAGAAGGGAGCAAGTCACAGAGACTCAGACCTGAGCTGGAGCTTCAGAGACTGCTTGGGTCTAGATCCATTTTTGGGTGAAAGCTCTGACAACATCATGAGAAAACACATCTTAGGAAATGCTCAGCCCCTTCTGGCTGCCCTGAGAAGTTCAGTGACTTTGAAAACAGCCAAACTTTTGGGATCTTGTCCATGCCACAGAAGTTAGCAGAAATGATCTGTTGGATGCAGTCCATCTTTACGATCACGCACTATTTGCCTTTAAAGAGCATCATCATATCACTAAGCCACTGAACATTTTCGAGCTGCCAAAGAGTCAAAGGGATATACTCAAACCCTAAAAAGGAATCAGAAAATCTCACCACCCTCCTAGCATCAGGTTTTCCAAATGGCATTTTTTTTTGATAAAACTCTTTTTAAGTTCAGCTTTTCCTCAGAAACCTCTCTGGTGCTCGGAGGATGAAGGCACGTCAGAACAGCGCATCCACACGTCTGATTGTCAACTTTTTACAGTCTTGACTTGCCGTGAACTCACAGCGTGGTTTAACACCGGCGTGTGTCACTGCCCAGGGCACCCCGGGCAATCCAGACCAAGGCAACATCTCCAGCAGCGAGACCAGACGACACGGGGCTCTGTTGTAAGGTCATTAATAAGCATCTATGGACCATGGGGAGACACTACAGGGAAACCACACTTTGTAGATCAGGTCAACCCAGCCAGAAAAGACCTTTTTAGCTGAGACCATGTTATCCTCTAAATAAAGTTCTCACCTCAATGGTTTAAACCCCTGGTACCATATGCTAACTGACATGAATAGCGTGTTTGTCTTTACAATTAACTTCAACCCTCTTGAATGTCTGTCTGCTGGGTTGTCTTTGGCTGCCAAATTCCAACCTTCTACAGTTAGTGCTGTGCAAACCTATTTTGAAATTTCACCTTCCCCAAGGTCATCCACCTTCACGATTCGTCAGGAAAAAGGCCCATAGTACTGACCCCACTTGTTTCCCCTCCTCACTCTGAATTTTCGCTGTCACCGACACCCTGGATTCATCTCCATAAGCCAGTTCATAATCCATTTCAATGGCTCTTCTCCGAAGCTATTTTTAATCTTAAAAAGCCCCATCCGTCTGTTGTGTCACAGGGTGTCTTTTGCTCCTTTGAAATAAGGACTGAAATAAGGCAGCACTTCCCCTCTTATCTAGATAGTTTTTGGTATTTTCAAAGGCATTTGGGGGGGATTAGTTAATTATTTATGCTTTTTTTTTTTCTTCTTCCTTCCTCCCTCTCACTCCAGCGAAGCCACATACAAATACCTAATTTATGCCTTTTTCTCTCTTTCATCTTCATGGTTTCTCTAAGCTGATCCTGCTGGTGGGAAAGCCCTAGTTCTCCAACCCCCCATGGCTTTGCCTTCAGCTCCTTCACGGATCAGCCCCAATTTGCCCCAAACACGTTGGTTTTGTCCCTGTTTTTAGCTGCTGAGCAATGGGGAGATCCTCAGGACAAGGTACCGAGCCCACCGCACGCATCCCTCCCGCTCCTCAAAACCAGCCTGAACAAAGCAAACACATACGGCACATTGGACTTCGTAATTCCGCACTTCTCTTCAGTCCTCTTAGAGGTTTTTGCAAAGCTTTTTCACTGAAAATGTTCACCTTCGAGATACAGTCTTCCATTTTATCATGTACTTTGAAATAAAGTGCATTTCAGGTTTTCTTCTCCTCTCCCCCCACCCAAGTCCTCGTTCCCCGTTGCTGAACTTTCTCCTCTTTTCAGTGGCAAATATGAGAAGGAGGAAAAGAGGTGAAGCGATGGCAAAATCAAACATTTGGAATATTTTCCCCTTAAAAATATCCCAAAATAAAAGCATTCACCCCATTCAGCGAGGACAACAGAAGGAAAAGCAATAGAAAATGTTCAAGAATTGTCACAATTTCCTCATTTTTAACCATCCCTTGAAAATAAACGGGAGCTATTCAGCCCTGAGTACATTTCACTGAAGTGACACTTAACAATCCAAAAATACGGCATTTAGTTTTGCGTTTCTCTGAGCAGCAGATAATCTAATGGGTGGCTGCTGCAGCAGCTGCACTGGTCCACAAAAATCCATTGTTCGAGAGGAAAAAGGGGGTTAATCCTGCTGGATTCATGATTTTATTTATTCTTTTTCTTTTTTGAAAGCCAGACTTTCACGTTAAAAAGATTACGAAAATTAATTTTCACAGACAAATGATATCAAAATACCAATGCTATTTTCTTTTTACCTCTGACACGGATGATGGATTATATTGACACAAAACTGGAATCTGTCACCTAACATGGCTCTGAAAACTGCTGGACACTGACAGTATCTGCTGACTCTGCATTTAGAGGTTAAAATCCAAGTTTAATCAGTCTCCTAAAAACAATGACTGAATCCAACTTCAACGGCTGTTCTGCCAGAGGCATGAATCATTTTACCTGCCCCATAATAGATTTTTACATCATATTAAATCCTCCTCTTTTGTTTCAGAGACTTTTGTGGGCAAAGAAGGGAAAGACAGGTTAATCTCCAGGCAGGCCCCGCATCTTGCTGGCACAGCAAAGGATGGATCTGTGAGCTGATGATACATACAGTTAAGTGGTGCTCTGCAAGGGAAAGTACGTATTTTCCCCCAAACCAGCACACAACGTGCCCCAGTTGGCCAACAGACCTAAAAAGAGCCTTATCACATAGTCGTTGGCATCCCGGCTAATCAGTGCTGGCAGATCCAAGAGTCACATTGCCTTCCCAGGATGGGACTAAAGTCCAAGCGTTCCTGATTTTTAGCTATGTGTTAAAAAAAAAAATAAAATATTGATATGGGGCGGGAGGGTGGAGGAAGGAACAGGGTCACGGTGACTGAGCGAACACAAGAAATATCCAATTGTTGATCTGAGCTGGAGCAGCTCTACCAAGGGAAAGGAGAAAACCCCAGGCTAGAGGAGCCAGCACACTGGTTGCGGAGGTGGTTACCAGCTCCACCAAGGACTGAACTTCACCTGTCTATTCTAAATAAGGTACATTGGGAAACAAGCATTTCCTACACATCCTAAGAATGCAGCCAGGTACACCTACCCGGTTTTCTGATCCCCTCCTAAATCGTATTTTGTGGGTTTTTCTGGCATCATTTCCTTGTGCAAAGGTCTCACCAGCAATTTGAAGGCAAAAAGTACAACGCCAAATTAAAATGGTTATTTTAATCCTATGGGTTTGTTGTTTTTTTTTTAATCTGGGGCCTCATTTATGGTGTTTGTATGTCTAAAATTTAAAAATGGGCCAGGCCTGTTTATGGCTCTTGCACATGGAAGTGAGATGGAGAGGGGCAGCAGTGCTGTGCTACTTTGCCGTCATCTGCGAAAGCACAACTCCACAACGCCTCCATCGGCCTGAATAACATGGTTCACCCCAAGGTCTTTCACGGAAAAAAGGTGGAATATGTAAAACAAGACACTAGGTAAAGAAGTGAATATTTTCTTTCCTAGTTTATTAGATTGTATGTAGTATAACTAACCACCTCAGTGCCACAAAGCAGCAAGGCAGCAGGATTAAACACAACCTGTAGCCTGTAACTTGCGTGCTAAAACGTACCCCGCTTTAACTTGGAAAACGTACTATCTTTGAATAGCAGAAGGGATCAGCCACCACGTTTTAATTTAACCTCAATCCCTTACACGTGATATTTTATGTACTGAGATAATATTGAATATCTGATGTCATAAAATGTGTTGTGGCCCTAATAAATCTTTAAAGTATCTCCCTTTCCTGACCGATACGTGTGTCCCAGTATACCGGCCGAGTTCACGACAGTCTAAATAACTTCCTGGCTTTACCCCGCATCAAGCCAGCTGCCAGCTCTGTTCTTTTTCCTCTATTTCATCCTTCCCACTGCTTCAGAATCATTAAATTTCTGATCATGTATGGTAGCTAGAATGTAAATAGTAAAATGCTCCACAGTTTGGAGACATCTATACATATTTTTTTTTGGCCTTATTGTCCAAGTACTTTGCTAAACACAGCAATACATTCAATTTTCCGTAGAAAATGGCTTATTTTTCACTAAGAGTATATCTTTATGCTATATTTAAGCAAAGATGGCTGCATGAAGATTATTTCCTGGAAATCAATATTCCGCTGGGGAGAGCTGATGGTCTCAGCTACATGGGAGAATCATTGACTCCAGCTGCATATGACATAGAAAATAGGCTACATGGAGGCTGTCGGGGCTAAAAATAAAAAGTATAGGCATATGGATTTTTATATGCATTATGCAGCTCACAATTGCAATGCACTGCATGAGACAGCACCAGAAAATTACTGTTCTGTGTGCTACTCAAACGACTCAAAATCTATCCCGTGTATACTATTTCCCAATCGATTGTATTTCTGGAAAATATTGGTAATGTTTGCTAATATTATTTACATAAGATGGGAGCCTAAATTAGAGCAGTGGGTGTAAGCAAATTGTCAGGTTCCTCTCCTCCGCGTCGCTTGCATCAGATGCTGCACTGGAGCTGAGACGGCGACCGGGTCCCAGAGTCAGGAATAAGACGGAACGGCCCAAGGCCAACTCTAAATTACACGCTAATTTTTTTCTTTTTCTTTTTTTTTTTTTTTCTTAATTACAAATGTTCCTGTAATGGGAAAGTGGGACGCAGCATGTGTAATTAACTCGTTTGGGCAAGTTACAGGCCTTTGCTGCAAAACTCCACCTCCTTTATCTGATGCGCACACACCCTTGTGTGCTTCCAACACCGCATGGGATGCGTGGGATTTCTCTTATGGCAGATTCCCAATTCCACATAAGGTAAACAAAGCAGCTACCTTCAGCAACTCTTTGGCTCCCCTTTAAAATTGCTTTAAGACCCAGGAGCGCAAGAGAAAAAAATCAAGCTGTGGCCTACGAAGCCAGAGAAAGAGGAATTAAATCACTTTTAAAAGAGAAGGGCTCTGGGGGGAGGGCAACACCTAAGCAGCGGAGCAAATTCCAAGAAAGAGATTTTATGCTGTTTAAAAATAACAACAAACTCAACCAGTTGAATGCAAAACTCTCCCGCGGCACCTGGGAAGCCAGCCTGAAGCCACAGCTGGTTTAGTAGGAGTGGAAAGAACCATCATCCCTTGCCCTCCAGCCCAGCAGGAAATTACCTGGGATATCACCCTGGAATTTGAAAGTTTTTAAGCTGCTTTAAACCTGCAGTTAGGCATTCTGAACATCCACTGCCGGCAAGGCCCATCCATCGTTTGCACGGAGGGGGACGCGGCGACCGCGATTTGCGAAGGCAGAGGTCCAGAAATCCTGGGCACGGAGCTCATTTAATATCTCACCGGCCGCCCGGCAGCTCCAACCAGAAGCAAAGCGAGGACAGCAAAAGCAATAACGAAATTCCAGTGAGGATCTGGGCTGCTGAAGGGCTGAAAATTAGGGCCTTTGCAAGGATACTCCCTGTGCAAAGCCAGGCTCGCTTTAATTAGCTAGGTGTTAAGGCACCCGAGCAGGAAACACAGTCCCATCTCTTGACTATTCTCAAAAGCCAAAATGTGGGGGGTTCTCTTTCCTTCCCCCCCTCACCCCGCTCCCAGTTTAATGAGTTAAAACTGGGTGAAGCGGCTCCTTCCTTATTAAGGCAGCCAACAGCAGATGGCTGGACACCTGGCTGGAGCTGGGTTTGGTGACCTTTTGAGTGACAGCGGGTTGATATCTTTAAAGGAGAGTCCTCGGGGGGATGCAGTGGGACACAAAGGATTGTGTACAGCAGTCGGAGAGGGTTCGCTGGGAAAGACACGTCGTTTCTTGCAAACGGGAGCTGACTTGCTCTGCTAAACCTCCCCGAGCCAGTGCGTGCACGCTCGCGCTCTTTTATCTAATCTTCACAGAAACATTAATAGGAACTATGCGAAATCTATAAATGACAAAGGGATTAGGAAACGTCCGCAGCTGATTACCAGTCGCTTATCGCACAGAATTGATCCCCCCCAGTTCTGCTGCCATGTTTTTCTGCCACCGCTTTGGCACCCTAACATTTGTCTTTGGCACTTCGGATATTTCTGACTGCTTTCTCAGCCTCTAGTGCTGGAAGGATTTTACCTAAAGAGTGGATAGAAATTCATTTCTTCTTTCCTTTTTTAACTTTCCATAGTCTTGGCAGCAAACTGTGTCATGATGATGTTGGCAACAACATATTTGTGGCAGAAGGAAGAAAGAGAATCATAAAATATATGAAAGAAAAAAGTTGACATTTTAATGAAATACCTTGTAACTTCTTGGGAAAAGTTATTAAAATACATCCAGCTTATAGCTGTTTGTACAGATAGGAGCAGAATACTTTCTCCTGAAGTCTTTAATAAAAGTTGCTTGTTAACTAAAAGTAGCAGCGGCTAGAAAACATTTTGAAAATTCATCGCTGGAGTGAATTTTGGGTTTGGGACATTCTGGGGCTTTTCCGAGTGTACAGGAAAATTGCTGGCACACACGTGAGCTCCTGGGAGCGCAGCGAGACTCCTTCATGAGAAAAGCGAGCGGAGTCATGGAGCATCTAATGGTCCTTCCAACTGGCTACCAAACCTGGTACTGATTTCTCACATGGCTATAAAGAAATGATTTTTTTTTATCTTAAATGCTACTCTGTCAGATTATAGTGCCCAGTATTCCCAGCCCCTGCGAAGGTTTTGTCTGCCTTTGAAGAAGGAATGAAGCCATGGAGGCTGCAGGGAGGTCTCTGCGGGCGCTCCGCAGCAGCGAGGAACCCGCTCTTAGCTAATTAGCGCCCAAGAAGAACCGAAAGGCACTCTTCCTGTTGCAGGCTGCCATTGCATCTCCCCTCTGTAATGACACATCTCATTTTAATATGACGCAAACCTGAGGAAAAGCCTCTTGCTGCAGAGCCCAGTGCAGCCAGCACCACCGCCATCAGCGCGGGTCCCGCATCAGCCACGCCTGGGTGTTCCTCACAGCACGGGAGAGAGGGAAAACATCCACGGATTTATCAGGGTGGAAGAAGAAAGAGTTGAGGGCTGCAGGAGTTTTGCTCCTGTCTTTTTTTTTCCCCGCCGCAAAACCGGGCTCTATTTTCCCTGACTATTAAGGCATAAAAAAAAAAAATAAAGGGAAAATATTGATCATCCAACTGCTGAATAGATTGGGCAGCCCCCAATTAACATTTCTCCACAAAAAACAAATGTGCAATGGAGGAACTTAGGACAGGAACCACCCTCTATGACAAAGTGATCTCCAGACCCAAATAAACCTGCCTGGTTCTGTGCCTCCTCTTTCACCTTTTCAGAACGTAAACTTGAATTTACAGGTAAATCTTGGGAAAATTATACTTCCAGTTGGTTTCACTACAGCTGTAGGAAGGACAGGCTTCTGGAACCTGCGTTCCAGAAGGATTCCAGGATTGCATTTCTGGAAGGATTATGACATTTTGATTTAGTTCCAAACCAGATAAACACCCCACCATTTAACCAGACTTGGTGATGAAAAAGGAACCCTGGTTTTAGGAAGAGCTGAGACATCTCTGACACGGTTTGCTATCGGAATGCAAAAAAAGAGTTTCAAATGGAGGAGTAATTTCACGAGCAGAATAGCAGGCACTACTGCAACACTTCTGTAGAAATACAGTGCTTTATCACAGCTGAAATTTCCCTCCTCTTCTTCTCCAGGATTAGACTTCAGCCTCTGCCCAAGTGAAATATCATGGAATCATAGAATCGTTTAGGTTGGAAAAGGTCGTTAAGATCACTGAGTCCAACTGTAAACCTCACACTATTAAGCCCACCACTAACCCATGTCCCATAGTCCCACGTCCGCTCATCTTTTAATTACCTCCAGGGATGGCGACTCCACCACTTCCCTGAGCAGCCTGTTCTAACGCTTGACAACCCTTTTGGTAAAGAAATTCTGCCTAATATCCAATTTAAACCTCCTCTGGCGCAATTTGAGGCCATTGATCCTTCCAAGGCAGTAGCATTTGCATTTTTGTAACATGGATTAGGGAGTTGATCCATGTTAAATGCAAAACCCACCAAAAACCAGAGAGAAACACAAATAAAAGAGGAGTTGGCAGAAGGATCAGCTGCAGACACCCGAGCAGCTCCCGAGCAGGCACATAAGCCTCAAACCACAGCAGGTCCCACCGCCACGTAACGCCGCGCTCATTATTTTTAATAAGCTTTAGTTTCAGCTCTGCCAGAGAACATGTAATCTTAGCTGTGTCACACAATAACCAGGTTCGTTGGGTCTCCCCATCATTTTAGCGCACGTTAAAGCCCAGGCAGGTTAATTAGCCATGATTCAGCGGGGCGAGCTCGGCTGGTGGGACTCCACCCCGGGCGCTCCGGGGTGGGAGCGGGACACTAGGCTGGGCTCCCTGCCGGACGCACAGAGCAGGGAGAAAAATCTGCTCTCATTTTGGGTGTTATTTTTAAAATTCACTTTTTCTGGGTAATTAAAGAAGGGGCTACAAAAGATCGGATTCTGTAGAAAGCAGCCTGCCACCCTCATACAAGGTCTAGATTTAAAATTCCCCAGGGATTGTCCCTCGCCATGTTTGCTGGGTGGTGAGTAGCGAAGGTCCCCAGCCTCACCGGGGGCACCACGACCCCCGTAACTCCGTATGTACTCTATCACCTGGTGCCACGGGACTCGGATGTACAATGATGTGCTCTTATTGTTATTAGCAGACAGTCATTCCAAAAATTATCATTAAAGATTTCAAGGATAATACTTTTACAATCAGTGCAATTGAACATACCGGACATACAGATACTATACACGAGAATAATACATACTGCATCCTAGAATACCAAAGTGTACACCACGCACAGGCATACTTACGGGATTCTGTTGATGGTGTTCCTGATTTAAGCCATAAAACCGCAACAGAAATAGCCTGTAAAAAGTAGAAGACAACTCTGATCAATTAGCGGCCCTGAAGAATGCAGACTGTTTTGGCAGATCCTTTGAAAATTTCACAGCTTGGAAAAAAGCCTTGGTAACAAAATTAATTTTCTTTTATTGGCAACTACTTATAAAGATTTTAAACACTGGACTGGATAGCAGTGAATTTAAATGCATATTGACAATTAAAACTCAGGATCACAACCACTGTGTAATAATGCCAATTTGGGAATGCTTATGTTATTTATGTTCTGTTTAAGAACTTTGTTATTAATTATCATACAAACTCCAGTTAATAATCAATTCATGCCACAATTATCGTATCAGTTATATTGTCTAATTAAGAACTGGTGAGTGATTGGAATTCCAACACAGTATTACAGGCACAGGCTGCAATCCTAAACAAATACAAGTGTGAAGTTACTGAACAAAAGATTATCTCAGCTCTAATATCTACTGGCAAAACTCTTTCTCTCTGGATCATTAGCTTCCAGTCCTATTATTACATACAAATGACCAATTTCTGCTAATTCCTAAAGCTAATTCCTGTAAACCATTATTTTGTATACATTGTGTTAAGGCTTTGCACTCGTTCAAATTTGCATAATTATAGCAATTGTCTTCTAAGCTTACTCTACTGAAATCATTCTAAATTGGGATTTAGCCTATTTTTAAAGATTAGTCAACTTCTATAGAGCAACGTATCGGGAACTGCTATTGCCTAGGTCCCCTGTAATTCAGCCCAAGTACAAGGAGGCAGTCTGGAAGGGCCAGGATGGAATATCAAAATGTACAGTGGTCAGCAAAAGATATGAGAGCACAACGTAAGAAACAAAGCATCTCCAGCATAACCTTTCTTTTATGGATGTGCTATCCCTGTGTCTACCATTAACAAGACACCAGACCAGGAAGCGTGTTCCTGATGACAAGGTAGTGTGCCCAGTCCTGTTTGGGCATCATTTCTGGGTTTGCCCGTCTCTCCTAAGAGGATCCGGGAGAGGCTGGCCACAGACGTAGAGCTCTCCGTAAGGAGATGGTGGCTCTTCATCAAACCAAAGATGGTAGCTCTTATTTTCAGAGCTCTGGAGGGATCAAACCCAGGATAACAGGTTCTCCCTGTAACTCCGGTGGGAAGGAGCCCCAGAACCTCTGTCCTCACCTCCTGCCCCAGCAGGGTCACCTCTGGGCTCTTCGATTTGATGCTGTTCCTTAAACGCGTCCCTCCTAAAGAGCATCTCTAGCACCGAGCCGTCCTCAGCCTCCGCCGCAGCGAAGAGCACTGCAAACTCATCTTGCCTTCCTGCCATGGCCTTATCTTCCTTTAATGCTGCTGTTAGGCCTTGATCATCTATCAGTCTGACTGCTCCTCTGGCAAGCTTCCTGCCTCTGATGTGTTCAAAAAAGTTTTTCTTATTAGTTTTTCCACATTCACTAAGTGCTCAAAATCTGTTTGGCTTGCCTTTTGCCTTTAAATTGAGACTTGACTCTTTTTCCTTTAAAAAAAATATCCTAATAGCTCCTTTGTATGTTGATTTATATTTCACTTCTGGCGGATCTTCTTAAAATTATTATGTTGTGTATATTTGTGTTGAGTAGTAAAATAAGTTGTTGCCTTTAAAGCATCTAAGCCGCCTACAAACATATTTCCCTCTTAGCTGCTCCTTTAATTTCCTTTTAATTATCTTCCTCATTATTTGACAGTTTCTCCGTAGGTGCATCGATTTTTATTTTTTCTCCCCCTCCTACAAGGATGTTCGATGTTGTGATGACTATTCCGGACTGGCTTTTTCACACACACTGACTGAAGTAGATGAAGAACTGCAGTGCTCAGAAGTAACTGAAGAATTAAGTCTTCCTCGTGCCATCTATTTAAATGTCAAAAAGCATTTCTGGGAGGGGAGACCTGGCTGTGAACAGCGAGAAACCAACTTACTGTGGTTTTTTTTAATCCTGGGGCTGTTTTCTCGCCAGGGCCATGTATTGTCCCATTGCTGGGGAACTTACGCCCTGTATTATGGCGATTACGTTCTTTCTGCAACACCTGGCACAACATCCCCTGAGCTTTCCAACTTCTGCTGTTCCCATAAAAGCACTCACACGGCTGGTTTGAATCCCATTGTCTACGTCCTCAAGTTTGGCACAAACATTTCATGTCCTTTACGACGTCCTACCTAAGCTTCACCTGACTTTTTCTTCCAGAATAGAATTTCCACGGCTTGGCCTTTTCAGGATGGTTGATCCTGAACTTTGTCCACGTTTCCTGGCTTCCTTTCACTTCACCCTCTTATCTGTCTAATTATTAGTGCCAGAACAGAGCTCAGCTCTGCTGTAGGTTATCTATATTTCAAAAGCTTCTCATCCCAATACCTAACAGACCCTTTTCTCTGCCTTCTGCCTGCCTGCCTGGCCTTTGAAGCGTTTCAGCTCACTTTCATCTGCTGCCAATACAACTTACTCCTTCCATACCTATGTTCTGAAATATGCTGCCGTACACATACAGATGAGATAGTACGCTGCTTATTAAAACCGGAGCTATCAAAAGACAATCAGCAGCACTCAATCACACAAGGCAGAGTCCCCCAAATTTCATGCAAATGAGATATTAAGAAGTCGTTCCTTTGAGAAAAAGGCTAAACTACTGTTTGGGTTATGATCTGTTCTGTGTAGGATGTACTTAAAAAAAAAAAAAATGAGGAAAAAATCCCAACACGGACTTAGATTTTAAGTATGAAACCCCATCTTGTTGTCTAAGAATTCCATCATGTAAATAGGCATTTTCTTCATACGCACCAGCAGCAATAAGCGTCATTTTCCTTTCACAGGCTATAACGAATTGCAGCTTTAAACCCTGTTGTATTGGCGTCCTAAGTTTTCTTTGCTGGTTTCCTCTTTGCAACAGAAATTAGAAGTTATTATTGCCCATTTGATTTACCTGCTTCTCACCAAAACATCGGCCACATACTAGAAATTTGGCTAAAACTATTAGGCTCTATCCACACGCAGTTTATTTTATCTTATTTCAGGAGGAGAAGGAAAAAAGGGGGTTTAACTTTTTGCCGGCTGCCCATCCCCGTAGCGAGTCAGTCAAAAGAATGACTTTTCACAGGACAGAGAAGCCCCGAACCGCATTGCTACGTGTATCATAGCATCGTTTCGAGGCACTTTATGAGATTTAAATGTAGTACCTCCAATAACCATCATTTCAGTTATCTAGGGCTCAGAAGCAAAAAAAGAACAGAACGCTTTTTGCATACAAAACAGCCCTCAATACCTTTTACAAAACAAACCATCAAATAACCGGGTTCCTTCAGATGTTGCAGATGAAGGCAGCTTGTCACAGTGCCAGGGTGGGAGTTATCGCCTCCCCACGCCTCTCTACACGCCGAACGAGGGAATTAGCCCTCTCCAGCCCTTTTCAAACAGCTCTCCTCTGTTGATGTTGTACCAAGGCGACCGATCAGAGGATCTGTCCCCTTTCTTCTATCCCTGCAGGGCCCGAGGATATCAGGCTTTAAAAGCCATGATATTTGTCAGTCGTCCAGGATTTTTGTTTCTCTTCAGCTTCAGGCGGTGGCAATTTGTGGAGGTGAGGGCGGAAAAAAAATAAAAACCCCAAACTCTAATGGATTTCTGCAGTGGGTTAATTTTTTTAAATGAGTATCTTTTGAAAGTAAGTGGCTGGGGGAGATCGATAACGGGCAGAGGACAAGGAAGTGCTCCAAGGTACACGACAGGCATGTGTCCCACACAGCCCTCAAGTCTGTCATCAGCTCCAGATGAGAAAAAACCCCACCAAACAAGTGAGCCAAATAATTTGTTCTTTTTCAGTTTTTTTTACGTGAACGAGCAAAAGCGAATTTTCCTACTAAATACTCTCTTTGTCAGAAATTCCTATTTCAGCAGATATACATAATTTTTAAAACGATACCAAGTAGGGGGGGGGAAATGGTGTCTTATCTGGTTTCTTTTTGAGTTTCCTCAGCCATAAAGATGAGTTCTAGGAATTAGCTCTCTGATTCTAGCAGAAGCCTATTCCGCACGATCAGAAAATGACTTCTGAAAGAGCATATAATGATGCAAATGAATCAATTTGCAAAAGGTCTGCTCTGATACAGAACGTACATGGCAGGCAAATATGCATGAGGTACTCGGAATAGCAACTAGGCAGTTAGCGAAGCAATAAGTGTAATTATCATCCTGAATTACTTAAAATACAAATTGCCATAAAATTCCAGTAGCCAACACAAGGGTAATGACAATTTTGTTTAGACACAATGCTTTTTTTTTGCCTTTGAATGGAAGATATCAAATAAATGCAAAATGCAAACTGTCCTGATATGAAGTAACTTCTAATTTAAATATCGTATGTGGGAGTCCAGCTCATGTTGCTTTTAGACTTAGGAGTACCATTCACGTTCCTATTGCTTTTGTTGAAGAAGAGGAAGGCAAATGAATTCAGAATTAATTTGTATTGATTTTGTTAGATCTCTACTTTGGCATTTATTCATATAAAATATCTTCGAGCAGCTAAAATCATTTCCAGGACAAGCAATGAAACAGAAAACCTAAAAGTATAATGCTTCCCCATCTTTGCATTTCCTTAATATACACAATTACCCGATTTTAAATCATAGAATCGTCTAGGTTGGAAGGCACCTTTTAAGACCATCAAGTCCAACAATTAACCCAACACTGCCAAGGCCACCACTACCCCACGTCCCTCCGCACCGCGTCTGCCTGGCTTCTCAATACCTCCAGGGGTGGCGATTCCACCACTTCCCTTAAACAGAGAAAATAAGTAAAGCAGAGTGATACAACTTTTAAATTCAGTCTTAAACTCATGGTTCCATAGAAGGTGCATATTAAAGAACAACTTCAGGATTTCTTGAACTCATCTTACTATTTTTAACGTGCAATGTCCTCTTCTTTAATAAGCGTTACCAAAGCGTAACCATGAAGTGTTGAGCCCTGTCATCATCTTGTGAGGACTTCAGTTTTTCAGAAGGAGCTTCAGGACCCCAAAGCCAAAATATCTCATGAGATTGAAGGATTCTGTGCATCTTCTTTCAGAGGATGTGTTCAAAGGTATTGTTAATGAAATACTTGTCAAGAAAAATCTTCAGGAAGCTATCTCAGTTCCATTTACTGCCACGTGCTTTTCTGTTGCTAAGATTGTTCTTCAGTTTGGGGCTTCAAGGATCTCAACAGCCTCAATGCCCTGGGAAAGAATCCATTTTGTTTCCCCAGGAAAACACAATTCCACAATTTCCAGTTAGATACCGTATATAAAAATGATGCAATGGATGAGAGGTTTTATGGAACAGCTGATCTGACATTAAAGTTCAACGGACCGGTACCACTCTGAAGGGTAAAACCTTCTAGATCCCAGATAAGTGCTGTTCAGACATCTTCATGCTTTGAATAGAATACTCCACTGAGTTTACTTTAAAACCCTTTTTTTAATATATTTCATATCTATTATACCCAATATGAAATGTCTAGCAGCTTGGATTTAACAAAGCCAATTGAAACACATGCCAGGATTGCATTTGATATTAATGACCTTCCGATTATGAGGAGGCGGTTTAAAAGGCTTGTCTTTTTTTCATGTATTTGAGTGATTTGGTATGAAAGGCCCTTGCAAAGATTACAAAGACCTGTTTCAAATGCACTTATATGGTTTATGATTTGGGTCATTCCTAAACAATTTCTTTTTCTACTCATTCTTTATGCTTTGTCATATAACAGCACATGCTTCTAAGCTGACTCTCTTGTTTGGGAGAACAGACCTATTGCTAGTACAAACACTCAACACATCTCTCTTGTTGTCTGCATAAAACCAAAAAATCATTAAAACAGTTTTTTCAAGTTAGTGGCCAAAATTTCCCCTGAAGTGAGACATTTTAGCAATACATGTAACCTTTTCTTCAACTGAAAAATCGTGTTCATTATTTAGAAGTTATTAGCAGCCATGCAACATGCATCTGTAAGCTATATACCCGCCCTGCCCCCTCGAGAAATGTATCATAGAAGGAGAAAAACAATAGAACAACAGAGTAATGCAGGGGGGAAGGAGCCCCAGCAGGTCTCTGGTCAGACCTCCTGCCCCAGCCGGGGCAGCTCTGGGGTCTGCCCCACTTGCTCAGGGCTTGGTCCTCTCAGGTCCTGCAAACCTCCAAGGTTGGATACAGCACAACCTGGAGGCACAAACCTAATAGTCCGGACCTCTCTACTTCCAGTTCAGTTCTGTTGTCCCTTTTCCACCACAGCGTTGAGTAAAGGGGGATAACTTTGTCCCTCGACCTCCTGGCCATGTCCCAGGATGCTCACGTGCTGCCCTGGCCCTCGCAGGCTGGTGGCATGGGCAGGGATGCTCTGCGACCACCGATTACGTTCCTCATCAAACTACTCATCTGCTTGCCAGTACAGTAGTGTTTTAGCTATTACTAAATGAAGCCGTATTTTTAATTTACATACAGATTTGGAAGTCTTGCTAGCATATTTAGGATGACAAATAACAGCACTATACAATGGCACAAGAAAGAGGAGCTGTACTGTGGCTGTGTGATTAAGGGCAATGCTGACGAGAGCAATTGCTGACTTGTAGCTGACATCTTCAAAACAGCCATCCGCAGAAAGTAATGATCTGGCTAACATCAATAATTAACGGATAATAGAAAAATGTTAAAATGGCACGATAAAGCAGGATTTGATCCGCAATACTTGTGTTTCAGATTCCAAATGCAAGAAGCTGCAGTACGCTGTATCCTATGAACGGCTATTACTGTACATAAATATTATGATCCGTAATTATTATCTGTTGTACACCTGTACAGTTAAAACATCACCAGAGCTTGCGCTTCCATGTGATTTCCCTGCGTTGAGCAGAAAATATTGCTGCAATATTAATTACTTGCAAATTGCAGTGTACAAATTGTACTGAGATAAGACTTTACCTTCTAAACAGTAAGTCGTATATAATGCCCCTGCTGGCTGCACCGGGGCCAAGGCGGTATTTGTCATGGGAACCATGCACAGGTTGTAAAAAACAAAGGTGGAGAGGACAATTAGTTGTCAACCCTTCTGCCAGCTACAGAAACCACGAAGTACATCCGACTTCATACTGAGCTACAATTTAAACGCTAATCCTTTATACAGCACACTAAGGCTGGGACAGCTGCACAGATTTTAAACTATCCATCAGGCTGATCTCAATTTAGGAAAGTTGTGCCCCTCCCACCTCCAAGTAAAATATGAGGAATGGCAGAATCTGAAAATGGGAAGGATTTGAGACGGGGAATAGCAAGTCTTCAATGTCTAAAATGCATCAGCACAAGCTTGTGTTAGCTGAGCCTTTTTTGAGGCATGAGAAAATTACCCCTATTTCACACAGTTGCGGCTTTCGAGGTATTAGCCTTCGGAATGACTGACAAATTGGGCTGAAACTCCTCTGGTGTGAAACACCGGGTTATTGGCTTGAAGTGTTGACCTGCTCATAGGTCACCCAGTCATCCCCCGCACAGGAGGCTGACGTGGGGAATGCGCACAGAGACCTTTCCAGCCGTAGCTCTGAAAACCCCAGATACCTCAAACCAGACCCGCTCACATACCGAACCTTCACATCTGGCTGTGCTGCTCCACAGCAATTCACACCAAAACATGAAGTTTTAAGAGCATTAAATATGTGGCCCCACAGTGCCAGGCTGGGAGGTGGCGGTCAGCTCAGCAGCGGAACATCCCTCAAAAGGACGTTTTTCGTCCTAGAAAGCAAATCCCTTCTTGGCACCACGTGCCACAGGCACTAAATGTTTTAATTAGCTCTGTTCAATGTAGGGTTTGAACGGTAAAGCGGTAGTTTAGCCCTTGCATACACAAACAGAAAAACCCTAGAATGCAGGACAATAATTTCTCGGGGATTTCTGCTGTTATTCTTTCTACTTGTGCCCGTGTCTCAGCAATATTGAAATTCCGATGGGAAATGGATGAAATTCATTAAATGTCTTTTATAAATCATGTATTGTTTTCCTCTTTGGATGACTGAGTATGCTAAAGAAGTTAAAAAATAAATGAGTGTACTTTGGCAAGACTGCCCATGGCTATCACCTAGTTCTGAATAATATTTACATGATTTAAGAATAGGCCATTCCATTGAACAGAAAATGGGAGTTTATTGTTGAATTAAAGAGGACGGAAAATGATTAAGGCAGACATACTGAAACAAGAAGATGAAGGGATAATCCTGCCATATTTGGAATTACAAAAAAATAAATAATTTCTTGTAGCTGCCAAACTAGCTGACTCAGGAGACTGAAAAAAATGCTGGTTTTAATCCTACACCTTTTGTTTGAACATAGACCAGAGGTTTAAATGCGCAATACCAGATGATTAGAAAACTGGTTGGTTTCTAAGTCAAAATTCAGGACAAGTTACAAAACTACAGGTCTTTCTGTGAGTGCATAGTGCTCCTCTGCCCAACATTAGCTCACATATTATTTAGGTTCCTACTTCTTACCAGCACTTCCCAGGCAACTGTGGGAGAGCGTGAAGCACATTTTTTGTTCTTCAGTCAGCGACTCCCAAGTTCCCACCAACCTCCGGACCCTGGTGCAGTTCCTGCTGATGGTGACAGCACAAGTTCAGGCCTGTAGATGATGAGAAGAGAGATTTTCTACCAGCTATACAACTTCTTATATGTATTATTCAAAATATATCCATAATTATTCATAATATATTATTGAATGAGAATGAATGTTTAATATACTTTTGTTTAATGAAAAAAAGAAAGTAACAACTTGGAAAATGGAAAGAAAATCTTTCATTATGTGTCAAATGGGGATTTTTCTGACTGGGCAGGTAAATCCGATTTCCAACTTGTTTCATCTTGAAAAAAGACAGTTTCAGCAACCACAAAGAAACAGTCACAGGAGTCCCCTGCAGACTGCCCTCCTCCCACACCACCCCTCCAACCCGCACTCTACAGCCAAACGCTTCTGCAACCTGCTCAGATTGTGCACGGCGGATGCCTAAATGACACGGTAGGTACGGAGCCAAGACGGAAGCCTTGCTCTGCAAAGGACAACGGAGCGGTTTGGATGGCGTATCAAATACCACAATCAAGTGGGACATTACTCACCCAGAAACATAAAACGCAATCTTATTACACGTGTGCAGTGTGCCATCTGGCACCGGAGTCGACGCACGCTACAGCTGGGTAAGACGGAGCGCGAGCCAATTGTCATCACCTGAGTTGCCAACTTTCAGCGAAAACTAGTCTTCCTCTTTCCAGCCAGCAGACATATTTGTATACTACAGGGAAGGGAACACATAACAAGCGATCTCCGAGGAAAGGCTAAAGCAGGAAATTAAGAAAACCCCTTTAACTATGCACATCTATTGAAAAGGAGAGAACACGCGACTCAGAACATAAAACTCTTTCATGAGAACTCGTATGTGCACATGATGTAAAGAATAAATACATTTCTCACAGTGGTAATGGGAAAATGTAACAGGGAACTATAACCCACAGACAGTCTCACCATACAATAATTCAGGTGTTGCAGCTGCAGCTTGCCTAAAAAAAATAAAAAAGTACTTACTAAAGGGGAGAAAGGTTTCAGATTCTCCTACGATAGCTGTTGGATATGTGAGCTGCTTTGTCAGGTTTCTGTTGTAACCCAAAAGATAAGCACCTGTTGCCTGAGGAAATACAACCCATTTCTGAACGCAAGGACATTCCACGCTTACCGAAATGAGCAGCAGAGAAGAAAAAGGTAAATGAAAAATGATCATGCTAGCCAGGGGCTTGTCAACTGGCTGGTAAAAAAAAATCCTGGAAAATACTAGATTGTCTTTTGTGTAAATGAGGAAAGTAAGACAAACACAGAGAATGATCCTATTGTTATAGCAAAAGAACAACCAACAGAAAGATGAAAGGAGATTGCTAAAAGATACTTTTTTTAAAATGCTGTTTATGTTTCTGCCCATCTAAAATGATCACTCGTGATTTATTGGTGCAGAATATATTGCTGCAGCAATTGAAGTGATGATAATAGCCCAGGAAAAATGTTGATGCTGTTAGTTTGATGATTGATGGAAGCACTACCGGACCAGCGAGGGGATTTATCAATGTGCCTCTGAACTTTGTAAATGATGCTTCTGGAAGTCTGTAAACAAGCTGAACTGGAAGAGAACTGCCAGCGCCTCCCACTGCACAAGGCCTCGCCTAGAGGATTGTTTCAATTAGGGATGATTAACTGTAATAACGGTCCATGAATTGCTATACTGAGGCCGACGGAGCTGGTCAAACATGGGAGAGCTAAAGCAAAACAATCAAAGTGGGTTCCTGTGGCCAGTCCATCCACGGCTGCCAGCAGGGCTGGATGGACACAAGGAGACATCTGAGGGGTTTAGAAAAAGCCAATCTGGCCATCAGCCCGGCCAGAAACACCAAGCTGCCCCACCACCCCCATTCCCCTGTTGCCAGGCTTTTCCTTACCGATTAATTGCCTTTACTGCCTGGTTTTTCTAGTTACTTATTCTCCCAGTTTACTTGATCTTCAAAAAACATTTTAGGATGCAACTCTGCATGTCCCAAAGCAAAAATTCTCTGATCAGCATGGCTACTCATTTTTTGCATGCTAAATCTTGCATGAAAGGAAACAAAAAAATTCCCCAACTATTTGTAAAGACCATTTTTTTGCCACTCGTTCATCCCCTGCATGGAGTGGGACCTACGTTTTCGCCCAGGATCCACAGAAGGTTCACGCAGTCGTAAAGCCCTTTACTAGAGCTACAGAAGTGAAAAAACAGAGACAAAACAGCATGTTTACCACGAGAAAGGTAAAAAATTGCAGCCACGTGATGAGCCTTGAGGACTTAGAAGCCAAGGCACTTGTCAATCTGCATTTCTGAAATTTTTGCCTTTTCTTCTCCACTGAAGACTGAGGCTTTAAAACAGACACAGCCTGTGCTGCTCTTAATGGCCGATTGCTCCACTGAACACCGCCACAGAGGGAGGGTGAACTCCCAGCTTCCAGATTCACGTCAGAACGTGTGAATCTCAGCTTTTGTTTTTATCGGTACTGGCAGATAAAAGGATAAAAATAATCATCAGAAGTGCTAGAAGAAGACAGCAAATAAAAGAATCCCAGAAATGTTATAGTTGTGGGTAGACCTGTCAGACGAATGTTTGAGCTGACAACAGACGAATGTTGCATTTCAATACACAGAGATCCTTCGCATGGTGTCAAACTTCAGAACAATGCAGATTAAAACAAATTAATGAGGCAACTGAATCCATGCTTCTAACTCCTCTTGGGGCGCTTTGTTTTCAATTTCTCTCTTCAAGCCAGGGGAGCTGGCTGGAGTATCGGGGTGTTCACTGGGTGTCCAGAGAGCTCCACCACTGACTGGTGGAGATGACTCTACACCACACAAGGCAGCAACGTGGTTGGACACGAGCTCAGGTCCCAGAAGCAACAGTCACTAATTGCTCCTTCCCCAGCTAATGAGTCCTGCTGCGATGCGAGAGCAAAGCTGGTCTAGCAGGTGAAACACAGAGCTCCCTGGTCCTCCTTTTCCCTCCCTTCCCTGCAGGCTCCTGGACTTCTCCCATGAACCAGGTCAACGCACAAGCCAACGGAGAATTAAAAAGGAAATAGTTCTCTGCCAGGTTAAAACCACAAGTAAAGGATCTGACAAGCGCTGGGGCAGGGAAGGTGGAGATGAGGGAGGAGGAGAAGGGGAGGAAAACAGGACCTTTTCTTCCTGTGGGGATGAGCTGTAGGATTCACGGTTCCTTAGCCTGGGCAGACCACGAGGCTGACCTGACCTGCTAGGACACATCTCATCCAAGACTTACTTGTTTGTTGCAACTTGTGTGTCTCTAAATAGAGTTTAGTGCACAGTAAAGACATATCATCTGATGGGGAAATTCCAACTGACCAATCTGGACCTCAGATTATAAGACAGACTACTATATTTCACCTTCCTAAAAGGAGCAATCTTTATATTACCCGTAATTTTTAAACAATGTCTATGGTAGCCCAATGGATTAGCAAAACAGATACAAAACCCATCCTTAAGACGGTTCTTTCAGGGTGGGAGAGGATAACTGGAGAATCAGCAAAAAATTACTTTATACAGCGAATAAAATTTTACATTCCAGTTTCATACGAACAGCTTCCTTAGAGTATTCAAGCATTCCTTCATCCCTTACGCTGTATCAGGACCACCTAGAGTCACCCAGTTCATAGACAAGATACCCGAAATAGAGCAACGGAGTTACACTGTAAAAACTTGGCAGCGAAATGTAGGGGAGCAATATCTTTTGGAAGAAAACAGGATGGGAAACAACCGTTTGTGATTTTTGCTCCCCAAATGTATGTTCTTCCATCAGCGAAGGGAAAAGCATTCCAGCTTGCCGTAAAGCGTTCTGTCGGGTCACATTTTGCTGCACTCGAACACGTCGCATCGGACATGACAGGACAAATGCCAGGACATAACCCCAACTCAACAAAGCGCAGCACTTCAGCGATCAGACGCCGGCTTTCCTTCCCCGATTGTCCCTCTGGGTAGGAAACAGCTCACCTAGATTTTAAAGCAGTATTGACCAGAAAGTGCTGGGAGGTTGTTTGGCGGAGCCGCTGCCCACAGACTGTTTGCTTCTGGTACCTGCAGGTCCCCGGCGAGAAGAAGGGCAAACTCGCAGACCGCTGACCTGAAAAACTCTTTGCAGGCCTAAACCACTGCAGAGTTACACCAAGATTTTCGTAGTCCCCGATAGCAATCTTTTGCTTCTATTTTAGCATAATCAAATGAAAATAATGATGAATTAATTTGAAAGGAAAAGCAGCCACCATTTACATATTACCTGACATTCAGGAAATGGCTGTTTTTACTGCAGGGAGCTGAGAGCCTGAGGATAAATAAACAAATAGGCACAAGTAAAGAGATGAGATTAAACGCGGAGGTTTTTCTATATATACATACAAATTATTTAAAGGAGGCGCCATGAGAGAAGTATGCCTTTGAGTTTGAGTCCGCAGTGCACAATTAACGCAGATGACTGGCACCTCAACTACAGCACCAGGGTTACCCAAGGCGGGCACGAGGATCCTCTCGGCTCCCATCTCGCTGCATCCTCCCGGCGGCATCTCGGAGGCATCTGCACTCTCTTTCTGTGCCAAAACGCCTTGGCAGTCCTCTGCAAATCAATGGCAAGAAAAGGCTCGAAGAAAGGAGCGGAGGGGGTGGGAGGGACCTGAGGTGAAGAGGAGAAGATGAAAGAAAAATGGGATTGAAGCACAGCTCAGATCAGGAAAAAAACTCCAGGAAAAACAAAAGAGGCTTCTCCAGGTGTCTTATGCAGCTTCTCCCACTGGCAGAAATCTCTGCCGCCTTCTCCCCAAAGACGTTTTTATTAGTTTGTTTCAAGGTTTGGGATTCTTGAGGCTTTTGATTTCTTTTCTTTTTTGGCCAGAGCTCACGGGGCATAAGGTAGCAGAAAGGAAGACGGCACTTTTTAAGATGTCCTTAAAGTAGAGGGGAATCTGTGGACTTGCTTCCAAGGGTGATGGAAACAGGGGTGGCCTAAACCACTCCCCGTATCTGTCACTTGACATCGCTTTCCTCCTTCACCCCTATCAAATCCCAGGCTTTATGTCTTTAGCCTGGGGTCTGGCTCCTTAATGCTCTTTGAGTTCCTTACAGACCACTTTATCTGCAAAGTAACCAAGGTATTTGGTTCTTTAAACGTGCTACTGGGAAATGTTGCATTTCTGAACGCACTGAGCTGTAATTTGTAGACTTTATGCCGAAGTGGAAACCTCTTTACCATCTGGAGGTCAAGTGTTAACATCCATGTTCATACCTTGCTGTAGACTTGCTGGAGAAGAATTAAAACGTTAAGCCTTGATATACATGAGAGACAAGCTTCTAGGATGTTTTTAAGGATCTGCCCTGATTTCTTTGGAATGTGGAATTTCTACGTGTTCTTTCAGAGAAAGAACACATTCTTTAAAGTTCTCCCCAGGTAGGGCTTTAATCAACATGAAGACCTCCGCATGTTCCATAAAATAAAACATTATTGACAGAAACAGCAATTTCACTGGAAAAAAAAATGAAACATTTACTGTTGAATAAAGCAATACATTAAATTCATATCTTCAGATTTTTGTATAATTTCAATTTGAAAATGTTAAAGCCTCAAGTAATTCAAAATGACTCTCAGTAACCTACCGCTCTTTACCCCCCCTGCCAAGTTGGAAGCCGAGCTGAACAGTGCGATTTTGCTCCGCTGAACAAATTTCCCAACCTCAGAAGTTCCAGAGCATATGTTTAGAAACTGGCACCTACGGAGGCACACCAGGTTGTGCTATCTTTACCCTGCCGCACTGCGGCGAAGGCCACAAACGCCCCGGTGCTCAAGGGGTTAAAGGAAGACGGTTGAACTTGTCAACCGTGTTTTTGCATTGTGCAGCAAAGTTGTTTGTTCTGTTGTAGGCGCTGCAGGGTATCAGTCACTTTGAAGGAGAGGGCGGCCAGGCAGTCCCACAGTTAGACAGTGACTGGCACCCTCAGTAAATCGTTTTGTCAAGGCTTCATTTTGCAGCGACAAAGCAAAGGAAATTGTGTGATTGTCTGAAATGAACCGAAGCATTTCGTATTTATCGGCATGCTGAGTTCACAATAAAATGATCAATTATGGCTTGTTAATACCACTCAATAGCAGTTTGGGCACGAGCTTTCAGACCTGCTTTACTGTGGGTAGTTCCATAGCACAGTAGCTCCTCGCTGACGTTTAAGCGGAACCGTGGTATCCTTTCTGCTCTGTGATATTTTCAGTATGAAGCAGGGATGGAAAGTAGTTATCCACGTACTTGTCTTCATTCAACCCAAGGTTGCACTTTCTGTCACAAGCTCCATGCACACAGTAGGAGTGATTTGTGAGAAGAGCAGAGAGAAGCGGAGCTGCGGCATTAACAGTTTTGTGATTCTGGCCAGGTCCTGTACAAAATAACCAGAGGTAACAGGCTACGGATTTTAAAACTCTTAAAAAACGTTGGGATCTCTGAATGTCAGCATGTAGAGAAAGCAATTTTTTCATAGAATCATATAATTGCCAAGGTTGGAAGGGACCTTTCAGATCGTCTAGTCCAACCATCATTTCTTTCGGTGCTACAGAAAGCTCTCACACATTTTGCTGGCCAGAGGTTGCACTTTTAAACTGTCAGAGACATCCACCTACAACCAAAGGCATCTGCGATCGGGTACAAAAGCATAAGTATAATCCAGATTAGTTTGCAGAGCATTCAGTCCTTAACTGCTACTTCCCAATCAGTGCTGCTAACATTTTTTCATACCACCTATAGCACATGTTTCTAATTTACTGACTGATGAATCCTCTGGGACTTGAGCGTGAGGAGTTGGGCTGAGTCCCACCATGCGCTGAGCCCAGCTCTCCAGCTTCCCTCTGGTATGGACTGGTAAAGCCAACGGAAGATAAAGAGTAGATGAACAGTGACAATGAAATAATCAAGTTTTCTATTAATTGGCTTTAGATAGCAGTTGGGTAACTTTTCTAGATCTCCCTCCAGGCAAAGAGGAAAAAGGAATATTAGATCAAAAATCAGCTTAACATGTAGAAGCTGGCACTGTGGCTAATGCTGTACAATGGCAGTGATTCAAACTGTATTAAAGGAGAGATTTCAACCCACTTTAAATCTTTCAGTGAAAGCCTTTAGTTTTAGCACATAAACACTTCAAATGACAATCCACAGACAAGCCAGAAGATTAGGAAAACAGAAATGAGAATAATTGTTGCAGATATACACCAAAGCTCTGCAAGAATTTAGAAAATTACAATTATCAGTCCATGTTGATAACAAATGTGGCCTCCTTCCCTTGCTCTGGTTTTCGAACTGGGCGTTGAACACACTTTTGGAAATAATTTTAACCAGCGAGACACTGGCAACCTAAGGACAGAAAAAGAAAAGTACAATAAAGACAGCGGGGGCTAGAGAGGTGGATATGGGAGGAATAATTAAAAGCATTTCAATTAAATACATATAGTCGAGCCAAGCAATACCTACGGGCAATATATCTGTCAACACACACATGAAGGATGTAAACAGAAAGAATGGAAGGGAAAGATTTAGTGCAACTCACTGGGCATAGCTAGGAGTGATGTGATTAAATTAAGAAAGATAATTCAGGTTGAATCTCAAGAACAACTTCCTGACAGTGAAATGTTTCAGCTTCAAACAATCTCCCAAGTAAGCAGTTAATCCCCTTTCTTTAAAACATGACTGGGCAAGAGCCCTCGTACATGCCGAATGGGGAACACTGCTGCTTTTGCCAAAAGATGGATTGGAAAATGAAGTAAGCCTTTAATTTCTTTAATATCTGCGAATCTACCATCCCAGTGGGGATAGCATAATGGTGAAAGTGAGGGAAAAAAAAAAGAGATGGATGGGAGGCAGACCCCTCCTAAACTCATAGTTAAACTGATGTCTTGAAGCAAATACTTTAACATTAATATACAAGAAATAAAAAGCGATGCTAGGGAGAGGAGATGAAAATCCTGGGCAGGAGCTCTGCATACCCCGAGTAATTTATTATGGTTTCCAAACAGCCGTGCCTCAGTCTATGGCAGCACATCCCTCCCCGGATCACGCTCTACCGGTTGCTGGTGTTTCACATGTTTTCTTCTTCAAGCTGCCCTTAAACACAGGGTCAAGCAGCACAATTTAATGACAACTGAGTCTGCATAATGTGCTTTTCTAGAGTGGGCGCTGGCAACGAGGTGTGGAGCCCTCTTCCTGCCCTGCTCCCCTCCGGCGCGGTGTCCGCTCCCACCTCCATCTCCTCCACCCTCTCTCCACCAACATCCTAGCAAAGGGGGGGAAAAAAAAAAAGAAAGAATGATGCTAGCTAAGTCTCATTATCCTGCTACGCAAATTAAATCAACTAAGGAGAGGCAAACTTAAGAGCTTTGCCCAAGGTTACAATCATATTCAGAGGCAAAGCCAAGACTAGATCTGGAATCCTGCTTTCTCCTGTAATGTTTAGACTACAGCTCCTGCAGCAAATGCTTTCACACTTTATAGTGTTTACTAACTTCATAATGTCTGCTAACATACTGCTCTGCTTGAAGAAGCCACACAAGAAAGAATTTAATCAATGGAAAATAAATGTCGTTATTAGGGATTACGCAAGACAGCACTTAACACAACAGCTTAGATCAGTTGGACAATTTCTACTGTTTCAGGAGAAGCCCAACAGTTTCGGTATTGCGGTAAGGAAGAAAATCACAGGGATTATTCAGGCTTCACTTGGAAGGTACTAGAAGCGCAAAGCACCATCCATCATCTTTATGGTACATCGCATCACCTGAGGCATGAAGTAATCATCTAAAAATGCACTGCCTGACGTGACCATCGTGTATAATCAATAGCCTCTACGATCCCAGAATATTAAGAAAAATCTTTTATTCTATTGATGTCTTGTTTTTATACGAAGATGTCCATTACCAGAATGGCACAACTGGAGAACTTAACCTGACGTAGATTGAAAAGTACTCATTTTAGAAATAAAAGTGCATGGCTCAATAAATCTGTAAATCATCACCGAGAAGCTCTGATTGACTCTGTACAGCAGAATTAACTCTTGGAGTATAAAAGATCTAGCTTCAGAGATCAGCTCTCCATATACCTGCATACAGTGTTTGCTAATTTCATATTTATAGACATGCATTCAAAAATATATATAAAAAGAAAAATAAATGCTGCCTTCCTGCTCTGCAAAACCAGTGCTCACTGGCTGAAACAATGACTTTCGCTGAAGCTTACCCATATTTTTCTGTCTCTAATTCTGCTCACCCAAACCAGAAGCTGTTTCTCAAATGGACAGTCTCAGAAACTGATGAAGCACCATTTTAATGACCCATTTGATAAAGGTTTTCTTGGGAACATCACGTGCAAACCTCCAGAGTTCCTCAGGTTCCTGGCTGAATTGCCCTTTTTCTCTTACGGAGAAAAATGAAGTGGTTTAGAATGTATAGAAAAGGATCCTGCACATAGGTCTAACACGTGTGCAACTCAGGCTCTACATGTAAGTTAAATACAGTAAAAGGCTAATGTTTCTTCTAGCTGCAGGAGATGCTGTGTACAGTTGGGTGCGTATCTGCCAGCGCTGATTTGTCAGGGCAGGGGGCTGCCCTGCTGTTCTTAGAGGCCTGAGGCAGGCAGCAGGGCAGACAAGGCGGGCTGGGCATGTCCTGGGGGAACGTACAGACAGATTGAGAAAATATATATTGGGTCTGGGCTGGTTTCTAAAGGTAAGAGCCAAGAGTCACTTCATATTCACCAATACACGATGCAGGCTGCCAAGCGAAGTTTCCTGCGCAGGACCACTCAGTGGTCTTATCGACTGCTACGAAGATGGGAGAAGTCATTCAAAGGCTTATCGAATCCAGAAACCTCTTTGTCCCACTGAACTTCTTTCCATACCACGACAGCTCGGCAGTGTCCTGGTGCAGGGGACCTGGATTCAGGCTGCAGGGAAGCACCCCAGCCCAGAGATCCCGTGTCAGACAGCCACCAACGTTACAGACTGGTGTTTCCCTTCTGGAACTTTTTTACACATGATCAGCCTCTCTCGCTCTCATTCTTTTTTCACTCTTGCAAAATACTCCCAGCTTAAATTGCAGTCTTTGGAGCCAACACGTCTGGCTGTAGCTGCTCTGTCATTCATAACCTTATTATGCAAATAAAACATAGACAAGCTGTAAGTTCCAATTGAATCCAAACACCCTGGAGCATCCAATAAATGGAGACGTCTAAAAAACAGAACTCCATGGATGACATACATTTGTCATCCAGCTGAGAAATCTTAGATAGAAAGATGAATAAGAGTGAATTTACAAATGTCAAGAAGCTTCAGGATCCTTTTCCCCATTTCTATTGCTTCAGGGAAGAGCTGAGACCCAGGAAAAAAAAAAAAAATCCCTCTCATGAAATGGCAAGCTGTGTTTGTACTTATTACTTTCCCTGAAAGTTGATCTAGGGAACAACAGGCTTAACTTGGGAGTTATTATTTTTACCGATATTTCTTAGATTCTTAAATCAGAAATGAAGAACCTCAACAGGCCAATTTCAAACTACACCTCACCTGCTTTTCAAAAGGAAACAAAGAAGTTAAGGAAAAGAAGTTGACAAAAGTCAAATGTCTAAACATTTTCTTAATGTTTTGAAAGCATGAGGATCAATAGATCATGGACTGGGACCTGTACGTCCTGAACACCAATGCAAGAAGTAATGTTTTAGACAATGCATTTTGCTGATCACAACCAAAACAGAAAAGACTCTGAGCCACAAAATATCAAAAAATTAACGTTACTGGCCAATGGAAGAGAGTCTAATCAATATTCTTAAATTAGCAATAACTTATTGTTAATATTGGCAATACTAACAGGGAAATCACCGATTTCTAATGGGTAATATGAATGAGATCACAAGGCCTGCAAACAATGAAAGACACCGATCGAGCATGTCCATATTCCTACCAGCTTACGGGAAAGTCATGCTAAATTCCTGGATCTATTTGCCCCCTGTCCAGCAGTTCTATTGTGATAGCAGGAGTGAAATGAGTATTTAGACACCCAATGAAACAAGTTAAGGTTTGAAATGCAACCTTTTCGTATTGCAACATGTTTGAAAACTGCTGGGATGTCGTACTAGTAGCGACTGGTCCATAAATACCATTGATTACAATCATTTAGATGCGATTCTAAATGCTGCTTTAGATAACCAGCAGGCTGCGGAGTAGGTAAGGATGCAGTGCTGAGAAGTGATAGCAATGATGGCTGCCATGAAATGAGTGTTTATAGAGGTTTGCAATTGCTTTTGGATCAAATTCAATGGATCTATCAGTCACTTTCAAATGCAGCGGATGGAACATTTGTGCCGCTTATGGAGGCAAAATAGCAGCGGAGATGAGCAAGCCAGGACTAACCCAAGAGTATTGAAAGATTTCCTGGGAATTCAGTGATGTTTTTTATGCTCACTGCAGCGTGGGTATGTGGGTTAGCCCACGTGGAGTGTGAGTAGCCACCTCCGTAGGTCTGTCCAGCTGACTGGATCCCAGGAGCCGGCATGGCACCGGGGCTCCTCACCTGCCAGGAGCCCCCTTCTCCTTCCCCAGAGATAAAAGCATCTTACTAAGAAACTTGTATACACTGGTTTGCTCCTGCCAGTCACAGCAACGTTATAAATGACTAAAAACATGAAGAATTACAATTTCCAGACCCTCAGCTGCTCCAATAAATCAGCCCAGCTCCAAATGCTTTAGCGCCGTCGGATCAGTTTACACCAAGTGACAGCGTGGCTTTGTCCACGTTTCCTGCAGTGCCTGCAAGGCTCCTTGCGCTGGGAAAGTCACAGGTCAGCAATTAGCTGGAGGACTTTCTCTACGCGTTTGTTGTTAGCATATAGCCTAACACTTAGCGAAGTTGTTGCTAGCACTGCTTCTGACAAATACGAAGCGAAGGATAGAATATAAATGCAGAGGTGAGATAAAAATCAGAGGATGAGATTATTTCCTGTCTCCAGTGGTTTGCAGTGGTTTCACCACTGAAACTGGCCCGTTGACATGGATTGAGCAGGGCTGGTGCACATTTCATGGGCAGGAGCGAGATCAGAAACAGGTGCACTTTGTAGCGTTACTTAGAGCATGCACCCACCATAATCCTTACAAAACAAGGGTTTCTTCAAGCATATTCCACCATGTGGAGATGCGGGAAGGGAAATCTCTTGTATTGACTCTTACTGGAAAACCATGATGGACTGGTCCTGACATCATTTTGTTTTGCGGAGGCCAAGCTCGGATATAATTACGGTGCCAACCCTACCCTCCCTTGGACCGGCTCCGGAACGCTGCCGGGACCTCAGGGATGCTCTGACGGAATGTTCGTATGGAGTCAGGGCAAATCCCAGCCACCTCCAAGGGCTAACGATGTCTGCAAGCGTGTTAGTGCTGCTAAATCCTTCTAAATTACCAGCTTCGGAAAAGAGACCTAGAGATTTGGATTCAGCAAGAACTGGAATGCCCAATGGCAGTCCCTGATTTTCCAAAAGAGGTAATTTAAACAACCAGGGACCAAATAAAGATGTGTAGTAAACCATGCTTATCACAGCAAGCTGCACTGCGACTAGTATAAATTGTTGCTTTTAATAATAGCAATCGTAAGTAAATTCCATCAATTTCATTGCTTCAAAGGAGGGACAGATTGAAGAAAGGGACCGAGATGGGCCTCTCCTGGAGCGTGGCGGAGAAGACCACCCCTACCCCCCCGAGAGAGACCCTCTCTTACCTGCTCTGAGGTGGCACTAGGGAGCAGCGCAAGGACCCCATACGATGTTACCTCCTGTGGCAGCACCAGAAGAGAAGGGTCCTTTTTCTTCATCTTTCCTTCCTGTCTGCCCTTCACCTACTGCTCTTTTCCTTCTACTTAACCGATACCCTAATTAATGAGCCAGGACCTTTCGTCCCCCAAGCACACAAAAACCATCTCGCTGCTGCTACCTCATTCTTCACCCCACCTTTCGGCCGCTTCATCCCCATCAGACACACGTTTTTCCATGACAGGGAACATCTATTACCCCGTGTTTGCCCAGTCCCCAGCAAACGGGGACCTCCTTCTGCGTAACTTGTAGGTTATTGCAATAAAACGAACATTAAGAAATTATGACAGCATTAGGACTCAGCTGAGCGCTCGCTGAGGTATGACTTCATGCTGTTACCATTTTGTTTACTATTAGATTACCCCATTATCTCCACAGAGTACCAAATAAGGCCCTTGCAACAAAAAGGTACGGAAAAGATGAAGAAAAATGTGTGAAACGCTGAACGAAAATAATTAAAAATATGTTTCCTACAAAATAATCTTTTCTTTGATTTCATCCCCGTCTCATTTAATGAAGTCAGAGCATTTCCCAAAGCACTTGGTGAATTTTAGCTTCCCGAGATCCTTCAGCCACCAAAAAACCTACCTGAGATTGACGAAAACTGAATTTCTTTATTGTATCACAAATGGTCTCGATAGAGGTTTACGCTACTGTGTCCTGAGCTTTTAGGCTTTCTCTTTTTTTCTCTTTTTTTAATTCTTTTTGCCCAAGAATGCTGACTTTCATGAATATTATATCACATTTCCCAAAAGCAACTATTTATTGCATCTGTTTGCCCTTTATTACAAGAAAAATAGAAAGCTTGTATTTTCCTTCGCTGGGTAAAGATGCTTCATAAGTAATCTAAGAAGCTACTTTCATGTTTGTTCAATAAGTACTTCAAGATGCTGCTATTTTGATAATGTGCTGACTGATTCATAATTCACAGCGATGCAAAGTTTAATAATATCCTCAAACTCAAATATAAAATGAGCTCTCCATTCTGACAAGCTAAATCGAGTTGTAAAGCGTACTAGTCCTCCTTTGTTTTGTAAAACGATACAGACCCACTATTACTCAACGTAATGCACGTGTTTCTTACACCAACCCAACTGAAAAAAAAAAATCACTTAATTCCTGAAGACATATACAAACGTACCTCCTAGGAAGTGAAGCGGATGAAGTGGTAACCACTCCTGGAGAAGACCTCTGCCCATTACACGGCGAACACTCAGTGAAGAACGAATCGCTCCAGACACCATTCCCTCCCACGAATCCATTCACCAATTAATTCCCCCGTCAATAAGAATTTCGATAAGGAAGCTGTACCTGACCTCCACAAGGAAATACGTTAAAGGACGAGAATCACAAATAACAACATAATTGCTTGCGTTTTTTTGGAGACCATCTACATCAGTAGATGTTTGTCTTTTGCCACCAGTTTGGGTTCTTAAGCCTACTGGAAATGTTGTTTGCTAATGAATGATAGAAGTGGTTTATCTACGTTTAAACAGCTTCCATTACATACAGCTACTTAAAATATCTGCGGCGCTGCCCCCTTTTCCCTATTACTTCAGTTTCTGAGATTCTCAGAGCCTTTCGTACATTTTTTTCTCACAGTACATCGGGTGGTAGGAAGGTATCGCTCTCCACATTTAATAGACACAAAGCTGAAATTCGGGAAATTTGCCACTTCCACGAAATCAGAACATTTCACAGGAAAGGTTCAATTTTTGCCAAGTACGACCAGAACCCAGAAGGGTTTCCGAAGGAAATCTGCCTCATTTCCAACCATCTCCTCCTCCTGGAGAGCTGATAGCTACCAGGCAGGATGACAGAGACTCCTTTACTCTGTACGAGAATAAACCGCGTTTCAGCATCTGATGTTCTTCCATGAGAGGAGCAAAATTCTAGTACAAAAAAAGGTAAAAGCTTGTAACGTTGAAGTTGTCTTGCCAGCTCCTCCTCCCCGGCCGCTCTCCTCCCCACCCTGCTTACCACCAGGAATCACACAGGAACCCCCAAGGATCAGCCATGGGCATTACTTCACCGTTTCCCTGACTTCGCTTTGCCCCAACACGTGTAACGGCAGTGTCGGATCAGGCCTGGGAAGGATCTGGGAGAGACGAGATGTTCTAGGTGCGGCAATGTCTCCGTGCGTGGCTTTTGCCTCTCTGCTCAAGTCCTGAAGCCCCATCTGTGCCTCAGAGGGCCCATCTGTCAAGTGGAGACGATTCTTCCCCGCCTCCCGCAGATCCGCGTGACGATGACTTTCCCTCAGATCCATGGGAAAGGCAGCACAGAGAAGGAAAAGGCACTACAAAGGCACTAAAACCATAGAGCGATCTTTCCACTGGGGAGATTTATTTCGCAATATGTATTTGTAAAACATGTATTCACTTACAAGGTGAAGGTGGGGAAAGAAATAAAGAAGCAAAACTAGAGTGCTGCCGCTTTTCCTTGCCTCCTGCCCATAATTCATGTCGTACTGCTTTCAAGGGACTGGGATGCCCTGTCATCTACCCTCAGATTAAATATTTTCATTTGCGGGCAGATGAATAAATCAGGAAGGGGTTTACCTGACTGCTGCAGCACTTTTCTCCTTGTTCCCCTTGCCTCCTCTCCAATCCTCCAGCTGCCTTTTATCAATCTCATTACAACCTAGCTTAAATAAATCTGGGATCGCTTCCTTTACCCGACTTGAAGTACTACGGCATTTCTAGGGTTACAAAACAAAGTTCAACACGCTGCAACGGGTTTCCAGCCAGCAGAAAATGCTGTAAGTCAATGGAAATACAGCCATTTACACAAGCAAAAATCTCCTCCATCAAATACAAAAGTTTTCACGTTCTAAATTCATGGCATGTAATGGACCTTCCTGAACACTCCTGGTCGCTCTATCTTAACCTCAGCATCACAGTCTCTCATGCCCCACACGCACTCCTCACCCGTGAGCCTTCAGAAACTATTTATACGGGATCAATCTCCCGCTAGCTTCACATTATGAATGAGCGAGCTGCAACAAATTATAGAATGTTTTAAGAAAATTAAAATGCCAAACATATTTTTCTTCTTTGAAAAATGCTAAACAAAAATCTGTGTCTTCTGCCTCTCTGCAGGCATCACTGCCAACAACTACAACCTGATCTGTAACACCAGAAAATCACAAACCAGAGAAAGAAGAAAAAAACAAACCCCACCAACCAAAACCTGCCTTGAATGAGACCCGCTCTCGCTCTGCCGCTACACGAATAAGCACATTAAAAATGTAAATAGGACTAGCATAAGGACAGGGTTGTGAGGAAAACAAATGATGACAGAGACTTCAATCATTCACATAACAAATATTTCAGTGTCACAACTACATGAAATCTAGTTTTCCAGCCATTCCAGTAATCATCTACACTAAACAAGCCATCATACTTTATGCCTAAAACTATATAAAATTACCTAATCCTCCAATTATAGAGGGGAGAACCTATCTATAGTACGGAAGGAACAAGCGAGCCCTGCCTGCCCTTACCAGACTGTGCTTCGCTGGCAGTGTTGTGTGGGATAATCTCTCCTCTCCACATCTCTCTCTCTGCTTCCTGTGCTTATCTTATGCAATAAACACTAAAATAAGAGACTCTGCTTGCCCTTTCCCAGCTGTCTTTTCACAAAGACACCGAACTATTGGGTAATATCTGCTTTCTCATAAACCTCACTAAAAGCAAAGCAATAAAAAGGGACAATGTTTTTACCCCAGTGTCAGGGTCTACTTACCGCTGGCGAGGGACTCGCAGTGGTGGAGATCGCCCGTCTCTGCACGCTCCGGCTCCCGGCGCAGCTGGATGGTTTGCGGTGAAGGGCAGAGGTGTATCTGCTTCTGTGGAACAAAGAGAAATTAAAAACCCAGTCGATCGGATATTCAGGCATGGGGAGCACCCAAAGCTTCCATCGGACACGTATGTTCGAAAATCTAAAATGGTCTGCGCAAGGGCAGAAATTGAATCAAACTGATCCGAACCCTTGGCCAACACCTGGCCACCTCTCAACTTCTGCAAAACACATGTTAAGGCTCATTTTTCTATTGGCATTTAAACACAGGGTATATACGGAACCTTCCCTACACGTTCCGGGGACCAGGGAGAAACCTCCAGAGAAGGAGGAGGGTTTTGTAGGTGTTGGCCATCACGGTGGCCATGGCAGCCGGCGCGCAGGGCAGGCAGCTGCCTGCTCAGCAGCCAGCTCCATTACCAGACGCAAAAAGGTCTAGACATCTCAGCTGAGCCAGCCATTCTTAATATTCCTGCTCTTACAGACTGATTCCTGCCTCCAAGATAAGTCATTTCTCCTCTCATCCTTATCAAATATATAAAGCCAACCTGGAAATTAACGGCAAGGAAAACAGAGGGAACTAATTGGTTAGTCAGCTCTTGAAAAAAAACCCACCAAAATCACATTGTTATTTAAAATAACAAATGTTTGTTTATATTTAGCCTTGTTTCCCCTCTCTTTAGGTCTCTCTGTAGTTTCTGCTGCCAAAATAAAGCCCAGATGCTTCTTCCCTTTGTTACTACTGGTGAATTTGCATTTCCAAATGCAAATTCCTGTACAAGAAGCATTTGCTGTTTCATTTACTGAAACAAAATGAAAACTTCTGAGGAAGCAAGAAAACTAGTCACCTTGGGTAACACCTGGCGATGCTGAATTTCATAGGTGAAGAGCGATCCTGGAAAGCCTGACCTCCATCAGATGCACTGCTGCTCCCCAGCCCTAGCACAGCCCAGACCTCTCCCTGCTTCCTCCTTCTATTCCAGAAGATCCCGGGGAGCACCCTGCTTACCACAGAACAGCCTTTGGTGCTCCGGCATGGAATGTATCTCCAAATACACTCCTTGAAGGGATCTCAGAGGCAATATACTGATAAAGCCATCTTCTTCCCAAGCCAAGCACATGGGGAACCTACAACTCACCGCACAGCACTCCATCAGCTTATGTTCTCTTTGCCTTCGACAAAGAAAAACGCTGTTTCAGACCACACGTACTGTAAATTATCCAAATAAAGAGCCTGTAAATGTGCACCTTCCAGCATTTAATAGCATCAGGGTGAACAATTCTTGGCTAAATTAGGAAGAAAGCACTTTGAGTGCCGAGCGGCACAAAGCGTACCCACGATAGACTCCTATCCCCGCACACTTCCAGAATTAACAAACAGCAACTTTCCCCAGAAAGCTGAGCACCGCTGCTGCGAACTAATAATGATGTACCTGCAGGAGGGCAGCTGCCGCGCCTCTAAGTGCCTCATTCATAAACTCTTTACTTGGACGATACGTAGCCATCCTGCTGTACAGGCTGGTGACAAACAGGACTCGTCGTGCATTTTGGGTCTCTGGAGCAATTGCTCTGTGTTAATGCTGCATCATGGTGCTCAGCCCTTGCCTCTACAATTAGAATCACAGAATCATTCAGGTTGGAAAAAACCTTTCAAGTCCAACCATCAACCCCACTCTACAGCCCCTAATAAATCTCATCCGCACAACTGAACGCTTGGAAATGGCGCATTATACAAAGATCAGACCTGGATCTAAATCTTTAGGGTGCACAGTGAATTGTGATAAAAATATGCTCCCTAGAGACCTGTGAATGCTTCAAGTAAGACGAGGGGGAGGATACGACTTTCGACTTGGAAAAGAATTCACTTTGTGTAGTGAATTTTCTGTCTTGTTTTCCTTTCCCATTTTTATTACTTAGTAAGCATTCAGGAGAACTGGATCTTTGCTTTTGAGATATTCTGCACCTGCTGTCTAGCCTATAAAAACGCTGTTTTCAATTCAAAGCAATAAAACTCTGCAATTAATCTAAATCACATCATTACTGTTGGAGCCTAGACTCACAAAATTGGCTCCCTCCACCTCAGCGCACACCACTTATCTTATTTTCAAAAATATTTGCAAAATGTATTTTGTTATTCTTACCTCTTTTAACTTAACGTTATTAGTCTTTATTTCACTGGTTGTATTAGGGCTCCCAGGCTCCGTCTGAGACAAGATGGGCAAAGTGCTCAGTGAGCAGGAAGCACAGCTCCCTGCCATCCAGGAGAGGTACAGAAGGAGATGTACTCCTGTGCACGGGCAGCTGTCAGCCAGGAGGAAAATTAAAAGCGGGATGAAATACCACGTGTACCCAGCTCCTACAAGACTGGGGGGGTCAGAAGAAATTGTAGCAGGGGCCTCCAGCGCAGGCTGCTGAGGTTCACCCACCCAGCACTCCGGAGCTGAGCTCCGTGCCCTGCCAGAATAAATCCCTGCGGAAGGCCAACAGCCACCGTGAGCACTGACGGGGGACAGTGCGGGAGCGGGATGGAAGTGGCTGGCAAAAAAAGGCTGGAGCGTTTCCACCGCCATGCCTGAGCAGCCGTGTAGTCTCTCAGCATGGAAGTTATGGGCTACAAACCCAAAATATAAGCAGCTGCATCCCAATATTGATCCCACGGTGGTATTCAGCAAGAACGTTACATCACGTTCCATTAAAAAAATGCACATGCCAAGCAAAATGACCTCTTTCAGCCATTCTCGCTTGGTAATTCCACACAAAAATCAAACCCAGAGGTAGCTTTTGGTTATATTTACTAACGCTGAAATTTCATACATAATAGTTTCGCCTTTTTTTCAATAAATTAATTTATGAACTCCCATGCCGTCAGTTTTTTCACTCAAGCAACAACACCTACAAACTCTGGTTCCTGCTGCTATTAAGACACAAAAGCGTGGGCCAACGGCACCGTGTGGTTCCACAACGCACAGTGACAGAGAGGAAATAGGAAAAGATTTCACAGGAATTTGCATTTAACTTCACAGACAGGACTTCTCTCCGGAGGTTTACAGTGCCAGAGCACAGGCCATGACACCTGAAGGGACACAAAGGAATAGGCAGCAAAGATGCTGCCTGTAGCTACAGCGGAGGATGAATCATTCATATTTATCATTCTTGTTCTTACTTTGAATAAAGTTTGCCAGATCGTCTGGACTCAAATGCGCCTATAAATTTTTATTCTGCACTTTCCGACATTAGGAGGAATGGAGAAGTTGGAAATTTGTATTAATAAGCTTAAAAGCTGAAGCAAGAGGTAGACTATTTTGTGGAAGGTCAATTGAGTAATCTCCAAGGAAAATAATTCAGTTCTTCTTCTTTTCAGTACATGCAGGACTAGGACACAGCTATGCCCCAAAAGAAGACTTTTATCAATTCCTCAGCAAGTTGAACATTGAGCTGTGGTCTGCGGCAAAGCCAGCAACAGCCAGACCACCTTATGCCCAGCAATAAGCAATGCTTGTCAGACTTCACTCTTTAAATATTGTTAAAAGCGTCCCAATTGTGTCTATAGTTCAGATGGTACCTTCCAAAAGTCCTCAGATGGTGTCAGTCTGTCTCTCCAGGCAGATTTACCGTGGTTTTGGAGGGCCAGCCCAGGCCTTGGCTAAGGGATTTCTAGAAGCCTGTTACACTCCCCCCATCGCCGTGACAATTGTGACACATGTTATTGCAAGTAACGTCTTGGGTCTCTTTTCTAGGTCTAATACATTTTGCATTGCTTTTTCCCGTAATGAACAGAGATATCAGGACGATTTCCAGTTTGGTTATAAAATGCCCTACTCAGGAAATTGCTCTGTGTCCATTCCCAACACGGGGGAATAAATAAAATGCTGAAGTGTATGCGATGAGACCCCTCACAGTGAGGCAGAAGAAATTCACTTCTCTCAACTGCCCGTATTCTGTCTCACCTTCTCGTGAGACCACCACGCTGTCCATAAGTATATTATGTGATTCTTCTCTCCGCTTTCTTCCTTCAATGACATCGAAACTCTTCTATTTCCTCTGTTTTCCCCACTATCTCAGGTCTCTGAACCAAGCCTCTCCTATTCAGAGGAGAGACCACGAACGATCAGACACGGTCCAGATGCAGCTCTCCAGACTCTGGTACCAGCTATCATGGCACTTGCTAAATATTAGAGGAGAACTTCCCTGGGCTAAAGGTTGCGTAGGGTATTGGGTAGGAAGAAGCACCTCATGCCTCAGGAGGAAGGCCGGAGTGCTGCGCAAGAGTCAGTTTTCCTCTCGTACAAAATTCGACACTCAGCAGGACAGGTTTTGAACTACCAAGATGAAACCAAGGCCTTTTGATGTCACAAACTGGGACTTCAGCTAGTCTTCATGAGCTGGTACCAGAGTGGTTGGTTCCTCAAGGCATCAATCGGGAAAGAATGGGTCATTTCATCCCTAACTTTCCATGTTCTCGACAAGTCCTTTATTGGTCTCTTGGCTGCCCAAACAAACAGTATGCTGAACTGGTTTTGGGGGAAAAATATGTTGAAGAAGCCAAAATTCAAAAAAGAAGCTTTTAACTACATCTTTTACAGAGCTTGCAGATTTTTTGGAGTGAGATGCCATGGAAATGTAATCTGGGGATTTTTTTTTGAAGAAATATCCTACTCCTCCTATTTAATTTTTCTCTGGATATTTACACCATCAAGAACAAAGAATGCTGGGGGGAGATTTTTATTTCCAAAATAATCAAGTTTCTCTTTACGATGGACTAAGAAGCTAGAAGAAGTTATTATAAAAAATAAATCCATCTGAAGCCCAAAGTCGAATGCATTTCTTTCCCATCATATCTGTATGCTCAGGCCAAACTCATAAGATTCCCAAACAGATTTTATATACATACTTGCTTCTGGTTTCTGAGAATTTTTTTTCTGGCTGAAGTCTCCTTGGCACAAGATCAGAGGATGGGAAATTCAGACTAGGTGGCTTTAAAATACCCAGTTTTAGGGAAAAAAAGACTATAGTCTTGGGAACGCTAATGTGTGCTCAGTCCAGAGTGTGATGGACATCTGTACAGCTGCTGAGAAAATACAATACAAGAGAAAATACAATACAACCTCCATATTCCGGGGAATTGAGGACAAAACAGACTGAACTGCTATGATGCGTGTCAGTGACAATATAATAATCAAATGGTAAGTTCTCTCCCAAGTCTGAGCTCAACTCAGAACAAGCCAGAAGACATAAAAGACAACAGTGAGAGAAGCAAACTGGAAACATTTTGGCCTTCATGTTCCTCTTTTGGTTAAAATGTAGATCAGAACAGGAGCAGAAATAGGTGCTGTGAGATACAGAAATATTTCAGAAAGTAAAACCAAAACAAAACAAAAAATCCCAGGCCAGGAAATTATTCCCATATCATATTCAACTTATGAAAACATGAATGAGGCTCTGGTACAGGAAAGGTAGGTGGGGTTTTTTTTTTCTTTTCTGTTAAATCACAGCGTTGCAAAAGGACTTTCCAGAAAGCCAGCCTCTCATAAACAGAACTATGCCAGCTTGAGTTTCTTGGCATTTAGCAACACTAATTGTCCCTTTTTTCCTTGCTGCTCTTTGCCATGTTTCTTGGAAAACAACAGCTGTGTTTATTCAAATAGCAGTATCCTGATGACTTGATGATAGGCTAATCTGCAGGAATTCCAAGTGTGACTGTCCTGTAGGAATCTTTGCAGAGCACCACGCAATTGCCTTGGGATGACACAAATCCTTGGAAAGGCTTCCATACTTTTGGCTGGTCTGGAAGGTTATACATACCCTGGTTAGTTCACTGAATTCTCTTACAGCATGCACCGTATTTTTCAGGTTTTGTGGTATAAATTTCCTCATGCATCAATGTCAGAAAGCAATTCCACAACATAAACAGTTTCCCTGCCCTACTCGCCAACCAGAGGGATGTAGGCAGTAGGCTGAATTACAATAGAAACCAGCCTCAGCGTTCCTCTGGAAATCGGGGCTATAAATTCAGCGGGACTGTCGGTGTTCGCCGTGAAACAATGCAAGCTTCAGACTACATGATCTCTTAGTAAGCAGTTTACATAATATATCAAATGATCCAGAAGAAAAGCAACCGTATGAGAGCAGCTGAATTAATCACACGCATTCAAAGAAGCAGCTCTCAGACAAGCGCCCAGCCAGCCGGGCGCGCGTCCATGCCCCGTGCCCAGCTAATAACCCGTCACACTTTGACTATGGAGGGGAAACTAGGATAAAAGACAATTTTCTCCCCACCTAAGTCCTGTGTTAATGGACTTCTACTGAAAAAATAGACTGTTAATGTGTATAAATCAACAGGAATGAGAAGGAGGAGTAAGGCAGATAAAGTACAGGGCGAGGGAGCACCACAGCCAACGTGCTCAGCAACACGCAGAAGGACGGTGGGGGACAAAGGGACACGTACAAGATGGTCCTAATGGCCCAGCTTCCCAGAAAAGCAGGTAGTGTTCACATATTTCAACAACCAAACACAGCCTTTTTAAAAAACAGAACGCGTTCAGACCCACTCCCGGACAGAAGGCATCTTAGTTTCACTAGCTGCGTTTTAGGTAATTTGAGCAAATGTTCATTTGTTCATAATTTATTGTAGAGTGGTACCCTGATCTTTCCACCTGGATCACTGGTTCCTACAAAACTGCACCTCTCCGCCTGATCCAGTAAAAACATTTTCAGGATCTCCAAAAACTCCCTGAGCACAGCAAGAACGTGACTGCAAAAGCCTTTTCCAGCACGGCGCAGAAGGGAGGTTTACAGACGTGCAATGGAGACCACGGTGCTCCTTTAGCTTCGCTTCTACTATAACTTAGAACAAAACTTCACACTATATTTGATACAACCATACTCGGTATGGGTATAACCATACTCCACCACCAAGAGGTCTGGGAACACAGCAGATCTGCTTTAAAACCAGAGAGCAGTTCGATACAAATCAAAAGTAATGCTGCATTGCACTCGTACATCATAAGAATAATGATTAATCACATCCATTTGTAAAATGTCCACCTTACTCACAGTCAAGTTTGCCTAGTTTCAGCTTCTAGTCCCTGATCTCACTATCCCTTTGCTAAATAATGTTTTATACACCACATGGTTTATTACAGATGAGGTCATTGGACAATTTTTAGTTTGGTAAGACCAATACATCATATTCTCCACATTAAGAGAATATATACTTTCTCTTTGAAGCCATTTGACAGCATTTTAGTGATGCTCTTAGTTCTCCTGAGCTCTTGAGAATAAGGATGGTGAATACTAGGACTGAAACCACACCATCAGAGAGTTTGCGTTAGAGCCAACCACAAATGACCGAATGGCCGAGGTTGGACTGGGCCTCTGGAGGTCTCTGGTCCAACCTCCTGCCACAGCCTGGACTCGCTCCAGCACATCCGTGTCTGTCCTGGACCGGGGAACCCAAACTGGACACGCTCTAAGTCAATGACCCAGCCTCTTCACCGCGCGTTACTCCTCCATTCTCTGGATCACACACATCATGCGTGCTTTGTCATAGAATATCTCCGTATCTATCCCTCCGTATGTATCAATATACAAGCAGGAATGATCTCTTGTTTCTTTCTAGGTCATCGATAAACACACGGAGCAGCAGTGGATGTAGAACCAGCCCAGAAGTCCCTCCACCAGGAACTGACTCCTCAGTTACTCTCCGTTTCAAGGCACCCGTTGAAGCCGCACAGTTAGCCAGCTCGAGGTATTTAGTATGTGCCAGATAATGACTGATATTTCTTAATCAACATTTCGAGTAAGACTCACTTCATATGTTTTATTTAAGTTTAGGTTTATCACGTTATCTTTTTTAATCTAACCTGCAGTCTCAGAAAAACTAAAAATAGAATAAAAGATCGGGTTAGCCTGACCTTCTCTAATTCCAAACCACCCTACTGACTGGCCATTTATTGCTCCCATTTATTTCTTTATTCATACCGTTTTATATTCTTTCCTATTATTTTCCTCTGAACTGGGGAAGCAATTTCATTTCTGCTTTTGTCTGTAACTGTGTGTTTAATTACATAGCCCCAATCTGCATACAAATAGAATCACTTAATCATTTCCTTGCCCATCTTCAAGACACAATAATTCGGATTATTTTCAGATGTACACTGAATCCCCAACCAACGAAGCATTTTAAAACAAAGCTGATGTGCCCTTGTTTCCCAGTATTACAGACCGGTCCTTACCTTACCTCTCCTAGAACAACAACAAAATAAATCACAAATACCCCCAAAAAAGCACAAATCTCCCCAAGTGGTGATTCAGGCAAAAATGGCTTGATTTACATGGAGTTATACATAAATACTATCTCATCAATGCAGATGGTTCTCTCCAAGAGCATTATCAGCGCTGATGGACTGAATAAAATTGGTGTCATTTTCCTTCACATGACTGAGTTTCTCTTTGCTGGAAAATTAACTACAAGTAACATCTTTGAGCTTTCCAGATTTGAAAATAGGCAAGAGATTTCTTCTGCATTTAGAATATGCAGCCGAAAAAAGTTCAAAAGCTTACAGAACCAAAGTCTACAACACCTCAGCTCTTCAAAATAAATAAATAAGATGCCCTTAAATCAATTAGCAAATTTCTATGCTCCAGCCTTCCAGCATGTGTCCATCTTAAATATTCATTTCAAGAAAGTTATTAGTTTAATAGCTTTAGCATATATTGCCTTATGTTAAATATAACCGTGTCAAAATGAAAAAATAAAAAAGCCCTTTTTTGCTTGGGTATTGTCTGCAATGTCATCGTGTAAGGAGCAGCTGTCAGCAAAATAAACTGCTCTGAAGGGCAGGATAAGTATATTTAACTATTATTAATGCACTGAACACAGCTGAAGTTCTCAGAATCGTAACGCAGTTAAGATACACATTACGCAGGTATTCCTTCCTTTCTTCCGCTTCTTTTTCCTCACCAAACTTGCTTACTCTCGGTTCAAACCGCAATCGGCACGGAGCAGCAGAGCTCACTTGCAAGAGCACCGATATCACTGCAGTATAGAAGCACAGGAGCAGTATATTCTCTTTCCTGGATCATCTATTTTCACATAAATGGTTATAAACTGAGCTGTCCCCTGGCTTTGAAGACACAAATTATCTTGTATCAGCAGTAGCGCGGAGAGCAGACGCTCCAGACTCTGCTCTCTGGCTTTGAGGCCGGGTTCCCACACCAGCCACAGGGTTTGGCTCATTCCAAGGTTTTCACTTTTGGAGCCCTCTAGGTACATAAATCAACCGAAAAGTTTAAATCTAAACCCAAAAGGGGAACAGTTACAAACTTACAGAGCAACTTGAGGCTGTGCAGGAAGAGGAGCCCTGCTCCCCCCGCACCGGACCCTGCAGCTCTTCACACCAAACCCGTCCCACTGCCTGCACCAGATCCAGGGATCCATCTCCTGGGGACGCCGCAGCCCAGGGATGCTACTGCCACTCCTGCGCCCTGCTCACGAAGCTGACTGTGTCTGCATCTACTTTTTCTGATGATTTCTGAAGTTTCTTTCCAAAATCCATAAAGCGTGGACTTCCAGGGGAGCGAGGGGCCTTTGGAAGCCCCTCAACTCCGGTCCCCTGGGCCAGCCCGACGCCGAGGCCGAGGTCAGCCGCCTCCGCAGGCAGAAGCTTCTCACTCTCGCTGAAAGAGTGAATGCAGATAATTAGCTAATTTACAATCCACTCTATAATTAAAATAGAGAATGACCTGAATGCCACAGTTCGTGTTCACAGTTCATTATTCATCAGGCACCACTCAAACAATGTCAGCCATCTATTTTTTATGTTTCCAGCCTATCCGGGAGCTCGCACCAGGCACTCTGCAGGGTCTAATGCCCCCAGCTGAACTCTTCTTCTCCTGAACTGGGATCTTATCCTACTCTTCTGAGATACCTTCCTAAGCAGGAGACACTACAACTAGTCCAGGAGCATTTTTTCGAGGGAATTAATCGTTGCACAATCCTCAGGTACTCACCCTCCATTTAAATAAACCAGGCTCAGGGCTCCAGGAGCTGCCTCAGTAGTTTCATCTGTGCTCGAGTTTCCAACACTTTCATCTGCTGAAGTGGTCTGAGAGCAGGTTATCGGAGAAGCCACCTGAGTCCCACAGCAGCCGTTCGGAGAGATGTGAGCGAGACATTCTGTGCAGAGGTCCAGCATCTCGGCAACCCAGCAACCAGAGAGCGCCCCAGCCTTCGGGTCCAGCAGCTCAGCTTGGAGGACATCGTCTGCATGTCAGAAATGTCACTGGAGAATCTCTGGAAGGCAAGGCGGGTATATCCTTAAAGAACTCACGTAGCTGCTTTGCAATGGATCCACTACTTCATCATTGTATACGGTTATTTTTGCTGCTGGGGAATTCATTTTTTCATAGAATCACAGAATGGTTTGGGTGGCAGTGACCTTAATGATCATCTCGTTCCACCCCCTGCCCTGGGCAGGGACACCTCCCACCAGCCCAGGCTGCTCCAAGCCCCGTCCAACCTGGCCTTGAACCCCTCCAGGGATGGGGCAGCCACAGCTTCTCTGGGCACCCTGGGCCAGGGGCTCACCCCCCTCACAGCAAAGAATTTCTTCCCAATGTCTATTCCAAATCTCCCTTCTTCCAGTTGAAAACCCTTCCCTCTCATCCCACAGCTCCCCTCCCTGCTCCAAAGTCCCTCCCCAGCTTTCCTGGAGCCCCTGGAGGGCCTGGAAGGGCGTCCAAGGTCTCCCTGGAGCCTTCTCTTCTCCAGGCTGAGCCCCCCCAGCTCTCTCAGCCTGTCCCCACAGCAGAGGGGCTCCAGCCCCCCCAGCATCTCCGTGTCCCTCCTCTGGCCCCGCTCCAACAGCTCCGTCTCCTTCTGCTGTGGGTGCCCCAGCGCTGGGGGCAGCACTGCAGGGAGGGCTCACCCAGCGGAGCAGAGGGGCAGGATCCCCCCCTCGCCCCCTGCCCACGCTGGGGGGGTGCAGCCCAGGCTGTGGGGGGGGTTCTGGGCTGCCAGCGCACGTTGATGGCTCATGTTGAGCTTCTCACCCACCAACACCCCCAAGTCCTTCTCCCGAAGCTGCTCTCAACCCAACCTTTTCTTGCAAGTTTGACTTTAATGACTCCTAAAAACATTGTTTTTTCACTGTGATATTAAAAAACAACATAAAGTCCCACCAAGTGAGAAGCAGACCAGCGTGTAGTATGACGGGATTCAAAAAGTACATATAAAACTCGTTCAGCATCACATTCTAAAAGACAGTTAATGCTTCTTGATGTCATTGGGGTCTGGGTTTCGTTCTGCTCCTGTATAAAGCCTCGGCTGTTACAGCTGACATCTACGCTAAAGGCTCTTCTGCAGTATTGTAATACAAATGAGAATAACAAGTAATACAATGTATATTTATGCTATAATTTGAATCATTAAATAAAATATCACTGTATACACACAGCTGCTTTCTGGAGAGCAACAGTAATTTCCTGCTTTTCAATGCCTTGAACAAATGTGGTAAGTTTGATTTAAAAGTCTTTTTGCTTGTTTCTTAATTGGTGAATTCTTGTGTCAAAGCACCCAAATCATTCGCAGAATTGCAAAAAAAAACCCAAAAACCTGAATTAGCTTTGAAACGCATACTGGCAGAACACATCTATAGAAGCTGGAAAACCCCAAATACAGGCAGTGATCTCCTGGTATCTTTCTGGCTAGTAATTCTAGGCTGGGTTGGAAATGTAACCCTGGGCTGGAAAAGGTCCTTACACTCGTAGTGTAACAGCTGAGTAGAGCCCAGCTATCTGTGTGTCCTCTTTAAGTCGATGTCAGCAGATTGTCAATGCCAAAATGGACTTTCCCCCTTTTATATAGGATTTTATATAGGATTATACATTTATAATCCTAAAATACCTGATTTCTTTGCAAAAAGAAAAAAGATATCCTTTAAGCAAAGTGACAACACTGCAAAGAATAAACATTTCCTAGTGCTACCGTACCCATGAAACACGCACAGGCAACAGGGACTGTTTTCCACGAGAATCAGAGTTTTACATTTTCACTATTTAGACGCTGTTCAGTTTTGCTGTGAAAAAAATGAGCAATGAATTCCCAAACTGGAGTTTGAGGAGATCATTATCTGGCCCCACAGTCACAGCCATCTGGAGAACTGGTTCCCTGAAAGACTGAACGGTCTTGGTGGCTCATGACCAAGTGATTTGAAGGACCTCAGTCATTTGCCTCTCCCCGCCCCAGGTGAGATTGGATCCGCCTGGAGGAATGAGCCCAGCGGCCGCTCCGGGTCACTCGGACACAGCAACTACGATCATCACCAAACTGTACGTAGACCAGCAGCCTGGGCTGCTGACTACCCGGCTTGATGTGGGACAGGGATGTGTTCCCACCATCAAGGAGACAGTAGAATTTATCGGAGAGAAACGGGACAGTAAGGTGGGACCTTGTGGTCCTGCCCCAGTGTGAACCCCCAGGGCTTACGGATGAAGCAGAGATCAAAACCGTAGTGACTAGATCACGTCTCCAGCCTTCAGAGTCACTTGAAGATTATAAAAATCCTTGACACAAGTTTACAAATGGGCCTGAATAAGAAATGAGCATCCATTAATGCTCAAAAAAGGTACATTCATAATGAAATTATTATCCTTTTTTATTTGACTTCTCCCTGTTTCACACTGAAGGCTTTGCTTCTGTTTAATATCCATAACAGGTAACTTTCATTCCCTCTAGAGATTCAAATTTGATCTCCAGAACAGTACAAAGGATTTCACGCAAATCTTCCTAATTTCCTATGCATATACCACTGCCACCACTCTTCAAAGCTACTATTTTGTCTGCTACTTGCAGTACTCTTTAGATAACACGTACACTTATATATATATATATATGTATACATGTATGTTAAATACGTGGAGTTCCTCACCAGCTTCCCAAAAATAAAACTCCACCAAATAAAACTGGTCCTATGGAAAATATACAGATATTTGGAAGAGGTAGACAGAAGGGAAGATTTAATTACATTTTTCTTTATACAGGTAAAATGTGGACATTTGAGAAGTTTTGTCCAATGTAGGTCAAAACTGGCAACACTTATGGCCACGGAGATGTCTTGATTTTGTTTGTTGGTTTTGAAATTTCAAGATGCATCATTTCGAATTCTGAAAGATTTCATGTCCTCTGGGACTGAATTAATTTATAGGCCAGCCAATGAAATCTGGATTTGACTAAAAAAATAATCTTAGTGAATACTGACAAGAATGCTATGGATTTTTCCTGGCAAGGAGACCAAGGCCTTGGAAAGAAAATGTAGGTATGAGAAGACCTTCGCTACTTATTTCCTACAAAATTTTGTTAGTGACATCATTTGCAACAAAAAAGTTCAAATTAATTAAAGCCTAGTGCATGTGCTGAAGCTAAACTGCAGGCTGAGCAGGAAAATGAGCACCACGTGAAGAAAGAACCTTCTTCAGTGACAAACCACATTGCTGCTGTCATCACTTGTGCCCATTTTCCTTCCTTATTCTGATTCCGCAGTCATCCAGTAAGACTCTGACTAAAATAAATTAACCTTATTAATTATGTACAGCCAAGTTTTTGTTGTTTCATTAATAGGCATTGGACTCTGTGTCTCCACATCAAGTCAAAACGAAAAAGGAATTATGATTATTATTTCAGTTGTAGGAATTTGGCACTGTGACACATGGAGAGGGAGATACGTATATGCATGTATACACATCCACATACCCACACGTATGGGCATGCAAACCACAGGATGTTTTCAGCATCTGGCTAACAAAGTTCAAAACTGACAGTCAAAATGGAGCAACAAATAACAAAAGCCTTGTGGAAAGCAGTGCCGTTCCCTTCCGAGACAGGAATGGTATTTAACAGGCAAACCAAACGCATGCTAGTAAAACCAGTGAGCCACCAGACGTGCTGTCCATGGATGAACATACCAACATAAGCAACGAGATGAACTACCTTCAGCTAATATTTTCAATCCTACACAATGGGGGTGAAGTCCTATCCCTGAAAAGCTGATGAAATTTGTGACTTCAACAAGGTTGGAATTTTTTCTGAAAGATCTCACGTGACAGAGTCCACCACAACAATACAGGTGGTTTGGACGGCTGAGGACTCTGCCAAGAAAAACACACGTACCTTTGTTCTAGCTGGAATTTGCTTCTTTTCAACCAAGGGTTGAAATTTCTGAGGGTTACAACTCACATCAGATAAAGACTGGAGAGGAGCCAGCACGCCGCATCTTGGCTACGAGGGCCAAGGCGGCAATGGCGCGACGCGTAACAAGGACACGAGGAACCTGCTCTGCCGTGAGAGATCACCTTGCTGTTTGGGGGAAAGACGCATCATACTTATACACTCAGAGACCTTCAAATGCTCAGGTCTTGGGCAGCTTGATTAGCTGACAGGAATTAATTTTGGAATTTTGGCCAGTAAATTCCATGTGGAACAAATACCGAGATTTTCTTTTTGGGTAGCAACACGTGGTGAATTTCTTCTCTCTTGGGTACTTTTTTTACAGAGGAGAGCCAAGGAGGGTGACTGCCCCCAAGGCAGAAGAGCATCTTCCCCACCGCACTTGGCCACGCTGAGAGCAAGGGCTCTTTGGTACCCAAAGGTGCTACTGCAACAGGCTTACTCAGCGCAGTCGTGTCTCCGACTCCTACCCTGCTAAAACGTAAGCTCCTTTCCATCGCTGTGGTTTGGGAAGGGGAGAGAAAAAGCTCTGGGACGACCCACCCCTCTGAATTTCTCTTCTATTTATTGACTTCAGACAGCTATAATTTATTAAGTAAACTACCTGGCACCAGCAGACAAAGTCTACGCTTTCCATTACCACTCAGAGGAGAAAGTATCTAAGATACATGCCAAATGCACATAGGTAAAGTAATCAATATGGGGAGGAGGAGAGCAGATTAATCACAAGTTATGTCGTGCTCTACCCTGGAAGCCGTTCGATTTAATCTCCACCACTTCTGGCTATTTCTAATCTAGTCCCGTACAGGTGTTCGCAGTCACTTTTGTGCTAGCCTTGTATGACCCGAGCCTGGTTTTAATTGCTTAACAAACGTAATTTTATTAGAGAGATAAAGATATAGCTAACACTAATAAGCTGCCTTCAAAATATAAAGAGCCTTTCAAGATTGGATTTTTAGTTAGCTTGCTGCTCTTTCTTTAGTATCTAATTGATTTTCTTGACATCTCTTTAGCCTGGCATACTGCCTGCCTAAGTACTTTATCTGACCTTCAGGCGCTGTGCCAGGTATTGATCCCATCCCGACAATGGCTGTGTTGTAGCTGCTCTTCCAACTTTGATAAGGGCTAATGGAGCAGCACCCGCGAGACAGGAAGTCAATGGGCACCGAATCTCTCCCATCCTCCTCTCCCTATCTACTGATGTGAGTATTCTGAGCAATGCTGAAAGAAGATCCTAAGCAGGCCATATGCGCTTGTATTCCAAATTTCTCTTCCAGGAAATATTTAAAAAAAAAAAAAAAAACAAAAACAAAAACCAAACCAAACCCAAACCTTAAATGAAAGTGTTTAGATAGAATTTTCATCACGGAGCTAAAATAAAGCTCTTCTGATTTGAGGAGCAGAAACAGAAGCAAACTTGAGCTGTTAAATAAAATATCAAAACAATATGAGAAGAAGGAAAAAAAAAAGACAGTCGGATTTTTCAGCAGCATCTCATACAGCCAAGTCAATGAAAATGCTTTGGACATTACAAAACCTTAAAGGAAAGTAAAAGAAATTGAGTTGTATTTTTAATAGCACTTCAAAGACAGCAGTTTATTATAAATTACTAATAGCAAAATACAGCACAGATTTAAAATGGGAAACAATAAAAGCACATAAAACTTGCTAACATTCTTGTGACAGCAACAGTCAAGGTTAAGTTTTCCCAAATCCCGCCTCACTTGTTTAAGGCCCTGTAGCCGCGTTATTAGAGCCATTAAGCAATCTGAAGATAAGACTAATATAAGCTGTTTCCACCAGATGTTATACTATATAAGGGGCCACACCATAAGGCCGAGGACGCCAATGGATCATCTCCTCAACACAGACTCCTTAAACCACTGCCTCTGATTAAAATGACAGCACACTATACAAGGCTTTGGGTTGTTCAAAAAGCTTTAGAGGGCAAGTAAATACTCGCACCACATGCAAAAGAGCGATACTCCACTGGAGCAGCAGTCAAAGCCCCGAGATGGACAACTTCATCTGCAGACACATCCTGAAGGGTGGTTTGAGGTTTTCCAGTGGGGTCTTTTAAATGTTTTGGGGTTAGTTAGTTTGATACTCCCATAAAAATCATAGAATCATAGAATGGGTGAGGTTGGAAGGGACCTTTAAGATCATCAAGTCCAACCATTAACCCCNCGAGCGCAGCACTCAAGGGGGGGCCTCACCAGTGCCCAGTACAGGGGGATGATCCCTGCCCTAGTGATGCAGTGAGGAGCCACAGTTTCATGGCTTCTGGAGAGCTTCTGGAGACTCCAGACTTGGGAAGTATTGGCTGAATCCTAACACTGTTAAAAATGCTCTTCACAACTCTTGAATCTTTCCGTCTCCGTAAAACGCAGACAATGGATGCACAAGGAACGCTGCCAAGTAAATACATTAAAAAATTGTATCCAAGGACAACTGTTACAGAGCAAGGCAAATCCCTCAGACAGACAAGAGCCATGTCTAGAAGATACTGCTGCCCTGAGGCTCCTGCTGCTTCAGAAGTCCACTTTAGGCATAACTGCCAGTTACTCTGGATGCAAAAATTGCACTAAAATGTTCTACATTTATACGCTCCTTATATTTGCTCAAAACAGCGAAAATAACACCACATCTCAAAAGTTAGGCTTACCAGCCCCCCACCGAAAGGTAGGGATTAGCAGGAGAGTAATGAGAAGTACTTCAATCACAAATTCTTCTAAAGAGAAAGAAAGAGTAAAGTTAGTCGAGGGAAAACTTCATCAGGGAAAATTAGGGATTTTTCAAGTGACAAAGAAAATGCTACAAAAAGAACGTCACATTAAGGGCCTTTTTCAATATACAGGAAAACTCCCTGTATAAAATCTTGTCCTCGGGAAATATCTTGTCCTTTCCTTTCCTTGTTCAGGAAACATCATATCCTTCACCTGCTCTGCAAACTCTTGTGTCTCCCGACCTTATTGGTACCAGCCTGGAAAGAGATTTTACAAGTCCTATCATTTTAGCAAGGACTCCTCTCTTCCCCTCCGAAGAAATAATTTCAGTTCCAAATTAAGATTTTGTAGATTGATCCGCTATTTAAATTCACTTGGCCTCCCATAAGTGCTGTGCTGCTCCACGCATAAGCAGAAGGGGAGGACGCCTCCCAGACGGTTTGGCACAGCCCCAGCAGACCATCGGCGAGGAGGCGGCTGAAAGATCTGCTCTCGCAAAGTGTCTGTGGAAGGGCAGAAGAGCTCTGCTTTGACTAAAGTCCTGGATCGTAAAATAAATGCATCTGAGAGGGAAGTCAGCAAGGAAGTTAACAGAATCGGCATAACCGAAACACTGATGTATAGGGCTTCCCATCCCTTTTCTGCTGCTAAACCAAAACGACGGAAGCAAAGGCACGCCTCCTCTTAGGTTTCTCAGTTTGCTGCTGCTGCAGCAGAAATTCCCCACTGTGGTTCCTCAGTTTCTGCTCAGATGAACTAGTTGAAAAGGAGGAAGGTGAGGGAGGATCCTACCGCACCTACCAAAGGGCAGCTGAAGTGCCCTCTGCTCCCCTTGGAGGGGAGAATCCTTCAGGATCTGCCACGGGAATGGTCCCCAGGCAGGAGCCTCTGCTGGATACTACCCCCCTCCCCACGGGAATGGGAAAGAAACTTAGGGGAAGCTCTGGAAAGAGGGCAAATAGGGAATGCAACTCAGAAGAAATCTGGATTAGGGAATGTGATTAAGTGGGACACGGGGCCAGGGATATACAGGATCTGGTTTCCTTATCTTTAGGGGAAGGACTAATTTGCTTTAGCTGCAATTAGCCTTTTTACCTTCTAAGTAGTGACATTTAGTCCAGATTTATACGTTTCTGTGTGTATATCTGGGAGCAGTCTGTGTATTTGGAGCCAGTGATTTTTCTTTATTGTTATTGCTAATGACACAGGCTGAACAGACGTGGCATGGGAACTACTAAATCCTACACAAACTTCCCTAGGTCTGGAAAACTTCTTTATCATCAGTGACCACCACACTTAGTGGCAAACCTTCAGCCGCAGAGATGGGGGTGGACAAGCTCCTGTTATTGGGTTTTTTTTCCTTTTAGGAAAGGAACAGACATGTTCAGTACAATTCAAATTGATCGTCAGAGAAATGTCACAAGGCTTACGTTATTCCAAGCTTTTCTTAAATTATTTCATCAAGAGGTTTGAGAACTCACAGCGTATTTTATTGGCAAATTTATATTTCATAATTGTATTCTAGAAGAGTTTTTTTCCTCTGATAATTTTTTACGTTTGGTTTAGTGAATTTTTAAGTTTAGGCTGAATGTGCTTTTTAACAGAGATAATACTTAAGGGAACTTAATATAATCAAATTGAAAATTTGGTCATTAACTCTACATCACACAAATGTAGAGTGAATTTTCAAACTGAGAGATCAGTTATATTCTGTTCTTCGACAATCTGCTCCTGCTTCCAATTATTTATCTTCCCTGAGCAACTCCTGACTTTGCGGGTCTCAGTTTCATCGTAATCCCACCCTATCTCAATTCCGTGTTATCACCAAACCTGTTAGACTAACACCATTTCCTGACCTGACATACTAATACTTGCTTTTCTGTATTTATCATTCCCTGATTTCTGATCTCCTTTATCTCTCCTTTTAGGGATTCCTTTTACAAAACTTGCTCGGCTGATGTTACCCATAACTAGGAATTTTTTACATATTTTATTTTCAATAAAGCACACGTCTTACACAGAAACTCCCAAGACTTACGACTGAAGTATCAAGCACTCACAGTTAAACATACTACAAGGTTTTCGATGAGGCTAATCCAGTTGAGTCTGTGTTGACACCATTCCTCTTTTAAAGAGGATGGGATAATGTAGCCCAGCCAGCTTCAAAAGGAACCAAAATCACTATATGCTCTAACATAGACACTGTTTAAGGGGATTAGAAGGAATGAAAAACGAAACACTCCTAGGTACTGTTCCTTTCTTTCGCTATTTCAGGACCTGCCATATATTTGAGTACTACAGTTTTTAGTAAAAACAAAAATATCTGTTGATGCAAAACAGTGAAGGGTTCTTACAAAGTAAGAAAAAGTATATAGACCTGCAGCAACTCCCAGCTACGCAGAGTTTTGTAACTTAACAACACAAAGCCAAGCAAAACTTCATTACTTCCTCGTAATGAGTGCAGAAGTTTACTATACAGAAAATTAAGCAGCTTAATACCAACATGAGAATACACTTAATAACTGAATTACATTCTCACTTCTTTAGAATTCGGTTCAAATTGAGCCGAAACCTCATAGGTGAAATAAGTCTCTCCTTCTCAAGTGACATGTTGCAAAGGCACCACAGAGTTTTTCCGCACAATCCAGAGTTGACTCTAGAGGTGCCTTGGCCTCAGATTGACGAGGAAGGGGTTCCAGGTTAGACCCAATCGCAGATTTATTGAAAAGCCCACTCAGCCCCTGCTTCTATTGCAGCGTCCTCAAAATATATGTCTATATCTCTTTCTCGATGACTAAATTTCTCCCAGAAGAGAGTCTGATCCATAAAAGTGCTGATTTAATCATCATTGACTTAATGATTCTTTTACAATGTCAATTAAATGGTATGAAAAATTAAACCATTTCCAGAACACGAGGACCTTTTAAATTACACATTTCAAAAATATTATTTCAAATTCTAGTTACATAATCCTTTTCGAACTGTCAAAGAATAAAGCTGCTCTAACATTTGACTCATTACTCATGCCAGTGCTTGTTGGAATTCACAGAGTTGGCAGATATTTAAAAAACCAAACTCACTAGAAATTAAGAAATTAGCCAAGTGTAACAGCAAAATTAGCCGGCGTTACGGAGAAAGGAGGGGGGGGCGGGCATACACACCATTCAGGGGATAAAGCCTGTTAAACGTGAAGTTTTACACTCCTAATGTCACGGTAAAGCTCCGACTATATAACAATTTTAAAATTCTGTAAATTAAGTCATATATCTAACGTGGGTTTCTACTTTTGTTCTTTGGAAAACACACAGAATCATTTTGCAGGGAACATTTCTCCTCCTTTCAGCCGGTTTTACCCTTTCCATCCATCCCTCCCCTCGCCCACGCCGCCGTGCACCCCTGAATGGTGGTTTTACTCTTTGATTTGTTCATTGAATTCTCTTAGAAAGTTGCCTTGATGCGGCTAACTACCTCAAGCAGCTTCATGATGCCGTGTTTTCAACTTAAATGTGCTGTGGAGCATTTATTTTAGCATTAGCCCTGACAGTCATGGAGCGGGAAACTGCTGGAGCTCACTCTGCAGGGAGCAGGCGCCGATGCCTTCCCTGCCTCTCTTCTGGGAATGAAATGCGAGGTTTTCTCTGGGACCTGTTGGGATGTGGGATTTCCCCTCAAGGGAAACACATTCAAATAAGCCTCAACCCACACAAGAAAGAACCCTTTTGCTTCTCCTAACCCCACAGATATGCACTACAGGTCACAGTGCTTGTCATGTGAATATCAGGGGTAAGCATTATAATTAAGGCAACGAAATCAAAATCTGACAGTTACATTTGTAATAAAAGGCACCATTCATGAAGCTGTCTATTTTCCGAACAACCAGCACGCAATACCGTACATAAATTAGCAAAAGACAGTAAAAGAATGGCAGGCAGCCAAATTACCGTGATAATTTCTGGCTTCAGTGTCCATCGCAATCTCCAGTGATTTTTATCAGCACGTAAAGTCTCGTGGTTGCTGTTGAGCATGCACTACCAAAACTCACTTCTCTGCCAGTCCTGCTAAATCATAAATACATCCCGGAAATGAGTCCACCCCTTCTCTCACTCTACCTTTTATACATTCCTTTAAAATACATTTATATATGTTTTATATACTCATTTAAATAAATAAATAAATAAAAATCCAGGGAGGCTCAAGAAACATTAAGGAAAAAAACCCCAAAACCAACTAGTCTAAAAACACTTCCAAGGGATGAATTTCCCTTTTAATATACAAATTGCTTCAAAGGCCCTCAGGAATAGGATTTTTGTAGCCCGTCTATCACCGCAGGCTCACTAGTTGCCATGACTTTAGGAAGTGCCAACGTTCAACAGCAGTCAGGACAGACATCCAGAATATATTTGGGCCAATTAGGTTAAAAACCCTTGCACAAATTACAAACTCCCAGTCAATGTACTTGTGCACTTATTAAACACTGACAAACATACAAGCAAACAGACTCCTGGCTTTCCTTCACATGGATTCCCACACTGTGCAAATCTGGTTAACCTTGCCCACGCCGACACCGCAGCATCCACCGGGCTTCACACACAGAGAGCTGAAACGATCCCGTCTCCTCCACGGAGGAGAAACAAGACTTGTGTGACCAGTCATACAGCACAGAGAGTCAAAGATCACCATCCACAAGCTGAAAAGCTGTCTAAAATAAAATCATAGAATCATAGGATCGGTGAGGTTGGGAGGGACCTTTAAGATCATCAAGTCCAACCATTAACCCCCCCTGACAAAAACCCCTTCTAAACCATGTCCCTCAGCACCTCATCTCCCCTTTTCTGAAACCCCTCCAGGGATGGGGAACCCCCCCCCTCCCTGGGCAGCCTGTGCCAATGGTTAATAACCCTTTCAGTGAAAAAATATTTCCTGATATCCAATCTAAACCTGCCCTGACATAACTTGAACCCGTTTCCCTGTGTCCTATCCCTTGTCCCCAGGGAGGTCAGCCAACCTCACACTCCAAACCACAACGCTCCCCTTCCCCGATGAATAATTTCCCAATAGCCATTTGTACCAGTCTTCGTTACACGACCCTAAATCTGGTCAAATGGTATCACTGATAACGGTAAGAATATTCTGGAAACAACATTTTTAAAGGTCTGTCTGTAGCACTGATGAACTTGAAATGAAATTTTGAAGGTATGGGACATTTTTGTTTCCATGGGGTAACGAGTTATTTAGTAGCTGTCTGTGTTTGTTTTACTTCTGATAACCTGAAGCTAAGGCTGTGTAAAAGGAGCGTATCTGTCCTGTCCAGACCCCGGCAGTCATTAACATTTTATGTTCGAAAGGTTATTCTCCAAACGACCCTGTTTTGATTTTTGAAAGAGAATCTAATGGAAACTTCTATCATGTTAGTAACTTCCATCATGCTGTCTCTCGGCCACATCACTCGAAGGAAGAAAGCAGAAGCTGGGAAGCTTGGGGTTCTACACTAATTCTAATGTCATTTGGTGATCCTTCACCTCAATTTCCACACTTTTCACATGAACGTACCGTTCAGTTCGATTAAGTAAACTACAACATCACTGAAATGTTGCAAAGCGAAGTGGAATATAGAGATAATTTCTCTTTTGTAGTTATAGCCCAATAATCTGCGGATGCCTATGAGTAAAACCAAAAGGAAGTCGTCTCTGTGTGGTAGGTAATTATCATCGTTTCACTCGCAGCTCAAGATCACCAAGAGAAGACAGTTGCTAGTGTCTTCATGATAGGGAAAATACTGGCTAACTGGCTGCTTGTGGGGTGTCCCTGGAGCTTGTCTTTACAATTCCAATAATTTATGGCCTGATAACCTGAGACATCATCTCCTAAGGACATAGGCAGGAGCGACACAGATACTTTGGAATTTGTTTCCAGCTTTATCTTCACAAAACCAGGCCTTCTTGCCTTCTGAACGTACTACAATATGTCAGCAATGAGGATTGGTGTTTCAAATTTCTCAATCTGGAGAAACATTTTGATTGTTGCTGGATGACCACTCAATATTTTGGGGGTCTCGGGACTGGGAGGAGAGATAGCTCCAAGGTGGGATTCGTTTTCACAGGCAATTCCACTAAAGCAGACTTTCTCTTCTTTACTCAGACAGGAGGAGGTCAACAAACCATTTTTGTCAATCAACTCATAATATCACAGTTTGAGAATCCAATGTTCAATAGCAACAACGAGAGCATAGGCTCTGATAGTGACAGAGGGAAAAAGAAGGGAAGGAGCTGTGTCAACCACAGACTATTTCTTATTAGTCATTAAAACCTTTTTCCCCCCACAATCACCTTTTACAAGACAAGGTATTGGATCTTCCTAAGACACTAAAACGAAAAAAAAAAGCCTGCTCAATATTACACGTATCTGCAAAACACTGGGAAGATGTACAAAAGGCAACTCATAACAGGAAAGATGTAACCAAGAATTTCCCACACATACACACAAATTTTTTTTTTTTTAAAAGAAGAATCTGAAGGTTAAATAAGGGGAAGCCTTCAAAATAGTCCTGTAAATAACTTCAGAACCATCACAGGCATATTTAAACAAGTGGACGGTAACAAGCAATTTCTCAGCGAAGAATGCTAGTAATTTCTGATGTTATCACAATTATCATGCTGCTATTACGAGATAAACAGCCTAATATATTACGCTGTGTTGCAACTCAGCTCTGCATGTCCTCCTGCTCTGTAGCACAGCGAGTTACTTAGATACTCTAGACAAAGAGTACCGGTATTTAGTAGCTTATTTGTTTTAAATGTTCTGAAACCCTGTTACATGCTGAGATCCCATCTGGGTAGCAACAGCCTAGGACCGTTTTCTCAGGAAAATTTGGTGACTTATTTTGGAAGTTTGGGACAATATTCTTAGCTATGAGTTCCAGTTTTTAAGGATAGAAAGAACAGAATAAAAAATAAACACCAAACCAATTATTTACTAGCCTAACTACAGGTTTTGAGGATGATGGTTACTTGAAACAAGGCATCTGGAAAACCTTGCAGTAGCGGCTTACTATTATGACTTCTAAGCATCCGCCCTGCAACCCTTTGGGAGGTCCAACACCTCCAAGAGAGGCAAAACCCAGAAGGTGTGTGATGTGTCAGCTAACCCTGTTCACAGAGTGGCATCTTGGTTTAAATTGCTGATGAGAGTGGGTTTGAGCCAAGACTCGGTTACGACAGAAGCACGTTTTCCTTCCTGCCAGTCCTGGCATGGGCTGGTGAGCTCTGGCAGCAAAACAGGGAGGCTTCTGGGGCCAGGAGATCTAACCACCTCAAAGCAAGATTAGCTGGAACTGGTTTGTCAAAGCACCACCAACTTGAAAGTGTTTATTCTAATGCCCTACTGTATGAAACAAAGCCAGTTTAGAGGAACGCCATCGAAATTTAACTCCTATCAGCGTGGTATTAACGACACATCACAATGTTCACATCATAAGAGCTCCGTCCTCCATTCAGGTAGGTGTCTGGGCAGGTTTCCATCACAGTTTGGAGGATGATTGTGCCTCTCCAATGGCTGAGGAAACCTGCTGATACACACTTGCAGTGAGGGGTTTCTACATTGTACTTCATGCTTTGGAGGAGGCCGAGAAGGAAAAGTATGTTAGAAGCAATAACTCCTCGTAGCCATAATTTGGCGGCTGTGAACAGGCAGGAGGTACTGTCCTCTAGCAAAGACCCAAGGAACCAGCTAAAGTTCCCCAGGAACCTTAGCAAAGACCCAAGGAGCCAGCAGACACTAAACAAAGAGGCTGTTTAACATTATGGGTGCCAATACCAGCTGTTACACACGCAACTCCGAGACAATCATACAGAAGATGCTCCAGCAGTGATGCCTCCTGAGAAAAAGGCTGGAGGGGAGCCGGATGACCACAGGGACATTCAAGTGAGGACTCCAGAACGGCCGCAGTGCAGAGCAGGAGGCAGCCCGGGAAGCTGGGGCCGAGCCGGGCAGCAGAGCACGCCAAGCAGCATCTGGGAGTTACCAAGCAAGATGGACTTTGCACCGCTAATCGCTTCCTCCGCGCTCAGTTTACGCTTTGTAACACTAACCCAGATAGCCTGGATAATGAGACTAGAGAACTGCTTTCCAGGTCATTGATGATTAAGAGGGTAGAGTTAGCACTGATAACAAACTGTTGCTCTATTTCATAAATGATTATGAGCACTCGGATATGACTAAACGGAACCCATAATTTTCTCTGTGTATGAAACATTGGATTTTTTCTTCCCCATCTGTTTGAATTAATCTTATTATATATGAATTAACAGAATATTGCTTAAGGAAATTATATCTTGTTTTGGCAAACAGATGTTTTAGTTGTATTAAAACCTTTCTATTATCTAGCATAATCTAATGTGTTAAATGTTTCCAAACCAAGTATTTGGTAGGTCAAGATACGTAATCCACCCCATTCAAATTGTCAATACATACACTACTTTTGACCATAGTTAATGGAATTAATGTCACTTGTTTCAGTCAAGTCGCATTGCAAAGCCCACGTCTAATCTGTGACGTACACAGATAAACAGATTTACAGAGCAATAGCTTACATGGCACCTTGTCTCTCAAGGTCACAGGTTACACTGCAAGGAAGCCAACTTCAAGACACCCTTACACTACCCCAAGTGTAATAGTATATATTGATCTATATATTCCTACAGACGTGCTCAAAGTATCAGTAGGGATAGCTATTTATTAAATGGCATTTACTATAAATCTTGTTTCTTTTACCACACCTTTGTCTCCTAGTGAACACGTCAAACCATGCCAATAGATATTTAAAAAATTGTTATGCCTAAAGTTATCATCACTTCTTTTTCAAGAATTCAAATTAAAACCCAAACAGAACAAAATTAAATCTATTACTCGTTCTCTTAGGTGAATTAGGCTGCATCTAAACCATGTTTTATGGGAAACCACTACTTCGTATATCCGAGTTCTTCCTGGATTGAACAAAAGAAGTTATTTCTTCCAGGTAACATGACCCTAGACACTGAAACATAACACACAGACTCAGCGTAACTTCTATCAGACTATACTGTGCTCCAGAATACCCTGGCCTTCAATCAGTGAGCTGCTTACAAGACACAAAACATGAGATTAACAAATAACTGTGAGATAATGCGAGTACCACATCTTGCAAGGCTTTTCTATCATTTGTATGTTAATGAACACCTGCCTGTAGAGCCGTATTTTTCCTGGACATTTGCAGCAATTTAAATTAACAGAAGGAAAAAAAGCTAATTTTGCGTCTATCTTCATACAGCGTCTTAGACCAAGGAGCTACAACTCCATTTTCTAAACCAGTTTAAAAACTCTATTACAACAAATTTCCTTGTCAAAAATAAATAAATAAACCAGTATATATAAGCTGAAGCCATTTTACAAGCTCTTAAAAACTGTGCTATGGGCTAGATCTTAGATTAATGTTTGTGATGCACGCTGAAAACCTGTAAAGCATTTATGTAATTGCTAAGCATTATTATTTTTATTACTGTAACAGATGGAACCAATCCATCTTCGTAGATAATATCTCATAAATGATTCATTACTATTCCTTTAACCTAAAGTCTTTTATATTTTGCAGATCCATGAGAAATAACTATTAGGAGGCTCCATGCATAAAATAGTACGAAAACTACCTAATGCCTTCCAAATGTAGTGGCCTCGCTAACATTTAGGCCTTACAGTTTTCACATTGTATTCCATGTATTTTCGCATGTATTCCACATATTTCACGTTGCTATTCCTCCTAATTTTCCATCACTGGTTTCCAGGTGGTTAAAAATACCACTGCAAACTACCAGTAATGTTTCTAGCTTACACGGCTGCCATTAAATACAAACATGCACCAGCCAAATGCTTTGTAAGAGGTAGAAGTATCTCCCACAAATGCACGACAGTTTTATAATGCAGCAGTCTTGGCTTCAATTGCTCATGAAAAAGAGTTACGTGACCACACTGGCCATCTTTCCTTTGTCCAGTAACTTTTTGACCAATTTTAATCAGGTCGGAAAGCCAGGTAGACATCTTACAGATAGGAGTTTCTATCAGCTTAATGAGAACTGATGGCTGGAAGAGAAAAGAAATACACAGATGAGTCCTGTCACTGGTAAAAAGGCTTAAATGGGAGCTCATCAGCCACCCCCCACGCCTGGGCTGCCTCTGGCCATCCAGACACTGGCAGTCCAGATCCAGACACAGCAGATGCCATCTCCTGCCCACCTTGCAGCCGACAGACAGACCACTGACGATATTCTGAATGAAGAAAAGCTTGTCAAAAAATGCATTAAAGGCTGACACGAGCAAAGTAATCACGATGATATCAGTGCTTGATGAACACCCTGACATTTAAAATGTGAAAAAATGTTCATTTACACACACACAAAAAAGCCTTTCCTGGATTGTTAGAAGAAAGTGAAGAGAAAAGCTAAATCCAGCACACCTAGCTTATTGTTTTGATACAGACCTTGGGAGCATCATTAGCACACCAGTTCCTAGAGCCTCCTCTGTTAACCACTGAACCGCTGGGCTTGTAGCCCTGCAGAGAATGTGCAGGTCTCCACTGTGCCCATGGGACTACTTGGGTTCTTCGACCTGCCCTTTAAACACAGACCAATTAGCCATTTCCAGTAGACTTCCATGTAATGGTAGAAGCTAATTGAAAGTGATGAGCCCTAATGCGGTACCTGAAAACTTTTATCAGTTTTATCAATGAAAAAACAAATCACATTCCCCATGCAATCATACAAGACATTGTGAATTGAATACGAACCAAAGGATCCGTGTTATTCTGCTTGTATTGTGCACAATGTGACAAATCAAGGCATTCTCTTTTTTTTGGCTGAGTGGTTTTAGACTCAAGTCTAATGTCACTTCCTTATTTAGCCACATTAGCTAAGGATTTGGGGTGTTTGAGTAAGGATGTCATACACAGCTTGATTCTCAAAAAGTGGTCACCACCCATATGAGAAAAGCTTGTTAGAAATATACTGGAAATCTCCTTAAACCTCATGAACACCAAATACCAAGGGGCCAGAAGTAAAAACTATAGTGAAAGTTTACGCCATTTTATTGGAAGTACAACAAACTTCAGAAGTAAAACTCAAAACAAGACCCTCCAAGACAAACAAAGGCCAGCAGGCGAGATAACGGTCGGTGCCACAAAGAGGACGGCACACAGTGTTGGTGCATGCAGAGAAGGAGACAGCAACGGCTTTTTACTTACCTCCGACTTCCAACTCTGGGGGCCTGGTGCAACCGGAGAAGCATTTGAGCAGGTGGGAGCTCAGCAGCCCCATGAAGAGTCCTGGGCGCAAGGTCAAGGCTGGCCAGAGCCTCTGTAGTGCTTCCCTCCGACTTAACTCATCACTAAATACTAGAGCAGGAGAAGTTTTCACACCTACTGACTCTACCTGCTGACTCTTCCCACCTCTGCTGGAGCAGAGGAGGTCGTGCTGGGAAAACTATTTATCGATTATACTAAACTCCCAACCTTTAAAACCTCCCGCTCAACCCACTTCTCACAAAGGTCTTGCATTCATCTCCAACACCCTTTTACTTTAGCCAGAAAATGGCTAAATAATGGAACTTTGCCACCAGCCACTTTGACCCCGGGTTTCTTCTAAACAGTTCATAAGAAGTTACTGTTCCCCTTGTGGAACCACATGAAAGCATTTCTTGAACAAATGGCGCTATCTTTGACATGAAAACTACCATGTGATCTCAGACCTTCTACTTGCAACTAGTTTCAAATGAGTTTTGACTCACAAAATAGTAAGTTGCCTTGCAAGCTTCTCCTTAAAAATCCAAATTCAGCTAAAAATTACATGAAAATTCATGTGAAAACACAGTTTGCAATACGCAAAAAAGGGAAGTCAAATGTAGAATAACATGTTTTCTAAGCAGCTTCAGATTCCACACTGAAACGAGGGAGTGTGGAGCCAGATTCTCCTCTGGTCGAGGATGACAAGCGGAACGGGCGGGCAGAGCTGCCAGTCTCGTTGCTCGGGATGACGATGCCCTCCTAAAAATCCTTCACAAAGGGGAACCCTACCAAGTGCAGGGTTCAGGCCTCACAGAGAAAAGCAAAGACCTGAATCCTTCATCTTTGATTGAGCTTTTCAATATTCCACTAGAAGGATGGGCATTTATAAACTGCCCTTTTGAAAATTTTTTTTCCTTTCCTCTTATTACAGAAAATATACATTCTGCATAAAACCAGCCACAGATTTGTTCTTTTTGTTAATACCTCAGTTAAATATCATGAACTACATTTTACTCCGCTGTGAAGTGCGTTCACTTAAATGAAATGACATTGCTGTAAGCACGAGAACAAAATTTGCTCTAATTCAAGAAAATCCCCTTAATGCCCATCATTTCCAAAAACCTCTTATAAGTGGTACCATGACTTTTAACAATGTAGGTTTGGCAAGTTATTCAAATAAGTCACACTTACGAGAACAATGTGCAAGCAAAACTCAGTTGGTTTTTTCCTAGACCTATTTTCACTCGTACTCAGCTGTTCTTGCTCAGAGGTGAGTGGCTTCGTTGCCACTTTGGCCTCTCAGGGTACAGATTTTACCTTTGTTACTTAGTTAATTCACTTGCTTTAACATGAGATTTTTTTAAATACAGCTACCACCTGTTCAACATAACGGGGTTTCGTTTGCAATTTTCTAATGACCATAAGGGTAGCCAGAAAAGAAAAATTTCAGCTTTAAAATACACTTTATTTTATATTAAGGGAGAGAACAGCAAGCATTCATCTGAAGTGAGTGGTTAGCATGACAGTTTTGCAGCGAAATGTATTTTCACTCGAGATCCCCGCAGCTACTCTGCATTTAATTGCGTGAAAGACCACCGAGATTTCTTTCTCAAACACAAATCAAAAGCTTATCGTGAAAGAAACAACTATTACGTGCAGGAAACCAATCTTCAGTTTCTAATATGTTGAAATATTTTAAAAGGAACCAAAAGGCAAAAAATTACAGGAAGCTGTGAGGAAGTTGGCCGGAGTCCCTGCGGGGGGGAAGGTGTGTGGTGCCCCGGCCCCAGAACCCGGTCCGGGGGGTGATGCTCTGTCCTGGCTGCGGCGCACACAAGAAGGTCGCCAAGAAGAACGGCTCCATGTACCATAGCTTGGACAAGGATTACGAGGAGGACACCATGAGGATGGCGAGGAGGAGAGTGGGCAATACTAGTTACTTGTCATTTCTGGCCATTACACTGTTGTGCTGGTCACTAAAATTGTTCTTTCCAAAAGAAAAACAAACAAACAAACAAAAAAACCAAACCCAAACACCCCAAATAACACCAGGACAGCAACAAGGCCTGTCTGTCTGGCAGGTGAAAGCCTACCAATGGCCCTGACATTTTTCATTCTAGTTGGTCCTTGAAGACAATTGGTAAAATTCCTAATAGATACGGGAGGACAAACTTCAATCCTAACCCAACAGGATGCCAAGAAGCCGAGCATGTGACCCGGACTTCAGTGAGTTAAAGTCACCAGAGTGAATGGAATGATTCCAGCACTTCCCGGGGCAGCCCGTTCCAACATTTGATAACCCTTTTGGTGAAGAAATTTTTCCTAGTGTCCTTCCTGAAGCACCTATATCCTTCCATTCCAACACTCCAGTGAGAGGAATGATCCCACCACGCCTCCATGATGCCAATAAGACCAAAGCCCAGGTCTCTCTAATTCCTTGTTTGTTCCCATAGAGGCAAGAGGTATCTGTACAACCACTCTAGGAGTTGATAAATGGATTGACTGCAGTCACTAGGTGGATTGCGACGGATGCGCTCGACCCCTTAACCAAACTACTGGTAGTTTGGAACAGGCTCCAAAGGAGGCAAAGGCCTGAGCTGTAGCCGGGCCAAGAACTCCTCCAGTTTCAACCTGTTCTCCAAAATCCCACAGAGTGACACAGTAAACATCAATACAGATGAGTATGGAACATCAACCATGGGATTAAGGCAAAAATAACAGGTGGCTTTTCCAAAACTGATTTATCAAAAAAGAAAGTTGTGGGCAGAAGGAGTCTCATGCATACCTTTCCCATCGTATGTGATTTGACTACGAGCCCACCACTTTATCCCATAAATAAGACAGCCTAAGCGAGCCTTCTCTGAGCTCTCCCTGCATGGCAACGTGGCTGCTCGGCGGCGATCTCCCCTGGAGCTGGGACACCTCTCACGGCTGCTCCTCGAGGCAGAGAGACCTTTTACCAACGGCAGATCTTCGGTAAGTGACCGATATTGCACACAACCCTGTAGTATTTTGCCTTGGTAACTTTGATTACGTGCCGCATTCGTGCTAATGAAACACACACAATCCTTTAAACATTAACCGTTGACCAAGTCCGGATCCACCCGCACCCAGAGTCCTCCCTGAGGTTCAGAAAGCAAGGGGGACTGTCTGAACCTTGTGACTCAATTGGAAGCCTTCCCTTACACTTTGTGTCGCTGGTCTCTCTGTAAATCATTCCAACTCGACCGTAACTCAATTTTCCTCGGTCTGTTTTCCCATGCAGGAATTAACAGGGTGAACCTTGCCATCAAACTTTGTTCTATCGCCCTTTTGCAGCATACCAAAATCGCTTCGCTAACCCTTTTGACCGTGCTTCTTTAAGCGATCTATATCACCCATTTGTGACAGAGGCGCGACTCCCAGGTGTGCACTGAACCGGGGTTAGACGCTTTGATAAAGAGAAAAGTTTTCAAATTAAGCTCTTAGCAGAGCAGCGGGCTGCCCATGAATAACCTGCTCCTAACCCAAATGGGAAGGGATGAGCACTAGGTCTCAGCCCCTCTTTCCGTATCAGTGGGGAGCTGAACCCAGACTCAAAAGCTTACAACGTACAACTGAAAGCCTCCGGCATTGTCTTACCTTCTGGGAGCTGGGCACCTGGAAACGGGGGCCACTGGGTTCAAAGAAACGTTGCAACTGCCAACAGAGAGAGAAAGACGGTTATTCCATTTTGCAGGTTAACTGGGGTATGTTTTGAAAGAAGACAACACTCTGTGTGTAAAAACGATACCAGACTCTAAATGAACTCTGCAACGTTTAATACAGAAATTTTTCCCCCTACTTGGTCACATTAGCGGGAGCTGAATATTTTATAAAGAAGCAGCAGAGAACGGTTGAACAAATGGCAAAGCGTCAGATGCAGACAGGTAATAATGGGTTTGTTCTGTAGATAACCTGCTCCTGAGAAAACATGTTAAATTAGAAATGCTGAAGTAGGGGGAAGTAAACAAAAGTTACTAAATTGTGCTACTCTAACACTTCCCATTCTGACAGAACACATGAATCATAGATAAGGCTGAATATTTGTCACAGCTGTGATTTCAGCATCAAAAAAGAAATAATTTTAGCCCAGATTTTAGGGGAGTTTCCAGAAAATTTGTCAGTTCAGCCAACCGGATACTAGACTTCTCCGTGATCTTCTGCAAGTTTAGCTTTCTTTGGGTTTGGACCCGCAAGGCAACAAGCACTCACTTTTGAAACCGCTGTGATGACTAACGTGGTTAAGTGTCTTGGTGTCTTCTCGGATGGGACCAAAGCTCTCCTCTCAGCGCACAGCTATCGAGCTGTATTTTGAGGGGGTTTCAGCGTTTTTAAACTGATTTGTGCACTGAATAATTTTAATTGGAAAGAAACGCCAGCAATACAAAAATACGAAAAGTGCTGAACCGCTGTTTTCCCCTTTTTATGATAAAAATAAATATGATAAAAGTTTTTCTGCTCTGATAAAGCAGTGTGTTTTTATTCCTGGCAATGACAAAACTCAAGTTCCACCCGCAGTCCTGACTCACTGAGAGCGTATGGTAGGGGAAGTGGCCTGGCTTCATAAGCCTGCATTAGAAACTATAGCTGGCAGCTAAAATGCATAGTTTATATTCCAAAAAAGAAAAAAAAAACCAGGATTCTGGAGTAAACAAAGTATTTGCAAGTTCAGATTTAATTTTAGAGCAGAGCAGAGGAGATCTGAAAGTAGGAGAGTATTTAAAAGCTCAAACCAAAATATTTTATGTGAAACAAAACCTTGCACTCAGTTCTAAGTTAATTGTTACTACGTTTTAGGCGCTGCACTGGAAAAAATGCCAGCAATTCCGATTTTATTTTTAAAAAAGAATTCCTGAACGTTGCTGTTCTTACAAACCCTGCCAAAACACAGGCGCGTGCGTAAGCGTATCCAAGCTTTAACCCCCATGTTCAGACTTCCCATACTTATTTGAACAATTAGCTGACGACGAAACTTGCATTTTGACAGATTCGTGCTATCACCCAAAACTTAAAAGCGGCTTTAACTCACTCTAGAATTTTAAGCAGGAGATTTTAGATTAGGTTTAAGTCGACCTAAAAGCTCGCTGCAGCTGAAAAGTGATGTCCTGCTGGCTCCCCTCCTTTGCTGTTCTCCCCACGCTCAGCGTCTCCTCTCCCGGCTTTGGAGTTTGTCTCACTTTGTGGTGAATCAGTGCAGAAAATGAGACAGCAAAGAACTAAGTGCACAAAAAACAGCTAGTACTTTTCTGCCAATTTAGCTCCCTGAATCAGCTCACCACAGGGCAAACGAGCCACAGAGCCTGCACCAGCATCACATGGTTAGGGGAACAGGAGAGAAAAAAGATGACTCTACACATATATGTGTTGGGTTTTTTTACATCAGCTAAATTTTGGATTGTCTTAGCTCTAATGTAAGACCTTACAGCGAGTTCTAGCAGCCCTGTTTCATACCTTCTGGGCTGAGCTCTCCTCTTTCTGATACAAATAATCTATTAAGCCCACCAACAGAAAAGAAAAAAAAAACGTTCTTGCAGTTTTAAAGTATCTTCAAAAAATAAAAAGTATATGTAAGCAATTACATGGCAAGCTATACAGTTGTTATATCTCAAAAATAAAGGAGGCTGATATTATTCTTAGCTGTATTTTTTGCGCAGCTCGTGGCTGTAGTCAGCCTCTCATCACTGCATCTTTCCTTATCACAACCTGCAAATTCAGAAGAAAAAAGCAGCATTTTATTGACAAAGGCATCCTCTGCCTGGGGTCCACACTGCTGGGTTCTCCCTGGGCTTGGCAGCTTGGCAGAAGCAGGGGTGAGCCCGCTTTGTGCTTCGGAGCCACTGGAATCTCAACTGGCAATGCAGAAAGCCATCTCCAGCTCTCCTCCTGGGGGCACAGTGCTCAGGGAGCGGGATGTGCTTTAAACATCTAATATCCCGCAGGATGATTTTCAGGCACATCGTTGGGGACTGATCCATCAGCTGCTTCACAGCTTGTGTTTAGCAAATACTTTTTTTTTTTTTTCCCCCTGTGGAAATCCTGCCTACTAAGTTAAAAGGGAATTTTCCGTTTTCCTCTATCAGCCATACCACCCACAGCAAAAACCGCAGTGCGGTCCTGAGACCCTCCAGAAAAGAAGTTTCCTCTCCAGCTGCACGTCCTCACCACCGCTCCCCGCGGCAGAGGGGACCTCTGGATCAGACCCAGGAGCTCCGCTTCAGAAAGCTCAGCCTGAAAGACAGAGAGAGAGAAAACGAGTGTTCAGCTCCATCCCGGAGTCGGGCGGCGGGACCCCCGTCGCCAGCCCAGGGGACGCGGAGGAGGGTGGCTGAGCGCTGGTGGGAGGACGGGACCGGCCCTTTCAACAGCTTCAGGCTGCAGCTTCGGGGTAGAGCTGGTCCGAGACAAGAACGTTCACAGGAAATCTTCCGCCTAAAATAGGCGTTGTTCTTCTACACCTCCCACTGAACAGTGGGTACAATTCATGAACATAGACTTTTGAAACTGATTCAGAAGAGATCTGAGGAATGCATCAAAAAGTCCATATGGTTTTGCCAAATCAAGTATGCAGAACTGGGTAAATTTAGCCCTGCGCTTAAGATCTAAAATTTGTCTTGTTTGACCCAACTGGAAGGAACATAGTCATGAGGCACTTATCCACACATCCATCTGACTGATTCTTCACCTTGGCGAGGTCAAAAATCGACGAGTAACACATTATTTAATGTGTGGAAACAAAAGGACACCTCAGTTACCAGAGGAGTGCAGTTGGGATAGGAAAGCACTACCCAGACAGGTCTAAATAACGCTATTTTCTCTAACATATTTAGGTAGTGAAATTGCAAGTGACAAGTGGTTGGCGCTTTGACAGCTGGGCCTACGTTTCCAAGTTTCTCTCCTGTAACACCAAAGAGCGAAGGCTTTGTTTGAAACTAAGGCTGAAATTCTTACAATAAGACAGGAGGTGGAGGCTCTAAATAATATTACGTGTTGTTCATTGTGAAAATCACAGGTGTCAGTAAGAGCGAGGTGTGAGGCACATAAGGAAAGGCTTCCCAAACCTCTCGACACCGTCGTATTTCCATTTGCATTGAGGTAGCTGAGCCTAGCAGCGTTCAACACCGCGGGCCTGGAGCACCCTGGAACAAGCTTCCACATTTCCCTTCCATCACCAAAGGCCACCTCGCTGCAGCCTTCGGGAGCTGCGCTCAAGGTCAGGCTCAAATTCCCTAAAGTTCCAAGGGGTTGAGCTTTTTCATGTGGATATTAATGGGAGTAGATCTTGAACATAAGCCCGCTGCTCTCCCCCCTCCTCTCCTGCCCTCCGTGAGCAGCGGCTTTAGCAACAGCTCCTTGTATTCCCCTAAGAACTGCGGGAATCAGGAGGCCTATCAAAATCCCGATTTTCTGGCATACTTGCCATAACAAAAGAGTAGAGAGTAACCAAGCAGCGCACACAAAAAAGCACCCCAAAATCACACACAACACAAGGTGCAGCTTTAAGCACCAACACTAAGCATGCAAAAGGTGATTAATTATAAAGCTGAATATAAAACACTGAAATGCAATGCCTTTGCAACGGGAAATACACGTAATAACATAACTGCCTGCAAAAGAAACAAACGGAAGTCTTTTGGCGATTGAACTCACAGATTTATCTAGAAAAAATATAAAAATGTATAGCTCATTTTTTAGTCACATTAACCCCGTCCTTTTAATATACACAGGAATGTATGCTCCTTGCAGCTGAAGTGTTCGGGACATTATTCTGGGAACAGTGAAATCCCGGAATGCAAGTCCTGCAGTGAAGGAGAAGGCAGTTTTACCTCCCAAGCCTGCATTTTTACAAGTCCTCTACATATTAAAAACCATGATAACGCTTTTCTAAAAATATCAGCCTAGGGTTAGAAAACTCTCCCCATCCTCTTTTCTCCCTTGAACCTTTAAGTAAGTCTCCACGCTGCTTCGAAGCGGCAGCAGTCTAACGGGTTCAGAACATTTTCTTACAAATAAACTGTTCAAAACACACAGACTTGCTGTGAGTTGGTCTTTGAACACAAGCTTCTTAAATAAACTCTTCTATTTTTATTTATTTTTGAAAATAATCAGATTCTAATCCTCTCTAACCAATGCAGGCTACCAGTAATAAAAGAGCAAAATGCATAGCTCTTTGAAATTTTTTTTTCTTTTTTGCCATTTTTGTGATGATTACATGTATAAATATGCAAGATTGCCCACATGAAAAGTGTTCGCAACCGCAAAAGAAACCATGAAAATGGTTTTCATCAGCAGATCTTAAAGTTCTTTTACAAAGCACTGTTCTTTAGCAGCTGGGGAACCTGAGGCTCGGGCAGATAAGGTAACTTGCCCGAAGTCACCCAAGAAGGTACTACAAGTTGGGTTTCTGCCGTGCTGGGACTTTGCTCTCGTGACTCTTTGGGACTATCTGGAATAAAGCCACTATGTGTTAGACCTTCAAGAATGGTTCTGTGGCACCAGATGACAGGTTTTCTTTGACAGGAGTGATATACACCCTCGAAAATTACCCCCTGGGGAGCTGAGAGGGAAGGAGAGAGGCCAGCATCCCGCCGAGGTGGCAGGGATAGGAGTGCAATGACTACAGAAGCCGGGATCCCCCCTGTCCTGGGTGCCACAGCCCTCTCCCTGCCAACAGGGTGTAAAACCAAAGTGCTAAGGAAAGACGCGGACTGTAGGTCTTTGCTTCACTAGCCTGAGCCCACGGTGCGAAAACCATAAATCTGCCCCCTGAGTTTTAAATCGCGTGTCTTGCACAATAAAACATCGCCTCTTTTGGGGGAGATGCTTGGGGTCTCCGCCTGGAAAATCTGTATTACAGGACTGGACAAAGCAGGTATTTAATCTAAAACAAATATTATATTATGTTCATACCAGCAGACATTTACCCTGAGCTACGGTGCCACCCTGCAGAGACTCCTGTGTGCCAGCCAGAAAAGCCATAACAGAACTATTTCTACAATTCAGCGTGGTGTAGTTGTGCTAGCAATAAAACACCCGGACCATGGATCTAGACATGAATGTTTTCATCACAGCCCATGCTAAATAGTATGAATTTCTACACCCGGATGAACCACCCTATATTTTGCCGCTGAACAAACAGCTGAACGATCATACTGCAGCGGAAACACATTTGGATGAGTATCTTCTATACCTTCACAAGCAAACTTTATCTTCCACTTCAACGGTAAACTGTGGTTTCGAGCAGCTGAAGGTTAATACACAAAAGTTGTATTTTGATTTACTGTTAGTAGAGCACTGCTTCTTGTAGTTTTCTAAAAATCTGCACTTATTTTGTACCACCAGTTTGTACTTACTTTGTACCGCCATGCTTGCTTGGGATTCCCATGACACATCAACGTAGCAGCGCACGCCGAGCCCGCCGTGAAAGCAAGACACAGCTTCCCACAGAATTGTTTGCAATATAAATTCAGTGCTTAGTTTGCCAATAATCTGTTTTCTTCACGTTTTGATATTTGGAAAGAAAATAGATAGCTCATAATTAGTAAGACATTCATTGCAGAACGAAATAACCAACAGTCCCTTTAATCTGTTGTTCCGAAGCCTGCGATAACCGTATCTCTATAAATAAATCTCTGCTTGCTCTTTTATATTTGTAGCAAGAAATTCTCGACTCTAACTTGATAACAAAGACTTCAGCACTACATTCTTGAGGTGTGAACCAACAATGAAAGCTATTATTTTTTTATTACTTCCCCGTTTAAATAAAAGACGACAGTCTAAGATGCTCAGATTTGCAACATCAAAGTAAACTCTGCTACTTGACAGATATTTAATAAAGTATCCCAAGTCATGCATGGAGAACATGAAGGCTACACTGCTGTAAACATTAGCTGGCATGCCTAATACTTCTTGGTGGTCCAAGTTCAGAGTTTTGTATTTCAAAGGCTATGAATGAAGACAGCTTTACAGTTGCACGTGTCTTCTTGCCTGAAAGAGCTCTTTAACAGTTCTGAAAGCGGTAACTTTAACGTTCTACCCACCTCATCTTACCAGAGGCTAACGATGAACATTGATAGTGGTATTTCAAATGGGAATAACCCAGCATTTTCCAGACTGAACATACGCGTCACTCAGAGCAGCCCGATTCTTTTCACGTATCTTAATGGGTTTTGTTCAGCTAGAAGCGTGCAGAGCATATATTCTAAATTACATGTCAGCTTGCAGCAATTTTTAATTTGCAGCAGCGTAATAGGCTGTGAAAATGAAAGGTTTGAAATAATTGTCCACTTTCCTTTGACACAAACCAATTCCCGCTATTCAGAGTTTTCCTGACAAAGTCCCAGTGACAGACTGGAGTGCAATACTTAAAAATGGCTATTTCACCAAATGGAAATCTATTTCAACTAGATGTTAGGGAATGATCGTGGAAAACACAAAGCCATCAACAGAAGTTCAACAGAATAATCTGTTCCTCAATACCTACTTGAACACCTCAGCTGAAGAATAAATATTCAATCATCAGATCTGGGAACCCACTTGCCAGTACTTCATTTTTTGGAGGATGGGGAAGGCTTGACACTATTCATGTCTAAGTCCGGTATCTGATTCAAACACACGAGCAAAATTCTAAAAGTAGATTTTTTTTTTTCATCCTTTATCACACTTGTGACTTATCGATGTTAACAGAAGGTAGTGCTGTTGTGAAGGCCAAATGAGGTATGCGCTACACGGACACTGCGGTGTAGAGGAGAGGTCTATGAGCTTTGGCTGACCATGTTACGCACGCACAGCCGCCATCAGCTGATTATCCACCTCCCCTTCTAACACCACCCAAGCAGAACCGCGCATCCCAGCAGAGCGTTACGCGCAGAACAACTCGACTGAGTGCTGCAGAAATGCAACAGGAGATCTTCAGCCATTTTTACTGGAACCCCGGTACTCCAGCGGTAGCAGCAGATGCTGTATGCACTCTTTTTGAGAAGCGTTGAACATCCAGAACACGAAGGGAAGTCAACAGCAGCCGTATGCACTCAGCACCTCTGAAAATAGCAGCTAGACAGCCTTGAGGTCTTAGGTGTTAGGCGTTCAATTAGAGGAAAATTAAAATAGTTCCATTCTGAAGCTGCTTTAAAAGCTGTTTAGACAAAAGATATTTAACTTCAAACATGCGTATTTTTAAATTCCTACCGACTTGGAAGTAAACAGTAGGTAGCACATTTTGAAGTTACAAGTTTCCAAAATTTCAGCAATATAAACTATTAGTGTGTTGCCTTGGCATTTGTGCACAAGGTATGTGTTTTCTTCCAAAAAGATGGTTTTAGGGTTCAGTCAACTTGTAACACCACTAGCCACCCAAGTGACAGACTGAGAGGTAATTTCTGGTCTGTAATAAAGAGCACACATTAATCCCATATATAATTTTGCATAAAGAATGTATGCCAATTTATATTGTTCATGAGAAATTATAACACTAAGGGTGTAGAAAGTCTTCAGACTTGAGATTTGGCTGTTGCCACACTAAGTCATTTGCTATTTGGATTAATGACTTGCTAATATTCAATCAAGCATAAGAGGTGATTGCACATGGCCTGCCAAAGAGGTTTTAGCGGCTCTAAAACCTAAGGGCAACCAAGAGTCCAGCAAAAGAAATATCCAAATGACATTCTCCTGGGAGCACGGAGATGCTCGTGCTAAACCTCACACCAGGTCGCCGGGTCTGGCACTCGGCATGCCTCTCCTGCCTAAGAACTGCAACACCGGGCAGGTGCTGGGACTCGGTTGCGTATATTGTTTAATATATTCATTAACGACCTGGATGACACCAAACTGGGAGGGGTGGCTGACACCCCAGAGGGCCATGCTGCCCTCCAGCGTGACCTGGACAGGCTGGAGGGCTGGGCAGGGAAGAACCTAATGAGGTTCAACAAAAGCAAGTGCAAGGTCCTGCCCCTGGGGAGGAAGAATGCTGGGCACCAGTATAGGTTAGGGGTGGACCTGCTGGGAGGTAGCTCTGAGGAGAAGGATCTGGGGGTTCTGGTAGACAGTAAATTATCCAGGAGCCAGCAATGTGCCCTTGTTGCCAAAAAGGCCAATGGAATCCTGGGCTGCAGAGGGAAGAGTGTGACCAGTGGGTCGAAGGAGGTCATTCTCCCCGTCTACTCTGCACTGGTGAGGCCACAACTGGAATACTGGGTCCAGTTCTGGGCTCCCCAGTTCAAGAGGGACAGGGAACTGCTGGAGTGAGTCCAGCAAAAGGCAACAAAGATGATTAAGGAATTGGAGCATCTCCCTTATGAGGAAAGGCTGAGAGAGCTGGGACTCTTTAGCTTGGAGAAGAGAAGGCTGAGGGGAGACCTGATTAATGTTTACAAGTATCTAAAGGGTGGGCTGAAGGAGGATGGAGCCAGGCTCTTTACAGTGGTTCCCAGTGACAGGACGAGGGGTAACGGGCACAAGCTGGAACACAGGAAGTTCCGTTCAAATACAGGGAAAAACTTCTTTACTTTAAGGGTGCCAGAGCCCTGGGACAGGCTACCCAGGGAGGGTGTGGAGTCCCCTTCTCCGGGGACTGTCAAGCCCCGTCTGGATGCAGCCCTGAGTGATGTGCTCTGGGCAATCCTGCTTTGGCAGGGGAGTTGGACAGGATGATCCCTGGAAGGCCCTTCCAACTCTCAAGATTCTGTGAGTCCGTGATTACTGTTCAGGCAGTAAATAGCCGCAGACAGCCAGCGAACCAGATTTATAAGGGATGACTTTGGGGATTTGACAGGTTTGAAAACGCAGAGGGTTTCTTTTCTGTCATCTCTGACGTGAGAAACTTCCACAACAGTGTGTGTTTGTTTGGGATTTTGAAAAAAGTCTGATTTTCTTTTATGTTTCTCCGATCAGGCTAAGGGAAAGGCATTTCAGACCTTCAAAACAGCTGTTCTTGAAACAGGATCATGAGAGCAGTAGAAGCTCGCTAAGGTACACATCTCCTGTGCCACACGGCCAGTCCGAGGGGCGAGTGGGAGAAGCCTCTTGCAGTGATTTTCAGCAGCCAACCGAGCAGCTTTCTAGAAACATTATTCACAGAGGGCAAAGACTTTCTGCATCCCAAGCAATTTGGCACTATGTCACCCGCTGGAAAGTATCACACATCATAGATTTCAGAGCAATAATTTCAAATCTTGGTGAAAGAGTGGAGAAAAACGAAAGATACCTTTTTTCTTGCATTTTTTGATTTACATGATGACTATCTGAAGCTAATGAGAGGGATGACACATTGTAACCAACACCGTAATGTGGACTGTAGAGAGCAAGGCTAAACATCTTATACTCTACTCTGCATTCAGTATCCCCACTCGTACACAAAACGTGTTTCCAGAGCCCCCTGAGACATTATGCCATTTCCTATCAGTTTAATGCAGACAGATGAACTGGAAAAAATGGACACCGTGACACCTCCACCCACTTTCTGCATGCAGATCACAGAGCTCACATTGCTGGGACACACTGGTTCTCGGAGCCATGTCTACGCCGGGGCTTAGGGCAGGCTTCCAAGTCCCCTGCCGAGACAAAAGCATTATGAAAAAAGATTTATATCCCAGGCCTGAGCTGAACCAACTTTTATTGACCTTATTTACCTGAAAAAGCACTAGGTCTACCTACTCGTAAAACTTTGGTCAGGCTGGGATACAATAAGAATATTCAACGTACTAGCAGAGGGCTACTTCGCCGACCAGTCGGTTCCGCGGCGTTCGTCTACAGCGAGGTGAAAGCAAAGCTCACGATCCGGGGTCGAAAGCAGAACAAATAACTTCAACACAAAGCACAGCAAGGATGGCTCAGCCTCCCACCACTCAATCCCGTCTACTGCGTTAGACCTTCCTCTGACACCAGAAAGTGGGAACTCAGCGGCGGAAAAGCCGCAGCCGTCGGTACACGAATTTGCACAGCACTTTAACTCAGCTTTCAGGGAGAAGAACTTCAGTGGGAGTAGCAGTAGTTTCACACATACAAAAGAAGCTCTATTTTAAAAAAATAAAAATAATAAAAAAAAAAGGCTAAAGAACCAGGAAGTGGAGGAGTAAATGACAGTGGTAGAGAGAAGAGATGTCTCCTTCCATTTAGACAGGCAGACATGCTCTTGCAATTTAATGGATTATAAGGACTCAAAGATATTTACTGTCTAGCCACGTAAGTACATTCCAGCTCTTGATTTGCTTTTAGCATTGAAACCAGTCGTATATTACATCAATGTGATTCTTGTTTGTTGAAATAAGTGAATAATTTGGGGAGTATATTCAATTCACTGTTTTTACATTCCCTTGTTTCATCTGTTCTCAATTTCCACAATACGCTGTTTGGAAAACTACAGCTGGAAGCACATGGCCAAGTCAGGCAGACTGGTCAGGATCTCTGACATCTGAACTAATTTACCCAGCTACATGTTAAATTAGTAACATGCAGGCTAAGTTGTTATGAACATGACATGCATCACTGCTAGGTTTTTGGTATGCGGAGTTCAAGCAATTTGAGGACACAATTCAGTTAAGCCAATTTAATGGCTCGCTTCTGCCAAAAGGTGTTACTTCATCCCCCCCATCCCCATCCTCGCACTGGTGCTTGCCTGCCAGTACTGGTCTGCCTTCAAGATGAGCCAGTCGGGGGAACAAAACTGGCAGAAACCATCCACTTTTTTTTTAGTAGTGTTGATTTTCTGCTGGTTTAGAGCTCTCAGCTGGTTCGCTGGAAGGTCAAGAAGTCAGTGCAGAAAAAAAAAGCGCAAGCATGGAGCCAGGGAAAAGCGGAAGGAGCAGATTGCCATATCATAAAACCTCACCATCAGAGCGCACTTGGTGATGGCTTCACTCTTGCTCTTCTTTAAAAGTTCTGAAATAAGTAGAAATACTGTTTCTATTGCTAACACCTGTAACTTCTGAAGTTACTACTTTCTGATGTTCTGCAGAAAAATTACTAAGGCAATTTTCCACAAAATCTTTTAAACCAGCATTTTTTTTTCAACTGTATGGCTTAAAATTCAGCTAGTCAGAGATAGCCAGTGAAAACAGAAACATCGCCATCTAAATTCCCGTAATATTGACTTGAAACAAAATACAGCAATGTTTACTCTATTGCTTTGGCGTGGGTTGGTTTGTTTGCAGTCAAACCGTAATTTATACTGGCTCCTCACATATTGATATGTTGAGGAAATAAACAGTAAATACTATTTCCAATCCATCTGTTTAACTTGTTAGAAAAACAACAGTCAGAGGCTTTTCAGAATTGTATTTTTTCTGCACAAAAACCCAAATAGGGAAGCAGGCTTTTGTTACGGTTAAAGTCTGTGCGTGCATTTGGATGAAGTACCATTCCAGCCTGACTTCCCAACTCTCGCTCCAGCCCCGGTCCTGGCAGAGGTTTGCGGAGTGAGCGACAATCGTCTGGAGGAGACTCACCACATCTGCGAGCCTGGCGAGAGCCAGCTTCGCTGCGGTAGACTCTCCTCGCTGTTTCTCTTTGTTTGACACATGACAATGCCTTTTAGAGACGTCACCCACCCAAAAGAGGTTTTCTACGACCGGAGCTGCAAGGAGAATCGGGTCGGCTCCTTCCCTGTTCACCTGCTGGCTGCGCAGTGGGAGACACTTGGCTGGTGCATACGAAAGAAGATTTTTGCCTTGTCATCTTTAGCTCTTCACAGACAGAAAAATGAAGGTACTTATTTAGCATTTATTCTTGAAAACTCATCGAGTACCGAACGGTTTATGTGAACTCCCTCATGTACCTCCTCCTGCCAGGCTACGAGGGTTTCCCCCCGTCCGAAACACTTCTGAAGAACGTAGCCTGGTTAACTCCATTCACCTCCAGTAGTCTCAGTAGGTTTACCTCATAAAAGTGAAGTAAAACAGCCTCACAAACATTGCCATATTTTTCTGGCATTCAGCAACGTTGTTTTATAGTATGAACTATATGAAGGCCTATAAGAAAAAGTTACATTTAAATATAAAGTCAACATAGCGTATGTTTGAGCCATCTCGTCTAACAGCTCATGGACACCAAAGTGGTGCTTCTTTGGCCTCTTGAGTCAATCCATTCACTAAGTCAAAAGAAAGCATCCTTAAAAAAAAAAAAAAAAAAAAGAAAGAAAATAAAAAGAAGAAATGAAAAAAAAAAAGACCTGGCTTAGAGTGGCTCAGGTGAATACCAGAGGTGGCAGGAGGGAGCACCCGGGTACCAGTGAGCGAAGAGGACAGGGTAGGACCCCCTTCTGGCCTCAGCCACTGGGCAGACAAGGCAGGGGAATCCGACTGCATCTGTTAGGATTCATGTTCTGCTGAAAGACCGAATAGTCTGGGGGGGGGAAATTCCATCTCTTCAGATTGTCATTTTCTGAGTCTAAGTAATTTACTGCCAATGAGAGGGAAAAAAGTTTTTGTTGACTCCAGTAAAATGAGATGCAACTAGCAGCGTTTAAGGGTTCAATTACGCTGCTTTCAAGATCTAGGCCAGCAAGTTAGTACCTTTTTTAAAATATTAGAAATGTTGAGATGGATATGAGTTTTACACTCGAACCCTCAGGCAGGTAATTTAAACCATCTGAACTGCAGGGCTGTTGCCGAAGCCAATCAAAATATTTCATAATTACTTTTTGCTTCCTTTTTCGCCAGTATCAAATACCATCATTGTTAAAGTTCAGAAATGCCACTTTTCAACACCTGGAGAAAAGATCCTTACCTAACGAGCCAGACCAGTACTTGAGGCACTCGTCAACAGCAGGAATATTCTCAGAAGCAAGTTACGAGCTTTACAACAGCAGGTTTCAGACACTCACCAGATTTCTGATACTGTAAGATTTCTCAATTATTTCATTTTCATTCTGTGATTTTGAGTGTTTTCCTTCAACACCCACTCAGAAGAATCTTACAGTGTATTTTAGTTGCATTCCACATAAACTATTGACAAATTTTGCATTTCCTTTTGTAGCCTGTCTTGGTCAACTGCAGATCTTTTTTTAAAAGGATTCAATATGCTCTTGGTTTCTTTGTTTGATTTCCAGTCCTCTAGCAATGGATCAAAATACATAAACAGGCTACAGCTGTTTAGACTTCTAAATTCTGACACCACCTTCCTCCATGTGGGACTATAGTCTCTTTTTCTTTTTGTCTTTGACTTTTTGTAGACTGAAATCCAATACTTTTGTCTGCATCTGCTGCTAAAAGCCATTTCTCCCCAGCCACAGACCAGTCCCCTTGTGTCTCATTAAGCACATTTACATTTGGCTCTTAAAATCCCAAACAGAGCGTTCCATGCCCAGCAATAGCGCACTGATGAAAGACGCACTCTACTCATGGCTTCTATAATGACACACGGTATTACCCATTTATTTGGAGGGACTCAAACAGATTCTTATTTTAAAAAAAAGTGACTGCCCTGTTACAGAGGGCTTTTTTTTTTTTTAAATAATCAGTATTTTTCTATAGTAGGCAACAATTAGATTTAATTAAAAGGCATATGGAAAGTAAAATTTTGCACTGTGGATTAATTCAGCGGGGTGGGTATTTTTGTGAACCTCCTCCTAAAGTCATTCAAGAAGGGTTACTTCCTCAAGAAGAGGCGAGCAACACTGAGAGTCCCAAGGAATGCAAGCCGCCTGGTGCCATCAGCCTTCTCAGTCACCTGATTCGGTCGGGAATAGCAGGCATACTAGATCACCACAAGGTAATTACATACAATTAATCAACTCTGAACCAATTCCTTCCAGAAGTGCCCACTGAACCTTTTCAGGTGGCAGGAACGTCAGGAATTCATGATTCTGGCACACAACAGTAAGATGTAATTCCAGGCTGGCTCCTACAAGTCATGTTGGCTTCAGTTCAAGGCTTCCATTGATCATTCCTGTGGTAGCATAAAATAAACAAAACAAAACACAAACACACACACACACACCCGACAACAAGAAGGAAGCAAGCACTCAGGAATGCAGCCCTGAATCACTCGGGATTCAACACGAACAAATAGCATCTTGCACCGTATTACAAGCCAACAAGTAGAACAACCTGTAGGCCACAGGTGCAGAGCACTCACCACAAGAAGCCACCTTCAATCACCTGGCTGTGCCATCCAAACTAACTGTATATTCTACACGGCTCCTACGGCTAGCTCCAAGAAAAATGAGCAGCATTAGACTAATCTAAAGCTAATGAAGGAAGTCAGGTCTGTCCCCAGAGCGAATCGTCACATTTACCTTCACAAGAGCAGATGGGAAAAGCAGGCTTTTGGATTCTTCTGTAACAGCTTACAGCCAACAGCTCAAGGTCTAGTAGACCTTGAGCTTTCAAAATATGGCTTTCAAAGAATGGACAGCTATCATCGTCTCCAGCTGACGTAACTAAACAATGCTCTGATTCCTTCATAAAACTTGCCAGCAGTGTCATCTTTAGCTGGATTACACCTCAAGGCACATCACCACCAGACGAGACTGTGTCAGCCACTCCAGTGATCACAAAAGCACAATGGAGGCCTCTCCGCTATAACACGGACTGTATCAGAATGGGCTCCAAGTCTTTTTCCATACTTTGGAGGATATTGTTAATCCAACAGCACTATCACCGATTCAACTTCAATGGCAGAGTAATATCAAGGCACTATTACGAACATTAAGGTTGCTTAGACAAAACCAACAATCTAACAATTAGTAAATATGATCTATCATATAAAAAATATGAGATCATTAACAACCAGAGACCTTAAAGGAACACGATCTCAAAAAAATCTGGCAGAGGAGTACCACCCAGCTCCACGCTGGCTGGTTCCTACAAGCCAACAGACATAGTGAGACCATTATACAAGTAGTAGCCTGAAGTACCCTCCTTCCGTTCGGAGTCACAAGCCAGAAGAAGGCTCAGTTTAGCCCTTTGAAACATTCTTCTCTGCCCACAGAAGCTGCAAATTTTATCTGAGAAATTCTGCCTGTGGTACAACCAGCAAATTCCTCAGCTGGAAACAAAGGAGCATTGCTGTCATCCAGCAGCCGTGGGCTGAGGAACTTCCTGCCCCCAGCCAAGAGAAGAACCCCCCTGTTAGTGCTGCAATCAGCGTTTGGTCTGAAGCACCAGCACCCTTCTCTAGAGATCTCCAGAATCTCCTTTTGTAAAACAAACCGTAAACTTCATCACATTCATCCATATAACTCTCAGTTAAAAGAAATGAATCTACCGCTGCTACTTATAGCAAATAAAATACTGTAATATACTATTTTCAGCTGGCTATGCGTAAACAAGCAGAAGGAAAGCTCTTCCTTCCTTCTTTGACCCAGACAGACCTTTAACTGCAATAGGTATTCCAGTCTGTGCTATGCTTCCTGGGCAGAGTCTCCCAGCTGTGCCTAACTGATGTGAATAACAGTATCTGGTAGACTATTTGAGCCATTTTTCCTTCTAATGGTTTTGCTTCTCAACTGCAAAATAGAAAGAAGGAAAAGAGTGCTCTTAGGTATCACTTACAATAGAGTACCGAAGAGAACCAAGCTCAGAACTCTGTCTGAGCTTTCCTCAAACTCCCTCTTAAAATCTATTTCTTCTGTTGATGCATACAGAAAGTTGGGCAACAAATTATGATCAGTAAAAGGCGAAAGACTTAAAAATCTTGGATTAAGTTGTGTTTTACACTGACCGGTGCAAACATGACTCAATAGTTCTGATATGGCACTAGAGAGATGCAGATTCAAGTACCTTCACTGCTGTAGTCTTTAAAGTCCTCTTGCATACTCAGGAATAACACAAAGAATTTATAAACTTCCTCAGTTATTCCAGCTTTTCCATTGTTCACAAAAGTGCCAAATATTCAGGCACTGGCAGGGGTTCACAGAATCACAGAACGATAGGGGTTGGAAGGGACTTCTGGAGATCACCTAGTCCAACCTCCTACCACAGAAATAGACATAAATTAATTATTTCAATGTAACATCCAATTATCCTTTGTATGTATAGGCGCTTCATGTTAGTAAGAGTTCTTCCAGAAAGTTCAGAGGAAGAAAAACTAGAGCGACATCCCTAAGGTAGGACTAAATATTGTAAATATTTGTTTGAAATAGTTAGATGATTTCCTCCCACCTATGAATAAATAATCCCATCAATAATCCCATGCCTATGTGTATATTATTTGTAGGCACTGGAAAAAATACAGCAGTGAATCTTAATTCTTTTCTGCATGATCTAGCCAGCTACAGCCACCCAGCAGACAGGAGACAAGGGATATGACATGGAGTAGATCTTCCTTCTGAGATATGACAATGTTTTGAAAAATCCAGGTGACAGATAGCTGATGCCACCACACGGTGTTCTACAGGCTGCTCCTAAGCGAAATTTTACCCTACTGGGGAGGTTGATTAGCCTTGTAATTTAAGACTTACTTTTTCAAAAGCTTCTGATAGCAAGCAGTCGATGGCAACCACGGTAAAAGTAACTGCTTGGGCAGTGCACGAAAAAAATAGAAGACCACGTGGCCTCGATACTATATAAAAATGAGCAAAGGGGGCAGGGAAAGCCTCTCACGCTGCTCATGATGATCAAAAAAGAAGATTAGAAACATTGAGCTATTTAAAAAACCATTAGGTACTGTCTCTTATGAGGCCGCTTTTGATCAAAGCCAAGCATAGAAAATTAGAAGTCCAGCTTTCACGGCCCTGCAAGATAAAACACGCAAGGCAAACATGGGTAGACTGGATACAGAGTTTAGCTTATTAAAAAAAAAAATGTACAAGTGCCATTTCTCCAAAATATAGGAGGTAAACAAGAGCTTTATGTTCTTTCAACTTGGGCAAAAAGGTGTGTGAATGCAAGTTCTCCTGCTATTTCCTTTACCCATCTCTGTTTTCTCTCAAGCCCATGCTCAGCAGTGCTTCGGGGGCTCTGGAGCTTCTCTGCCAACTACCCTGTCTGGGTAAGAGGTGAAACGACAAAAGAAATCTCCCCTTGCATGCACACCCTCAATTTTTAAAAACTGCATTTCGCATCAGCACATGTGTAAAGTGTTGTACGTTTTCACACGAAATGCAGTCAGTGGCCCTGCAGTCTGTTGCACATGTCTATTAGGTGAGATTAATCAATTTGTCCCTCAGATGAGGTATTTCAGAGATACAAAGTCCTATTCAACTGGCCAGGAAGCCAGTCTTCTGTCAACAGCCTTTGCTTTGCTAACACATCCTCAAACTTCTGTTCTTCCAAAGAATAAAATCACTTAGCAGCTCCCAGCGGTTCTCCGCCTGATGAGGTTCTACTGAAATCAGTGGGGCTCTTCTACAAATTTTAATGGGCGCTGCATATATCAACTCATGCCTCACGTATAATTTTGTTCTGGTAGCAATACAAGCCAGGCACAGGTAAGAACCACTCACAGTACAGCCGGCATAAAAACAGGACAGGGAAAAAAAAATACAGAATCTGAGCTGTCTGGGGGACAGATTAAATTTAGCACAAGGGCCAAGCAAAGGAGAAAAACTGTAACAGTTGGACTGCTGGTGTCTCTGAGTAATACCTCTCGTGCTGACCATTACTGCCTTATTCTTTCGGGGAAAAGAAGAACGGCTGACAATATTTACACAAGGCTCTTCTCCAGGGTGAGGGGGAGTAGGAGAGAAGCGCCGAATGTTGATTTACTGAGGGGTGGAAGAAGCAGCCCCAACCTCATCGCTGATTTTATTATCGCCACCTCGTGCTTCGTGTGTCACAGGATGCAGTCCCAGGTTCCGCCACCTTTCGGACTGCAGTGTGGGCTGTGGCAGCTGGTAAAAATTGTCACTGGCTTAAAAAGTAAAAGTAAGACTGTCGTTAAGGATATGTTACTACTGTTTTCAGTCCAGGAAGCCAGGTCATTTTGGGTTCCCATAAATAGAAAGTGGCAAGCCAGTAAAAAAAGACTCAGATCCTTGTTGCACAATTTTTCTCCTCCTGTTCTTGATTTCATGCCAATGTAACCAAAAGACTGACCTACAAGAGCTCAGATTTCCTTCCTGTTTCTTCTCTCCCCTCTCCGAGTTTCAGACTAATAACTCTGTTATCTGTAAACCCTGCTATAGTTCTCTTCAACAAAGTCAAACACGCTGTCGAATGAATCAGCAGCTGAAGTATGAGCTAAGCCCATCCAAACACCATCAAAGGTTATATCAACATGGTGATGGCTTTTAAGCATGGTTTCTTAAGAAAACAAGGCTTATGTAAATAAACTAGCTACCAGACTGCCTATGACCCTGTGTTCTCCCACTCCATCAATAATTTTGGAAGCATTGGCCAATTTCAACTGTATTTAATGAAAGAATGGAAATCTCAGTGCCATCGCAGGGGTTGGAAGGCAAATCAGAGATACCCAAACCAGCACTCCTGTAGGCAGAAGACTCAAGAGCGGTGCGCCAGGATTCCTAAATCTCATTGTAATCGGTTCTTACTCCCTTCAGAGAAAGCCACAAGTTTAACCTTATCCTGAAAGGACCAAAAGCATGCAGGCACTTGTTCTGTTTCATGATGGAGCCATGACCAAGAGGTATGAGGCCGCAAGGAACAACTTCTGCTCAAGCCTCAGGACTAAAACCTGTGCTTATTTCCTTTGCTGTCACCAGGCAAGAAGAGGAGATTCACACACAGGTCTTCAGCTCTGGAGGATTGTATTTGGTAACGTACTTCATTCACCTCAAGCTCCACAATATCTTGTACCAGAGCATTTGCCATGAATAGGACACGAATCCCCAAGCACAGGCCCAGTGTGACACTGAAGTCTGCGTACCGACATCTCCTGAAGTCAGGACTGCATCTGGGGGCGCACATTAAGGTTCTTGGCCAAGTTTGAGTTCTGGGACAAAACCAAGACAAGCGGCCACCTACACTGGGACAAGGAAACCCCACAGCGCCCAGCTCAGGAGAGTTTGATTTAACCCGACCCCATAAAGACTTCTCTTTTAGTCCCTGACAGTTCCCTCTCCGAATCTTTTACAGTCGGTATGATCTCTCTCCTCCCCTGAAATCACACCCAGCTTGCTAACAGTAAAGAGCCCAGCTTCCCAGGGCAGCAACAGCGCTGCCTTTTGACTCCTCTCTGCAGAGTGGAAAGAGATTATATCATTAACTGCTAATGGCAAGCCCTCGCTGCATACTAATAAACCAGCCAATGAACAGCACGTACTTTATCATTCGGATTACAGCTAGCACAACAAGCTGAGGTGGCAGACAAGTACTAAAAAAAAAAGCTAAAAGGTATCAAAAAACGTACATATGCCTAAGTTGCAGAAAAACATGTTATATACCAGGGAGATATTTTTAGGCTTTCAAAAACCAACAGGTGCCTACATTATGCTAGTAGTCTTTAATCCATAAAATTGGATTTACAGCCAGCTCTTCAAGAAGAATGAACGCACCTAACAGCCACAAAGACCTACATTCTCTGTACATTTAACTGCCGCAAATTTGTAGGACTCACTTAGAACTGTGAGGAAGTGTTCATGTCCTCTTTCTCGATTTTCTTCAAGTTTTAATGGCCACAAAGTAGAAGCAGCGTTGTTTTGATTTTTTATTATTGTTTTGGGTGAGCGTTCACTTAATCAAAGCTTTAACAACATGTAACTTTTTCCTTGGAAAGCTGGCCTGTAATCAGCAGATTTAAATAACGGACAGTTTATTGCTAACAGAATCTAACAGCTAATGACTCAAGCATGGGTTAACGAAAACCACTACCGATGGCTTCCCTACAGTACATCTGTTTTGACTGTAAAAACAAAAACTCACCAGCTGTGAGGACTTTTTCCTCCAGTTTCCAAACAGAGCAGATTATTTCCCCACAAATGCTGTCAAGTCTTTGTCTGATGAGCACAATTCCCTTCTTGGTCAGATCTCTTCACCACTGACCTGTTAACAGAAAGCATTTGGAAGGTTTTACTTATTACAGATAGTATGTATGTATGTATTATATCCCTGTAAATCATTGTTAAGTTCATACAACCCCGAACACTCGATTATTGCATCAGGACAATCCCTAAAACCAACTCTGGAATTCAAAACTAGGTGTTTCACTACCAGTTGCCCATGTAATCCAGATTACCAAGTATCCTTCACCGTGTGGAATTCTGTATATCCTCCTTCTGACCCTAAAACACATTCAGTAAAACCGTGACAACCTTGTTTACTGCCTAGTTATGTATTTCTAAATCTTAAAGCCTAAATTGCTAGTACGTAGCGTAAAACAAGAGCTGCCGGAGTTACTACAAGGAAGGGGTATTTCGACCACCATCGTATCAGTTATAAACCTAAGTAATCCTCAGATGACACAACGCTTCCATTCACATGGTTCCACCAAGTCAAGCGATATCTATTTATTTAACCACTACCAAAGCATTTCTTCCATTTAAAATGAATGAATGACCTTTCAACTCTAACAGATGCTTCCACACATGAAACTTGTAAAGAAAGAAAATGCCAAACTCCTTCCCCCTCCTGGGAACTGGCAGTTTGTCAGGTCTCTGGCCACCCGTGACATGAAAAAGGTGATCGTCGATGATTCTGTGCTTCTGAGAGCATCCTGCATTGACTAGTTTTACTGTTTTCCTTGGATCAGCATATTCTGTCATTCTTATTTTCTCTAAGCACTACTGTCTTCAGCAATTTCATTTAAGGCAATTACAGTCTTACGGGCCAACAAGTTATTGGAAGTGAGAAAATAACTATATTTAAAGGAGGATATGAGTAATTTTTTTTTAATACCTTCAACAATGTAACTTGATTTCCCATTAATAACATCTAGTTTTAATGTCTTACTGTTAACTCCACTTCCAAATGGGGAAGCTGAGTCACTGAAAAGTTGAATAGCTGTCCCAGATTAATTCAGATAACTAGATTCCCAGCCTAGACACCGACCACTAGATTAGCCTGCCTCTATGAAGATTCTCTCACTGCTATTGATTGTTATTAATTTCTACATGTCTGTGCTACACAAATGCCAATGGTGAACGGAGAAGAAATCGCAAGTTCCATAATAAACACTTGGCAAATTTCTCAAAGGAAGATATGTCTCTTGCCTGACCCTATTATCCTTGAACTAGAACAACTGTAGGATTTAGCAATCCAAAACCAAAAAAAAACAAAAAAGAAAGAAATTTATGCTTAAAGTTATTCTAGCAGAAGCATTAATCCTTTCTGCCCTTTTAGGAACCGGTTACTTATTTTCCCTGAGCAACTGAGCAATAAATATAAATTGTGCAATTCTAAGCGATGGAAAGAAAAAGTTACTTTGGTTTTAGTAGGATACAGGAGTTACCATAAAAGCAAATCACTACGACAGATCAGTTCCTTGTTCCACAAATATGGAATGAAAGGGATGCATCCTTCACCAGATTTGTTTGAACACTAAAAAGGGTAAAAAACAGAAAAAAAAGACCATAACCAAACAGCTCACAAATCTCTGGGACAAAAATAGAGAGTCCAGATACAGCAGAATCTGCAAGTGAGAATCAATATCCAAATAATGTGCGTCCAGCACACTCAAAATGGTTTTCTCCAAATTCTAAAGGACAACAAATGGCAAACAACTGAGGAATCTCTGAAATCAAAGTAGTCTTCTGCCTGTGTGAATCCTTCCAGGAACAGGAGACGGTGTTCTCAAACGCTAGAAGACAGCACTCAGTGTGGTGCCGGAGGTCAGCCTCTGAGGAGGAGTAATTCACTGAAGAAGATGGTGATGTCAGCTCCAAACAGGAGATGGAAAGGATCCAGGAAACTTGTCAGTTCTGCAACCGTTCAGGAACCGATATTTAACTTGGGAATTAGCAAGGAGAGCAACTTGGAACTGGCGAGGGATGTCTGTAGAGAAGCAAAGCAGGAATTGCATAAGAAATACAGGTCAGAGTCTGCAAGGAACAGGTCCTGTTCTGCTCGTTCCTCCAGCCATCCCACCCAGAGCCATATTTTGCATCGCTCGGGCATCTCTATTTTGCATCAGCTTTACCCAGACTGGAAGCATCCACGTTACCTTACGTGGTGGCTGGGGTGCCTTGAAAATGGCAAAGTCCTGCCTGGTGGGGGAAAAAAAAAAAAACTTTAATGAAATTACTGCTCCTTGGAATAAAAAAGTAACCTTTTTTTGAACCTGCCATTGTCTGATACTCTTCTCACATCAGTCTAAGGCTGGAAGAACTGGTTTTATACGTCCACTCATTTCCACCTTCTGCTCTCGGAACTTTTTCTGCCCACACAAGCAAGGCTGAAAAGCCCTCCTGTGAGCAGATAACGGCTGATACACAAGTTCACAAAACCACAATTCAAGGTTCTTTCAGCCAATACAAACATGAGCTACCTGAGCCTCCTTTCTCTCTCATGCAGTATTGCCAGAGCTGTCATTACATTTTTTCTGGAATTTTTGCATCAACAACTATATATCCCTTTTTCGCTTCAAATACCTAGGCAGTTATTAAATATTTCTCCCTTTTCTGCAATTCAAAATGAAATATCCCCCAGCAGGAGCAGTTGTAGGCTCTGCCCACCCGCAGGCTCTGACGTTAGAGAGCCCACGAGCGCGGGGACCTGGCTGGCCCCGGGTGCAGGGGGTTTGGAGAGAAGGAGCTCAGGTAAACGCAGCAGAATTCCAAGGGATGGACAGAGAGAGTCAATCCCTGGTTTTAAAGAGCTGAGAAACAGAAGAGGAAGGAACCGCAGGGATGTGGGAAACTGGAGCACATGGTCTGGGAAGTCCACGCACTCCAGCTTAGGACAAGGGGAAACGGGTTCAAGTTATGTCAGGGCAGGTTTAGATTGGATATCAGGAAACATTTTTTCCCTGAAAGGGGTATTAACCATTGGCACAGGCTGCCCAGGGAGGGGGGGGATTCCCCATCCCTGGAGGGGTTTAGGAAAAGGGGAGATGTGGTACTGAGGGACATGGTTTAGAAGGGGTTTTTGTCAGGGGGGGTTAATGGTTGATCTTAAAGGTCCCTTCCAACCTCACCGATCCTATGATTCTATGACTCTAAGTCCAGAGCTGCTGCTGCTGCCACCACAGCCATAAAACCTGGGAACTCACAACGTGCCGCTCATCCCTCTGGCTTTCCCTACAAATGTTCTCATCCCATATTCACTGCCATTTACTTCCTCTTTCCTAGTCTTTAGTCAGTGCATTCTTGTTTGTTCCACTGCCAATTATTTTCATATTTTTCATAAGTGGGTTATTTCTTGACCAAATTTTTTGATGTCTGCGGAGCCACAAGTTTTTGATATCCCTGATGATATTTTTAGGTAATTCCCAGTTTCCAGTAGCATTCCCCACAGTAAGTTACATTCCCAAATGCATTCTGCAACCGTACGCAGCAGGATAACTTTGGGAAATTGTTCTTATTGATGTGGTGCGTATATACATGTGCGAGCACAGGGGTGCACGTGCATTTGAGTGCAAAAACCAGAGACAACTAACCGGAGCCACGTCTTATTTACAGAAGGTAAATGCAACCAGACCATGATTAGTACCTAAGGATACGTAAGGAAGTACTCCGTTTCAGAGTGACAAAGAAGCCTTCCTCTTTGTCCCTCAGAATTAGATTACTCTATGCGGTAACACAAGGTTGCTGTGTTAAGAGTAAATATTTGTATTTTGAGATGACTGGCCTTCAATAGTTCATTATCTACATGCAACAATTTTCTACCCAAAAAATCTTTTCAGGGTTATTAAAAAAGCATATTCATGCAGGTCTCTAAGAAGGCTGGCCCAGAATTCACCCAAGAGTGAACACCAATCTTAAATTGGAGGAGATAAGAGGACCTGGTAACAAGTTCTATTATGCTCAAGAGAAAACTGAATATAAAACTCATGTCGAAGCAATTTAAGTGAAAGTGTTGCCCTTCTGCATGGCTGAAAGCTTCACACTGTGCTGAGAATAAACTTGCAGACAGCAATGACAGCTGTGGGAATGATGCCACGTATTAAAACGTTTAAACTCTTCTCACAGATGACAACAGGAGTAGTCACCCAACCGAGCATCGTTCTGCTCAGGTGCAGGCCAGCCCAGACAAGGAGCAACACTTCGGGGAAGACTATGACTTGCAAAGAAAAATAAAGCCAAAATAAGTTTTTAAAGATAACCTGTAAAACAAGGAAGAATGCTTAAAAACCTAGATTAAAACTAAGGAATTATTAAATTCCACATCAAGCTAATTCCTTTACTCCATAAACAGACCTGTATCTTGCCACTGAAAGATGGAAAGCTTCAAACTGATCTCAAGATGTTATGAAAAAAAGGCAAAAATGGGTAAATAAATGTATGTTACGCATCTCCTGCCTCCATCATGGATAAAAGGCAAATACCTACACTGAGCCATGTCCATGTGCACTTAAAAAAAAAAGTTACAATATAGAATACATAATCTTTCCATTAATTCACTCAAAATCACATGAAAGATACTGTGCCAGCCCGTGGGATTCCTTCTCACCATCAGATCTGGAAATTGTAGGTTTTTAATAAGATTAGCAACAGATGGAGGGAAGAAGCCATAGTTTGGGACTCCTGATTTGCGCATGACTCCCTGTACCTAAGTGCTAGGAGTCTCCAGGAGAACACACACTGGGAACACACGTCAGAAAGCCGTGGCCTGTCGTGGTAGGAAGTTACTTGTCGCAACCCAAGCCTTTGCAGAAGCACCAAAAAGAGCAGGAAAAGGCAAACGGCTGTCCCTAAGGAGGGCAGTTCTCTGCGGCTGCAGCATGAAGCTTTCAGCCCGGCTTCTGCAGCCACGGAGTCCAGTGGTGGTATGTACAGCCTCGGCTCCGAGACAGGGCCGGCTGAAAGACTTCTGCAGGATGCCATTCTTATCCATGAAAACCAACCCAGGGACAAAAGATGTCATCTCATCCCGAATTGCGTTTTAGCCCCCTCTGCCTGTGTTGCCCTAGCCAAGAGCAGAGAGATGTTTGCATACGAAGGAAGTGAAGAATTTTCTCAGCCTGATACGGAGCCAGCTTTTGCAGCCCTTCTAGGCCTGAAGGCTGCTCCAGAGGCTAATTTCCAAAATGAGGATAAACATCCCGAGCTTTACAGAGCAGCACCAATACACATGTGACGAGGCGTTGTGTGCATTTTGGTTACTTTTTGCTGCAAAAGCTGCCGTGATTCCAGCTTCCCTGGCATTTTCCCTTCCCGTGCCTCCCCTCGACTCCGGGCAGGGGAACGGGGGGTGAAGGAATGGCTGGAATGTGGTTGTCGTAGCACAGTTTTCTGCTCTGCAATCACTTGTTGCTTCCCGTCAGACTGCAGGGAAAAAAACAAGCTTCTTTTCACACCCCCAGTTCGAAATGGAGCTACCGCTCCATTTTCTTGGGATAAAAGCATGTTTTATTAATGAGAATTATGCAAACAAAAATATTCTTAATTCACCTTTTTTCCATTCATTTGCTCCTTTTTATACCGGGACTCAAGCATGTAGGTCTCTGTATCTTATCCATTATCTATTCTTAAGTACATGTTTTGCAGAACAAAGACATTGAAATCCTGGATCCGGTTCCCCAGCGCAGGCGCCCCGTGCTGTCACAGCCACATGAAGAGGCGCTGAAGCCAGCAGAACAAGATTCACGAGGAATAACCTCGGGACGAGGGAGTTTCCCAGCTGTCAGAGAGCCAATGGACTAACTCTGCAAAGTTTCTCCCTTGGTAACCAGGGCAAAAAACGCTCACAGATATTTCTGAATGAACCCTCTTGGCCTTCCTAACTCAGCATCCACCTCCCAAAAGCTCGGTTTGCCTCTTCAGTCTTGCTGAATAGGTGGCAACAAGGAGCAAAAATCCAGCTCAGGTTCTTTTGGTACCACCCAATCCCTCACCTAAAATATGTCTGCTTCAAATTTTTTGAAATTGGGAAACGAACTTCTTTTGGCTCCTCGAAAGGAAGGAGCATATTTTTAATAAAAAAAAAATCGAATCAATAATGCTCAATCTGCTACAACAAATACAAAATTTAGCAGAGCAGCAGCAGTTAAATCTTTATATCTGGTACAACAGCAGAGCAGCTGCCCTCAGCTGTTTAGCTTTAAAAACCAGTTTCTTATTGCAAGCTTTACAGTTGCTTCATATACGGCATTTTCATCTGTCAGCTGAAATTCGTTACTGGTTTACAAGACTCCAGTTTGCATTTTTAGATATATTCCTTAAATGTCATTTACAGAGGTTAGTGCCTTTGAATATCCAAAAGCAACTGCAGCTGTATCTACCTAAAAAAAGAAAACGAGCTCCATTTATATTGTATTCACGATGCTAGAACCAAAAGCAGCTATGGATTCCAAATTATTGAAGTATGTATCTATTTTTGCTCCCACTATAATTGTGAGGAAAATAAGCACCAAAAAAATAGCAACATATTTCATAACAGGCAGTACGGTTTTAAAAAACCCGTCCTATTTCTTGTTGATATTTTATCTGGATTTTTCAAAGCATGAAGACATGAATCTAGATTTTTATTCCGTTGTGTTTATATCATAAATTAAAAGTCACAAGATTTAGAAAGCACAACCCTCAAATATTTATAACCTAAATTGCTCTTTTCTGATAAATGCTCTCAGGGGAGTGGGGGTGATCACACGAAAGATGGGAGAGACCCACTTTCACATTATTCTGGCCTTTTCCATACTGGCTTTTTCCTACAGTACAGTTCCCAGATTTTGCTATGGTTTTGTTATAAATTGAATTTTAAAAAAATAATAATAATGACCCGTGATGAGTCCGCAAACACTGCCACCCCTCCCAGTGCCTTTACACGTGCTCCCTGGGCAGCTCCATGCCATTCCTGCTGCCTGAGGTCCTCTCCGCCATCTACAGTCCCGAAATATTTGCAACTCGAAGGCAAATCTACACAAATTATGAAGAGAAAAATCAGCCACAGAAAAGCGTTAAAATAATGGCACTTTTAAGCTCCAACAGCAACAGAAGACACTTTCTCCTTAGCAAGTACATTTTTGAAAGCAATAATATAGAGTGTTAGTTAAACAAAGATGTTGGCACCAAAGGGACTGCAAAATTATTCAAAGTGAGTGTTGGTAAAGGCTAATAATTGGAGGGCACTTGGTAGCAAGTTTTGTTTTATTTAAAAGTTGAGTATCTTTAAACTCCAAGGTAATGAGAAGCAGGGTTTGTGCAGCCATCACTAGACCCTGACGTTTATCCCACACCTGCCCCAGACGCCCCACATGGCTCCAGGCCTGCGTCCCCTGGCAGGTAAGACACCTATAACGAAATTGGAGAGCCAAAACCAACCATCCCACCACGGCAAATTGCATCAGGCCATTGCTCGACTAATCATGGAAAGGTATTTCCTCCTCGCAGTGATCAGATTCCTCAAATTGCATCATCAGAGCAGCTACAATAACATTTCGCTTTTATAATTTGAGGCTATTTTGCAAAATTTGGTATCACAAGGAAAACAGCTGACTTTTAAACATGTATTTTGCAGAATAAATCATTTTATTCTAGTGAAACTTTTTTTAAAAACGGACAGTATTTCCATCTCTGGAAGGCTTCCCTGCCAAAGCGTGCTTAATTGCTCCCTGTGGAAAGTAAATCTCCCCTTTTTCTTCCAGGGATTTCTACCTTACTCACGGATCTTAAAGGAGCATAACGTAATTAGGCATAAAAGCAAAGAACCAAACATTACTGGTCCCAACGCCATACTTCTACTGGCAGTGTTGCTAAGCAGACCACGCCAGGTTTATTTGCAGAAGATTTCCCAATGCAGAGAAAAGCCAATCATACCAGTAGGAATAAGAGCTGCAGAGAAGCAGACGGCAGATCTCAGGACGGGAAGTGCTACAGGTGACTGTCAACTAGAAAGACTGGCTTTTCTGCAGCAGCTTTTCTTTAAAACAGTAACAACATTCAACACTCCAGCAATGGGAACCGGGTTTTCCCCTCCACTGCCAGAGCCGTCCAAACCCAGACCAACCTCATTGACCAGCCGTGTCCTCTCCGCGTGAGTTAGTACTTCTGGAGCTACAAAAGAGGCAACCCCATGTGAAAATGCTACAGGACAATAAAAGCAAGGGCCAAATATTAAAGGTGTGGCAAGGTAAACAATATACCTTTAGAGCTTCCCTGTACATTTAAGGATATGAGTACTAGAACAAACGGTATCAAGAAAGGAGATAAATCCTAGTGCGGTGGATCGGAGATGGGTGCAGTGGATGGACGGGGAGCAGCCCTGCCAGGCAGGAGAGGACATGCTGGTCAGTAAAAGTCACATTCAACACTCCTTTCACGAGAGGCTTAAAGATCACTGCAAGGAGCAGCAGCACACTTTCGATACGAAGAGCTTTAGTGAGACAATTATTTTCACATGGGTTAATACAGATGTCGCGGTGAAGGCAGCGAGGAAGAGAAATGGCTGGGTTTGAGTCCAACCAGTTCAGTCATCAGAGGGAACCGTCCCCCTCCAAGTATTCTCTCTCCTGGAAACGGGGTGGGGTTGGACAAGTTCTCATTGCGTTTGTGTGCCTCCATACCTCCAATTGAACATTAGCTGGGAACCTCCCAAAAAAGCAAGAAAGACTTTAGGGTTGTTGGTGCGTACTGCACACACCACACCACTCCCCCCATTAACTTTTTCCAACCCCAAACGGTTGCAGGAAATGAAGTAAAATGGGATTAAACTGCAGAAAGTACGCAAGCCACCAGTGCTACGTGAAAAATGCACAGTACACTGAAGTGAGGTCGTCTTTGAAGTTTGCTAGGGAAACATTTTTATCCTAGAATCACAGAATGGTCTGGGCTGGAAGGGACCTCTCCAAGATCACCCAGTCCCACAGCGCTCAAAGCCCCGTCCAACCTGGCCTTCAGCCCCTCCATTCTGCATTCTAAAATGATACAGCGGTCACGCAACTCCACGAAAGCCTTGGGATAAATTCTTTACAATCCAGAATTAATGTAAGGAAAATATATTGAATTAAAAAAAAAAAAAATATAGATTCTCATACGAAATATGAACAGCAACTAGTTTCTTACATGGGAAAAAAAAATCAGTTATTTGAGTAACAAGAAAAATAACATGTTAAATACTAGCAATGATATGACGGACACAGAATTGGAAGTTAACGGTGGCCGTCTCTGCTAGAACAGAAGCATTAACCACAGGCCCTCTGCCAGGAGCTTTCTCCCATTCTCCGTTCACGCTCTTCCTTGGTACTGCCGGGAGCGGGCCAGCTGACAACCAAAGCAGGTTTACGCGACCTCTGCATTCTGTCAGACAAAAATTACAGTAATCTCAATGACAAAACTCTAATTAAAATGTTAGCCTGTTGGGTAGATACAGGTTGCATCTCATTCGGAGTAAAAACAAAATAACCCTAATGACTGTAGGGCCACTACTTGAGATTTATATCAATATTCATCTCATTTACCCTTGATGGAACCTCATTAGTTTAACAAAAAGTTGGTCCAAAATACCAGATTTCCTATTTTCTTTTTTCTATGTTCTATAATGACCTCGTGGGGATTTTATTGTTTGGATTTTAAGATTAAATTCAGCAATATTTAATGCTTTTTATTCAGTTTTGTCATTACTTACATTTCAAAAAAAGCCATTTAAAGACAGATTTTTAAAAATATAAAAATCGTCTGCATTAATAAAATATGTAAGTAAGCATCTTTTAAAGCATCTATGTATTAATGTATTTTCAATTTATTTTAATGCAACTGAAGAAAGACTGTGCAGGTAACTCTAAATTGGAACTCCACCATAAGGTTTAGGAAAAAAATCTAATTCATCTGCCACATTATAAAAGCCCTGAAATGCCAGCAGAAAATCAGATATTCGTATAGATCAGTGAACTACTGCTGCAAATAATCATACCTATAGACAGAACAAAAGAAAAAAACTCTGCCTGGCTTTTAGGGGAACTAAAACTTCCAGTGTTCTTAGCACGTGTATTGTGTATTTTCCTAAATTACACAGTAACCGCGGGGATTTAATGCTCTTACAGGTTTTTTACCACTGTGTCAGCATTCATCTGGTTAAGTTATGACCCTCGGACTTCTCACCATCCTTAAAACGAAACAGATACCACTTGCAAACAGCGGGTTTTGCCCATCAACCGGTAAGGAAATAGCAGCACAGAACCAATAAGCAGAAGAGCTCATCAACAACTTAGATCCTTCCCTTTGACTTCAAAAAGTCATTTTCTGGAGGGTGAGAAGAAACCAGCACAAGGTACGTGTGATTGGTGTGCTCCCCAGTACGCACTAACACTTTTGCTGGTGAAGCCCAGCCCAGCCATGGATCTTTATTCCCCAGTTACTGGCCGTTGGCACTGGGCGTTAGTCCGAAAAAGCCTTGTTGCATCCACCCCAGCTGTTTACGCTCTCTGCATTTATAGAGAGAAAACAAATTTTTCCCAGGATCAGATATGATTTCGACATTCAAGTATTTTTCTCATGCTAGAACATGTCCAGTAAAGTGTTGAAATTTAATTTTAAACCCTGTACAATATCCAACTCCCACGGACACATTATTTGTAACAACCACTCTACTATTTGGCCTAAGAAAGACTCACAAATGGAGCACTGACAAACTCAAAATGCAGGTGTTGAGGGAAGTTCCTGGGAGAAAAGTGAAATATAAGCATTTAAAATGGGCTTCATGCATTGCGAAAACAAACATCGTGTCCGGCAAAAAGCACACAGTGATACAGAGAAAAGGAATTAGAACATTAAGAGCTTTGCTGTGACAAGGGTGAGGATTTCAGTGTGTTTCTGACAGTCATGGTCTCCAAATCCACACCTGCAGAACCTCCACGGTAACTAGTTTGCCCTGACATTCCATGTGGCTCTGACTATGGGATGCTCGGCGCATATTTCTGTTCCACATCGCTGAGGACATTTGTGGGTTCCACTAACCACCCTCATTAGCTACTGAATGAAGAATAAGCTTTCTAATTGGAGGGTAATTCTGAGAGAAGACAGAGGGTACCAAAAAGTCCTGTGCTCTTTGTGAATTTTAGTGGAGGGAGGGATGGGAGAGGAGGAAAGGAGTGAAGGAATGCCAGAATAAGGAATTCACAGCCTAGCGAACATCTCTGATAGCTTGAGTTCAAATGCAGAGTCAGAGCTGCTCTGTTTCCCTGTGTGATACAGAAATCAGAGCAAAATAAGCTGAGAAAGACTCGCTCCCTGAGCGTGTCACTGCTGTGTGACCCGGCTGCTGCCACCACCCTCGCCAGAGGACCTCCTTAGGGCAGCAGCTCCTCCTGAACTGCTCGAGAGGGACCCAGCCCAATGCCAGGGCTCCTGCAGAGCTCTGGGAGAGAGGAGATGCTGTCAGCCGGGACACAAAGCCACAGGGATGTTGCACTGTCCTTCACAGCATCCGACACAGGAGAGGACAACCGCAGAGGAGCTCTTGGCATCTCCTTACGAGACCCACTCTCCAGGTCAGGATCACAGGAGGGACCTCAGGAGGCCTCCAGTCCGTCCCTTCTCTCCAGGCAGGGCCAGCTGAGGGTTCACACCAACTTTAACTGGTCAGGCTTTAAAAACCTGAACGTTTCTGGGCAACCTGTTCCCCAGCTTGACTATCCAAAGAGACAAACGGGATTTTTTTTTAAATATCCATTATACCATTAGCCAGCTCTGGCTTGGCTTGTGTAAATAAACAGAAGAACTAAATCATTTTATGTTAAATTAGTTAATAGACAGATCCCTGAATATACCAGAACACCACCTACGGACGCACACAGCATATGTAACTCGCTGTGGAAAGAAGATGCATTACCATCCTCCTCAATAACAAAGTAGAGAGGAGCTATAAATACCTACGGTTTTGTAACATATTTGGGTTTTTGCTTTTTGTAATTCAGAAGGTGGGAGACTCTAAACAAGCATGGCACAACTCGGAAAGCCGATGCATACGTAACGTGACTGAATTTTACAGCGAAATTATGCAGACATGTTCACATACAGCCACGCTTACGAGCCTGCACAGATTTTTGTAGATACCTACTGTCACCCATGACCCCAGAGTCGACAGGATATATTTTTTAGCACCACAAGCCAAACTGCAAAGCATTCTCTTGCTGAGTCTGCCGAAAATCCAAACGCCTTTTAATTGATGCTAAGTCCACACACAAATGCGTACGCTAATCTCTTCTATAAAGATAACAACCAAGAAAGGCACTATTCTATGAAAAGCAAGAGATACAAATTTCTGCATTTGACATTTAAAGGGTAAACTAATGATGTTAATAAGCTACCAGGAACTGTAAGCCAGATAAATACATAGGCTTTTCTTTTCCTCTTGCAACTTCAACCCCTATCCAAAACAGGTGGCAGCTTTCCACGCTGCAGCTGATCAGCTCTTATTCACAGCTAAGTGCACACGTAAGCACTTGCTCAAAGATTCTGCTTTCCCCGTAATTCTCTTTACACCATCCTTTAGGACAACCAATGTTCCTTACATACCTGCACTTGCTGGCACTGCACGCTCCCTAAAACCTTATTCCTTCCTTTTCCTTTTTTTTTTTAAATACATTTTAATGTCATTTCTCTCAAAGTTACACAGCTAAGGTACACTAGGCCCCACACTCTGTTTAACAGAAGATTGGTTTACAAAACATTATTTTTGCTATGTATGTAAGTAATAAACAATGAGAAAAAGGAGAAAAACTGGTAATTTTTAGTGGGACTGTTATTGACAGTGTTCTACGTCGTGATCGTATTCCCAAATACGTAGCTCTTGTAGCATCATTATGTCAACCTCACATGAAAGCACTAAAGGGTATTTTCTTCCATAAATCCAATTAGTATTAATTGGAACTACATCCACATTTTCAAAGAGAAGCACACACTAAGAAGTGACTTGCGATAGTAGGATAACTCACCACTATCCACCATCACAGTGTAAGAAAGGTGGTAAGTACAAGTCAATCGGTTCTACGTTGAGATCATTACTCAAGTAAAGCCACTAGTGAACGCCCTGTGCACTTCTTCCTTCTTGATGCGAGCCATTAGAAGTTGCTCTTGCTCTTGAAATGATCTCTTCCTATAAAACTTGTTTCAGTGATCATCAGATTTTCTTATCATTTCTCTAATCAGCACATGCTGCTGGAGAACTAATTGGGGGAAAAATACATATATATACACACCCAGATCAAAATACACCTGCTTACTATATATAGATATACTTAACATCTCAGAGTAAATGATACAGCAACATACAAGAATCTCTTCATGTATTTCACATCCTGTTTGCTAATAAATCACTTATTCAGAAACTTTATCCATGAAAAACAGAAGGGGAAAGAAAATGAATCTGGTTTATTGTAGCAAATGTAAAGAAAAGTATGTAACAACGGCTCTGGAATAGCTCCCTGTCTTTTAAGAAGGATGCATTCCAGGCTTTGTTGAAAAAACATACCAATACGTCTTGAAACAGTGAACTGTGCTTTGTGGCAGAGTGTCTGGTATGGACTAACATTCACTTTTTATTTTTTAAGTTGATAGTTATTAGAAAGTTATTAATAGGGCAGGTAAGTGCTCAACTAAGCTACTATAACATTGGCTACTCGACTTTTAAATGTTGCTAGGACAACACAATAAAAACCCAACAAAAATACCTATGCTGATATTCCTTCTTAAATCCAAGATTCAGAAACTAGTCCACTGACCTTAAAGGACGTTAAAAAGTACAGGAAGACCACGGCTGAGAGCGGACCATAACACCAGTTACTAGTGATTAGCTTATTGTAGGGTGTTGCATCCACCTGAGCCGCAGAATGAAATCAGGTCATGACATTATCACTGAACATAAACTAGTCATCCTGAGAAAATGTATGTATATTCTATATATAAGGATGTGTATATACACATGCACATATGTACACATACATTATAAAACACAGATATATAAAGATATTTAAAAGATGGAGAACAGAAAATCTTTGCACAAACCACCGAGTAAAAATAGAAAGCCTACGAAGAAAACCTTGAGCAATCACTTCAAACTACCAGCTATTCATGGGTAATTCCTGAGCCGAGCAGAAAGCTAAGGCTGGCAAACACTGATTCTTTATGAATTACTTGCTCATCCTTCACAGAGGGGATCTGAAAAGACCATAAATACAAGTGCTAAGTGAAATGCGTCACCCCGAGATTACCAGCTAGTGGAACTGTAAAGGCAGTAAGTAGATTTTCACACCTGTTTTGAACCCCACATCCAAAGGTCATTCTAAAATTCCCCCTCCTTCTATGTGGTGCCACAAACAGAAGAGATACAAAGAATAAGATTCTGTAAAGGAGCAGCATTTTTATTTCTCAAGAGGAAGAGCATAACTGTAACTACAAACTGATTGCATAAGCCTCCAGTTTTTTCAAGGCACAGAACTCTTTCCAGAGCTATTTGTCTAGGAGGAGAATCGGCGATTATTTCTAAGGGAGAAATAAATATTCAAGTAGAGATACTGTTTTGGGGGGGGTGGGGTGGGGTGGANGGCTATGGTGGGTGGGGGGGGGGGGGTGTGGATTTTAGGAAGAGTGAGAGAAACATTCATTATTTGAACTAAAATGTGATCCGAAACACAGAACATGTAGGGTATGTTTCAAATCCGGAACAGATTTTACAGCAGAGTTAAATTGAAAATTATTGAAGTTTTCTAATGGAAATGCTGACAGACCCTAAAATATGGTGGCACTAGTGGGCGTCACTGTAATAAAGTGGCATTTAAGATTTTTTTTTCTTTGCTAGACTTTGATTTCTGCAAAGGTCACATTTGAATAAAACTCTATCAGTAAACCTCATTAAAAGTATAATCTTTGCCAGAAAGGCACTTTTTTTTTTTCTTTTTCACCTAACTTGCATAGTTTTAAAGAACAAATTATTGTCTCTGTCAAATATTTCTCAGGTATCGTTATTGATAAAAGTCCTCTAAAAGGTAAAAGGAGAATAAGGACTTCCCTCTCGAGCCGAACTCCCTGCTGACGGAGCACTGGGGCTGCGACACAGCAGCAAGGGAAACACTCTTGGCTCTTTCCCAAGCTTCTTTTCTCTTTGATTATATCCCCACGGGGTGCTTAGGCAGCTTAAATACTATACAGGATTTTAAAGCAAGAGAAGGGAGGGCAAGAGGTTCAACGACAACCAAAAAAAATCAGAATTAGCTTTGCAGAGAAAGAAACCAGACTCCAGGTCAAACCTACCTTTCATTGTATTTTAACTTGCTGGCTCTGGCTGGACCAGGCAAACCTCAGCTGTGGCAAACACGCTGCAAAACAGCTTTTACGCTCTTATTTACGATTAGCTGAAATACAGAACGAGCACAATGGGGTAAATTTACGCAAATTCCCTGGTTAGAATCTCATCCAAGGCTTAAGGAATTCTTACTGCTTTGTTTCCTTTACACTAGTATTTGCTAATATATAGCTTCATGGAAAAGTTATTAAAATTTTGCTTTAATCGTAAGTGACAACACTGCCTACAATTAAGGTGGACTAACATCCTCAGCTGGAAAATTCAGCCAAACGTTACAGGCACACGTAACGATCCCGAGTTCCATTTCTTAAGAGGGTTTCAACTCTCAGCTGAGCCCACGGAGAGATTTAACGGTGGCGACACGGGACTGCTACAATGAACCTCTATTTTGGGATACCTTCCTCCAGGAATAAACCCACAGCCCTGCGTTACAGCCCTCAGCTCCCTCCCCAGCCACGGAGGGAGAGAACCATGAGGGAATGGAAGGCCAGGAGCTGGTGTGCTGAGCAGGGAGCCTCGCGGGGCTCATACAGGGCTCTGGAGGAGTTAAAAAAAAGAAAAAAAAAAAAAGAATAAAAACCCCCACAAAACTCCACCATTTAAAACTACTACACAAATTCTGATCAGACTCTTCAGTCTCCTCTTCTAAGGAATTTAATAGCTAATGCCAGTTTAGTAAAAAATTAACACTGGCCATTACTGCCAATGAACTACGGAGCATTTTAGTTTTTGAAAAGGAAGGGATAAATAAAAGAAAGGAAATACTTTAAATTCTCGTCTCCTCTGCACGGAAAATGCACTTTACCTACAAAACTGCGCTATTCCTTTAGCCTGCCTAAAGGAATGACAGATATCCAACTGATAACGTATGGCCACTGCAATGAAAAATGCCTTACTCTCACACTGGGAACTCCAGACTACCTGATGAACTGCGATGAGGAAACGCACAAAAAGTGTTTCCTCTTCTCGCTTCTGCATCTGCCGCTTCCACAACAGGTTCTCGGGAGAGGCAATGCTACAGCTGGATCAAAGGAGGTTTCATAACTCCAAAACCAGAGTATTCATGAATCAGGTGTGAAAAAGTTATCAATACTTATGTACGCTCAATTCAAATCCACCGCGTACAAAATTATTAAAAAGTGGAGAAGCACAACTTGCCATTGTATAAATTACCTGAACCTAAACTCTCAGGTCTGTCCTTAACTGGCTCATACCATTGCAGAGTTATGAGAACTGAGATAAAAGATCATTTATCTTTGCTCATGGAAGCTTCATCTGCGCCACATTTGGACGTACAAACCCTTAGTTTTGTAAGGTATGATGGGCTTCAAAAAAAGCCTTACCAAAGAGAAATAAGAAATCACAAGTCTCCAGGATAAGTCAGAGGTCATGAGATTATCTGTTTGATTAATAAGGGACCACACTGAAGCTATCTTCCTCCCACATTAGTAAGTCCTGACAGTTTTGCACAGTACATATCCTTTTATGCTGTCCCGAAGCAGTAATTACACTGCTCTGTGCTCCACTGTTTTACTTACTGCAAACAGCATCGCTCAGTTTTGATCCACTTCCTTTGCAAAACGAAGCTGCTTTTTTTCACAGGCCGCCGGGGAATTCTGTTGACCATATCAAAGCTCCTTCATTAACTGTAAAGGGCTCAACTTCCTCCTTAAACGCTTCTCTCCCTTTGCCCACAGACAGATGAAAGTTTGGAGCACGGGGAGCTCGCTAAGGACTGATGGGTCTTGAGGGTATCAAGACCAGTCCCAGAGAGCTCAACGGCCGAAGGGATGTCAGGGATAATTAAGAAACCAGCATCTCACTGGATCATATTCAGAGTCTTCTAAAAGGAATTATAAAAATCACCAACAGTCCAGAAATCCCATGCAGAAAACTTTACTCCACTACGGCTATCACTGCAAAAGGAGATGCTGCTGTCTTATCTTACCCTTATCTCATCCCCTCCATTAGCAGGAGGCTAAAGATCAGCTACATCCCATTTACTACTGGTTGGTTTTTTTAACTTAGGCACCCACATTTATGTTTAAGTTCGACAATATTTCCGTATTTCGTCTGCAGGATATCTAAGGGATTTCAAAATAAAAATAATTAACAGTGCTTCCAAAACATATATCCTTTGCTTCACATATAAAATTTTCTGTGTGTATTTCTCCTTTAATACCTTTGCTTAAAAGCTGCCCTTTTGCAGCTAGATTCCATCTGTATTGGGCTATTTTTTCTCTTAATTTTTTAAATTAATAAACATTTGTCTACATGGGCTGAGTGACTTCATTTTATTATTTCTTGCTTTTCTTTTCATTTGTACAACTTCCTACTTTATTTGTATTATCTCCCCAATGTTACTAGATGCACAGAATATTCTACCGAAAAGCATTTTTCAGGGGTAGTTACGGAAAGCCTCTTCCTCTCTTATATTTGCTCTGACTTTGATAGAACTATCTAGTTATGCAAAAGATAACATGAGAGAAAAGAGGTTTTCCTTTCTCCTTTCTACTCACAAACCCCCTTTTTTTTCCTCCTAAATAATATTGCATAGTCCAGGGATTTCCTGACTGAAACCACAACAATCTCATGATTCCCTTAGACCCCTTGCCAGAAGAAGGAATTGGAATTCGCTTCGCTTAAGGGGCAACCAAATTCAAAGCAAGAGGCGTGATTTTACGCGGTGTTCTTTTGCCATGTCGACGCAGGCTGAGTTATGGCTGACTTGGTGGAACCTGGAGATGCCACTTCAAACCCCGAGCATCCGTAGAGGGATGCTCCGCTCCAGCGCCTGCTCAGGAGCTTGCTGGAGGAAGCCCACCAGCGCCCGAGCCCCGACAACTCAGCTAAGGAGGAGACTAACAGCTAAGAAGTACTTTAGGAAATTGCTTGCCTCTCCTGGGCTAATTACTGGCTGACAAACGAGACCTTGTAACCAACTTCATAATTGACTCCAGTCAGGACAAAGTCAGACAAGTCAGGTCACGCCATTCCCAGGACTGGAGCCACTAATGCCTACCCGAGAGGAGGCAGCTGATACCAGCTCCCGTGGGTTTAAGATAAGATGTTCAACGCTGCACTGGGGCCATGAAGAGAGGGAGAAATCCCACAATGACTGCCAAGGTTTCTCTCACACGTGGCAACCTCCCGACAATACGAAGGCCCCTCGGCTGGCCCCGCTGATGAAATGAGGTGCCAAGCTGTTGGGTGCAGAGCCAGGGCTACAGCTTACACGGAAGCCTGGGAAGAGCTTAAGGAATGAGATTTACAGAAGCCAAAGTTTTTGTAAGGAGACCACAAGAATCATTTGGATAGTGTAGGATGGAGTTATGGGGCATATCCATCCTGTGTCAGGAGAGAGTCCTACTCACGGGGGGACACTTCAGCACCAACCAACACATGAGCAGCTTATCCAGACTGCCTTCTGTACCAAAATCATAGAATCATAGAATGGTTTGGGCTGGAAGGGACCTTAAAACCACCCAATGCCCCCCCCTGCCCTGGGCAGGGACACCTCCCACCAGCCCAGGCTGCTCCAAGCCCCGTCCAACCTGGCCTTGAACCCCTCCAGGGATGGGGCAGCCACAGCTTCTCTGGGCAACCTGGGCCAGGGGCTCACCCCCCTCACAGCCAAGGATTTCTGCCTCACATCCCATCTCCATCTCCCCTCTGCCAGTGTAAAACCCTTCCCCCTCGTCCTACGGCTCCCCTCCCTGCTCCAGAGTCCCTCCCCAGCTTTCCTGGAGCCCCTGGAGGGCCTGGAAGGGGCTGGAAGGTCTCCCCGGAGCCTTCTCTTCTCCAGGCTGACCCCCCCCAGCTCTCTCAGCCTGTCCCCACAGCACGGGGGGCTCCAGCCCTCTGATCTCAGGCCATACCAAATTCCAGCTGTGCCAATGTATATCCATCCCCCTCCTCCCTCAAAATCTCTGCCACAAAGAGCCCAGGACCCATTATTTTCTATAGCACGAACGCTTTGGATTTCCCTGTTCTCTGAAAGACCAAAGAACAACTGCAGATAGTCAATGACAGTCAATAATCCCTGCCACTCGCCCTGGGTGAAATTCAGCTATTCCATTAAAAGTGCACATCCCTGTAAATGTTTCCGGATTGCTACTGCAATGGAGCTTTTAATAAATTGACTCCCAATAGCTGTGCATGCTAATAAAAATAATCAATTCAGCACTTAACACTTCAATCACAAGACATATTTTTAGCCTATTACTGATAGCCATGTTATAAAAACAGTAGTCTGCTATGTTTGATGCTGTTCTTGTGAAACTCATCTAACAGTGCCAGAAACAAGCGTTTTCCTCTTAAATACTTGTTATATCTCAGACTAAAATAATAACACAGAATCTACGTTAACTTTGGCTCCACTGCTATCTGGGTGACCAGTCAGTACGCAAGGCAGGAAATAAAGGTATATATTTAGTAACCTAATATATATAATATAAAGGTATATATTTCTTCAGCAGTGATATCCTCCAAATCTACTGGGTTTTTTAGGGGATATTTGACTGAAACCATTAACATATCTTCAAATCCAACTTGAAGTTTTATTCTACCAAGTCTCATGCTTGTTATTGGGTTTTTTTTACAGTTTTCCTTCTTGAAAAAAATTCAAACTGACATGAGAAAGCCACTAGAGACCAAAGATGCTTTTGTTTTCCGGAGGTTTTTTAACTTATTTTTCCACACACAAATACATACATGAAAATGTCATTCTAACGTGTTGTTATAATTAGGAGAGCTTCATATTCAGGAAAGCTAAATTGCCTTGCGCAAGGAAATGACTCTTGCAGCAACCGTTTACACTCTCTGCAAGCCCCAGATGCATCTACATCTTGATTCCAAGCTTAATTACAAGCATGTGACTTGTTGCACTGGAGCCAGAGCGACGTGGACAATCCACAGTTTGTCTGACTGGAGAGTTCAACGCGATGTAGGGCGTTGAAGCTTCCTGTAAGAATTCAAACCATGTTCTGGGGTTCCAGCAGTGCCCAGAATCAATTCCCATTGATTTTAAATTCCTTTCTGCCTACACATACAGTAATGGTCCCTGCCTGACCAGCTCCGTGCACAGGTCCTGCTCTTCCACAAGGCACGTTGAAGCCACAAAGCACAGCAGAGAGCCACCTTCAGTCCTGAAAACCCGCTCAGGAGCTGGAGGAGGAATATCTCCTGGAGAAGCAGCAAATTCTATGGTCAGAACTGGAATGCTGATGCAGCCCAGTTGTCCTTGCAAAAAAGCTTTTGAAGAAAGGCACCTTCCAATGTTTAACTCGGGCTTTTGGTTTGAAACTTCTCATGAGAAAAATGCAAAACGATAACATTTGATTCAAACTGAAGAGAAGCTTCGAGGCATTACCTTCCTGTCGCTGACTTATCACGTTCACTTTACGTAACGAACCTGAATCCAAACTAAAGAGCTAGCCTAAGGAACAAAAGCATTCCAGCAGATGAACTGCAGAAGGAACCTTTCAAAGCCAGCATTAACAGGCCCAGACCAAATGCTGGGAGGTCCAGAATGGCCACATCCTCTCTCCACCCCTGAGGAGCACCATGGGCTCTGCGGCGCCCGGAGAAACCCACCATCTTCTGGCCACTTCCAACTGCTATGGCAGCAGAGATGTGTCTCTGCGGACACCGAGGCCAAAATCGAAAGAGTCACTTGAGAAAGAAACAAGATTAATTATTACAGGGATACTGCCTTCCTCAGCTCTGATACGTTTTTATTTATTACTGCAAGTGAACAGCTAAAAACAATTGATACTAATACTGTAACCCCTAATGGACAAAACTGCAAGGGAGAAAAAAAAATAAATAACCTTAAACTAGCAGAGACACATCTTTTTTGATCCTAAGTTTGCTATGGAGCGTGCTGCAGTGATGCCTGAAACAACTCCTTGTGCACCAGAAGGCCCAAAGATTCCGTGCAGTGGAAACCTTTCCAAATCGCACGTGTCCACGCGCACAAAGGCATCCCCACTCTCGCTCTGCCTCGTGGCGTCAGGAGTCTGACTCACAGCCCTTAAGTGCCGTCAGGTCAATGTTCCAGCTCGCTCCTCCGTTTAGCCACCATCTCAGACGGTTTAATGTATCTATTAAATTTCCGTTTTATTAACCTTAGCTGAAACGTAGAGTAATAGCACTACATCAACTGAAGCGTCCTGCTTCCATAACTCCTAGACAAAATTAAAAAAAAAAAAGAACCATGCATTTGCTTATTTTCTAAGCATTAGTGTTATCCAAACTGAAAGAACCAGCAATTTCAGAGCATGGCAATGCTGCGAAGACACTGAGAAACTCATCGAGTTGCCCGGTGTGAAGATCTCCGCGGCACAAGCCCGAAAGTACAAACCAGAGAGAACAGCACGCACCAGAACAGCACGGCACGAATCGAAAGGGCGTTCACATTTCCACCTCACAACAGGTTTATTTTGAAGCAAGTTCTGATACCTCGTTAACAGCGAGAACAATTCGTTATCACATTTAGTCAAGTTCTGCATTAGTCGGAATACGTGGTTTTCCACAGCGTTACTTTTTTCAACTAACCCTGCAAAAACCTGTTCCGCGCAAGGAAACGACACTGACTAAGGAGAGTGGTTCCGACACATCTCACACGGGATCTCCGCGTGCACCAACGCTCCCATTCCTTCTGGAATGCGGGAATTCAAGAGTCAGTCTGCACCTTGGTATTTGCCGTACCTCAGACACAGCAAATGTCACATTAGGTAACAGTACGTCAGATAATATTGTTTATTTTTATTCCAGTGGGTTACACTTGATTGTCATAATGTAACTCCTGTGGCCCACATGCACAAAGCAAATGTTCATTACGTTATGATCAAATCACGGAGCGATGGACACGTTCTATGCGTTAAGCTCCTGTAAAAGTTTCGCTGGCCTACAGTTTATCTAATCTTTGCTCCCTGCTGACTCTGAGAAAGACGGGCTGCGACACAGCAGGGTCATTTGCACAAGCCTGTTATTGATCAGCAGAAGTGATCTGTGCAGTTTATCTCTGCTGATTTGATTTTTACTGTTCCCTATCCTCACATAATGAGGACCTCCAGGCTAATTCGGGTAGATTTTTATCCACTGAAGTCATCACCGTCTCCTAATTCCAAAGACTTTTTTTTTTGCCAGTTGGAGTTCAAAGGCCCAGCCCAGCAGGATGACGCTCTGCCCCACAGTCCCTCCCAGGGACGGTCCCGCTCCCACCTCTCCCTTCGTCCCGCTCCCACCTCTCCCTTTGTCCTGCTCCCACCTCTCCCTTCGCAGAAAGACAATGCTGTTGCTTAACCCCCTTTCACCCGCACTAAAGAAACCCTTCACAGAGGGTGCAAAGTCAGGACAATGTTTGCTGCACATTTCCTTTGTCATTTCCCTTGCCTCGGGCTGCCTGCAATCTCAGCCTCAGATTAAAAAATTCCAGCAGAGGAGCAGTACGGAGGATCTCAGCTAATGACGCGAGGAAACATCTCCCACTTGACAAGAAAGTCAGGGGATGTATTTCTCCTCTTCATTTTTTTTTAATCCGTGAAAGTATCACCTTTCGCAATCGCCAGTCTGGCTAAAATAGAATTTGGACCTGGAAACTGTTGATGGAAAGGTACTAGGGATTACACAGAATTTATACTGTCAAATTATCATGATTATCCTTTGGGCATGAAATTTACCCCCAGAATGGTGAAAAATCACTCTGCTCCCGAGTCTTTTCTTTCCAGAAGAGCGTATGTGAAGGAAAAAGGAGGGTGGGTTAAAGGACAACAGAGAAAAGAAGACAAAAGTTTGCTGTGGACAATATTTTATCTATAAACTTGAGCACAGGCCTTGAAATGTTGCCCTTTTAAATATAACTAGCAGTATAATATCTGTAACATCTGGCATTATTTATTTATGCATTGTAACTGTTATTGTTGCTATTTAAAGAACCTCTCTGCAAATTCATGAAATGGTGTACATATGTGTAGGTCCCCTACAAAAAATTTAAAAATCACTTTTTAAGTTATTGGGAACCTTTACCACTGATTTCCCAATCCCAGAGGTAGGCTAGATTTCTGTTTCACCCAATTCCTTTGCCAACAGTCAATATTCCATTTTCTGTAAACTGCCCAGTAATTCCAGTGCAGTTTCATAACTGATTTCCAAACTGCAACAGGCACTGCATGGAAGATTTGATTTTACTTGGAATTATCATATAAACAAGTATGAAAAATCCCAATTATTTATTATTTTCATGTAAAGAAGCTACTTCCAAGAATAATTGTGTAAAAACAGAAAGTTGGTTAAGTGATGTTAACTCTAGGTACCTCTTTCAGCTCTGAAGGAAACTATATGGAGCATTTAAACGCGCACGCTTGCTGGCTAAGGAACTCAAAGAAAGAGTAAAAAAGACTAAAAAAAATGAAAATTATAAATACAAAAGTGAAGTAGAAGAAAACTTGGCTGAAATATAACAGGCTTAATGAAAGGAGGCCCAAACCCACCCTGTTTCTCAAAGTCACGTCTCTAATCAAGGGTGCGCCCTCAAAGGAGTTTCAAAACTCTCCATTAAACGAGGTCTCTGCCAAAACGTTAGACGCACTGCGTGGTGCTTAGGCCCCAGCCCTGCACCGCTACCTCCCCCTCCCCCCGGAATAAAGAGCCCATCAAACATGCTCCAAAGGACGGGAAAGAGTAAAGGCCCATCCAAGCATCAAGCGCTTCTTCAAACTGCAAAATACAGACAACTCGCAAATTATAACGATAAAAGTTAAATGACTTCTCCCTCTCACATGCTGAATTTCTCCATATCTTACTTTTAAATCAGGATTAATCTCAAACAATTTTTTTTTTTCTTAAAATCATTGAGAAAAAGCATTCTAACTTAACAGGCAACGCAGTTTCTGAGTTCTGCTTCATGATCATCCGCAGCTATCATTCAAACTCTGTGCAATGGAAAACAATTCACGACCTTCAGAGAGACGCAATAAAACTGGAATCAATAGAAAAATTGTAAACTCCCCCCTCCTTTCCTCACACAGGCCGACATTTGTTATACCGAATCTACAAATTCCTGGTCTTTCACTTTGAACCAGATGCCTCATGACTTCCACGGAGAGCGAGCCAAGAGCCAGCAAAGCGAACCCTTGTGCGGACACTTGAGCTCCTGTTGGTGCCAGAGGACGTGCGGGCAGGGACGCGCTCCCGCATCCCGCAGGCTGCTGCTCCACAGGATGCTCCAGCCGAACACCACAACCCTCACTGGAGAAGTTATTACACAAAATTAAATAAATAAACCCCCCCCCTACATCTGATGTCACTATATACCTGAACCAAAAGTACAGATGACAAAAAAAACCTGCTTTTTTTTTTTTTTAATTTAACAAGTGAATCAGAAACAGTCAGACTCAGCACTCTAATTTCCTCACTTCCTATAATTAACTGAGCTTTCAACACCTCTTCTAATTTACTGATGATTATCTTTTTATTCACCAATCTAGATTAGAACATAACTGACATTCTTTGCTACCCACCGGTTCAGATGTTCTCATCTTTCTGCCTCCAAAGATAAGAGGTAGTTGTTCTCTGGTGGATTTATTTTCTTTCCTTTCCCCCCTTGCAGACTGCTGCGCATGTTATGGAGAACCAGGAATCCTTCACAACCATCCAAGTTGCCTTTTTCGGATCACCACACACTCAAGAATCAGCTCCTTGTTTACTTTAATCTAAATTATATTTTGTCTTGAAAAGGGGTATCTATTTTACCACTCTCTTTCCCCCACAGTACGCGGAGCTTTGATACAGCAACACACACACGTGCTCAAAAAAAAGTAATCATGGTACCAGAAAGAGGAATTGTCCAGGCAATTTCCATAGCTCTTGATGATGAGAATGTATCTTAAGAATGCAAAAAGGAGCAAGAACATAAAAAATTAAGATTAGAAATAGAAAATAAAATATTTTTAGAATTATTGGAAGGTTTTGCCTTGTTTTTCAAATGCACAGAACCGCCTTTAGCACAACCGTTTTCCGTACCGGCCCCCGGGTGATTATTACACAGTAACCCACCAAACCGCGAGGTGTTTTCTCCCCCCGCCTTGTCAGTGGTTCTGCAGACACGAGCTAACACGCAACTTTCAACTCTCTGAATTGTTTTTAATCTAACAGCATAATCAATCGTAAACCAAGAAAGTCTTGTCTCACGAGATCCTGGCCCAGCCTCCTCCAAAACTCATCATTCCCACCTCCGCTTTTCTACCTTCCATTTACTATTTTTATGCCGGTTTTCTTTTAGGATGGCTTACAAATGCTGGTCCCCCATATGCTTTTGGCAACAGAACCCATCTAAGAATACTGGATGATATCCACAGTCTTCTGTAATACAGGAGATTTTCACGTGGAGTACCTTATGAAGAACTAATAGGAAATTCCTGAGAGGTGATAAGCAGACAGTTTTCCCAGTTTCTGAAATAATCTTCCAAGCAACCATAATCTGTTTCATCAGAAATGAAGGATTAAGAGCACATACGACATTCATAGGGAACAAATATTCAATGCTTTTGTCAAGTACCAGATTTACACTCTACATCCACAGAACAAGTATCCTCTGGACTTTCGCAGCATGAACCTCCCCAAACTCCTTGTTCCACCCAGGAAATACACATCTGCAAACGTAACCGCCGCTCTATCTCCAATCTGATCTCAATGCACTTGCCTGGCTTTGTATGAATCACATCACTTACTGTTACTTCTCACCTCATTTAACCTGTTCTGTTCTGTAGTCCGTAATTACTGCAGTGTTGTAACACACATTCCCTGAAAAAATTAACAGGCTTTGTAAGAATTACTGATTATCAAGTAAGTGGGACTGTGGATCCCTTCTCTTCCCTTTCTACAGGGTTTCTCTAGTTGACCTGTCCGCAAACAGAAATTGATGTATAGTTGGTATATTAATGACTCACACACCTATTTCTTTCATAGCGCGCTGATCTCAGCATTCAGCTCAGCCTCTCTCTCCCGAACCTCCTTGGGAATGGCTAGGAACCAAACTTCAGGTGCTTTGGTGTCATCTTTAACATTCTTTTTTTTAAGTCTGCACAGCTTAAGCAATATCTAAGTTGAGCAGCTACGTCTGTATGAAACCTCTGCACTGCAGCCATTACAGCTAGACTCACAGACTGGTTTGGGTGGGAAGGGACCTTAAAGCCCCCCCAGTGTCCCCCCTGCCCTGGGCAGGGACACCTCCCACCAGCCCAGGCTGCTCCAAGCCCCGTCCAACCTGGCCTTGAACCCCTCCAGGGATGGGGCAGCCACAGCTTCTCTGGGCAACCTGGGACAGGGGCTCACCCCCCTCACAGCCAAGGATTTCTGCCTCACATCCCATCTCCATCTCCCCTCTGCCAGTTTGTCATTATCTGGGGCTTTGCTCACCAACTTGCCCTGTGACACCCTTACCCACCACCTTGACCGCAACGTCCTGTCCACACAGCTCCCCACAAGTGCCTGTTTCTCAAAGTTACTCAGCTTCACTCTCTCTTTACAAATCTACCTCTTGTTCACTATTTAGAAGACCAGCTTCCAACTCAGAGCAGGCTGTAAGCCAGAATTTATCTGTCTTTCAGGTTTTTTCAAACACCTATTTTATACTTTCTCAGCTTCTATTCCTCGCGTGTGGAAATTATTTCCTGTAAACATGCAAAAGCTACCCAGTTGCCCTCTTTCAGATCCCAGTTGAAAACTGTCCTTTGGATGTTATCTGTAAAAAAAAAAATAAATAAATGAAATTTTGCTTGTAGCACTGCCTGCCAAATGGGTCTGTTTCATCAGTATGTTGTCAGGGGCTTCCCTGTTTTACTGACTTCATACTTAAAATTGTCTCTTAAAAGTGAATTGTCCTATCTAGGGGACACTTTTAATCCAAAATCTGAACAAAACACTGCAGAGCAGAACATGTTCCATAACTTCAATCCCTAGGCGCTATAGCTGCACAAACATCAGTGAACAATAAAAAGTGTGTGATTGGGGCTTTTTTTAATCAGTTTTCTAAGCAGAAATACAAACATAACAAGAAGTTAAATGATTTTCAGTATCAGAAACAGATTAACAGTGTGTGCCAGAGAATTCAATTTATGGTTCTTGATAATGCTCTGCTTGTGCTTCTCCTGCTTTTAATGGATTTATTCCTGGGACAGCTACAGCATCCCCTTTGAGGCACCTAACAAGGGTCTAAACCAGGAGCTGGTTGGGAGTCTGCTTCTCCAGTGGCCCATGGGGAGCCCCGGCTGCTCATTTTGGTACGGAAATTGCAGGCATAAAGGTAGATGGGGTGAACTGTACATTCCATTGTACAACTGGGCAAGCGCAGAAATGAATAACGGCACAAACGAATAATGATGCAGAAACCAGAAGCCCACTCCAGTGGTACATCCAAAAGTACTTCTCTGCGCTCACTGAGAATATTTTCAACTTTGGGGGGGTGGTATTTTACACTCGCAGTTCTGAGCCGCAGGTTTTTCCTGCGTTCGGTAATTAGTAACGCTGGTCCCTCCGATAGGTGTAAATTCCAGGAACAATAACAAAACAATGTATCTCAATTTATGACTAAAGGAAATTCTTGGCACTGCGAGCACACTGCTGTATTTACTGATTTTACGGTGTAAACACATATGTTGCAAGACAGATGGACCTTTCCCCCCCAGCTTTCAGCAATGGGTGTCTCATCAGGGAAGGGATTAAGGAAATCTTAAAATCTTTAAACAAGGTTTCACAGTCCTTGTCATGGACAGCCATGCACAAAGGCTGGGATTATTAGACACAAAGGGGTGTGCTTTCGGGGAGCAGCCAGCCCACACGAACCAGATAATTCAGTAGTGTTTTAATTACATTACAGAAAATGGGGTTAACAATAGATTTTACTATCAACTGCAGCCAGGTGGCTTTACAAGACTAAATTTGGGCTTTTTAGTCCATGGAATGCAGTTCCTGAATTATCCATATTCTGAGCAACAGAATATGGATTTTAAACAGACTAGCTCTCACGTGAAACTACTTTTGCAAAACAGCCACAATCTCAAATTATTTTTGACACATCCTCTATGAAAATATAGAAGATTTTATGTGAACATAAAGGATGTGTTTGGGGGTAAAACAAAATACACACCAAGGCACTTGCAGATTTGCCAGAGCATAGACTTTTTACCCTTAGTCTTTGTTTGATCAAAGGTCTATGATATTTGTAGAATGAAAGTCCATGCCATAATAATCAACTTACTTTTTTCACTGAGGAGAACTCAGGCAGTGTCGAAACTGCCCACTTGACAAGGAAAAGCGGCAGATACATGACGGGACCCTTTCTGTGTTCATCAGCTTCGGCAAAGCGTCCCGATTCACCGCCACAGCTACCTCTGCCCTCTCCATTACTCTGTGCAGCTTCATCACAAGTTTTCCTTTCAAAGAATTACCAGAGCCATCGCAGTTCACATTTCTTCCTAAAATTCTTTAACCAGCAAGATCCCATTTCTCCATGTTTAGGTACGGAAGGCTTGACACAAGCCTCAGCATCGCCACTGCAGAGCTGTCGGGAACTGCAGCACCAGGTCTTTGCCGCTGGCTCCGTGAGAGAATTACATTGAGATCTTCTATTTCTGGGGTTTTTTTGTTTTATTTTGAGGTGGGGTTTTGGTACCAGCAGACGATATAGCTAGTTTCCAAGACAGAAGCTTTACAACTACATATGGTAAAACCAAAAAACCTCTGTCTTTTTACTAACTTACAAAATTGTCCTAAAGTAGACTGCGATCTTTCAAAGGCAAAAACCCCCACACCAACAGCAAAGCAAAGCTGTGCAATGACTGGAAAGTCCATAAGCATAAAACTTTTGTCTCATATTTTAGAAGTTATTAACTAATTTTCATCTGCAAGACTGAGTAAGGGAAGGTAGTAAGAATGGATGCGTAAATAGGTTTGAGAGAAAAGGAAAGGAGGAGGCAAGGCAGAAGAGAAACATGAAGGGAAATCCAGGAAATCTTTTTTTACAGCTAGTAAAACCTGACAAATTAGTTATTTCCTAAAGGAAAACAAGCTGCTATATTCAATTTAGGTTATGGGTTCAGATGAAAGCTCTTCTAACAAAATAAGACGCTGTACAAGCAACACCTCAGAGCTTTCTCTTGTACGCTTGCTGTCTCCATCCTGTGACCGTGCACAGAACAGAAATGGGTACAAGGATCCCACTAGCTGTATCACGACGGCCTTGCACACCAGACTTCAAACTTGTTTTGAAAGGCTCTTTCTAAAGGTTGGGAATCTAACAGTCTGAGACGGCTTCTTCCCCCCCATGTGCATCTTGTCTTCCTCTCTAATTTATACTGTCACCCTGATTTTGAATACTAATCTTTTTTTTTTTTTTCAGTTCACAACAGTCCTTGCCAGCCAAGTCTTCGAGGAATCAAATCCCATTTTTCAGCACAGTAACTTGCAAAACAGCAAACATTTTGTAAAAGGTAGGTGATAAGAACTGACTGGCATTCTCATATGTTATGGATGAACACACACCCTAATGCTACTTAAAAGATTTAAAGTCTGATATTCTCCTAATGAGATTAATGGGACAAAGAATTGAAAACAAGGGATGTTTACAATTACCGGCACCTGAAGAGCAGTGATGTCACATGGAAAAATAAACTTTCCACCACAGACGAATTTCCTTGACAACATAAACGTACTCATCTCTAATTTGCCTCCTTGTACCTAAGATTGTTTCAACACTGTAACTGAGATTAGAAATAAATACAACAAAGTCTGATGGTCAATTATCAGCAATTAAAAGATGCACAGGTTTAAATTACAGTAAAAAATCCATGTGTGACTGAATAAAAAAGAATTAAAGTATCATTAGGAACATCCCACTACAAGTGGGCAGAAGTCTCACCACTCAAACGTGTCCCAGTTTGCGGAATGACCTTTTGCCTTTGGACTGCATTACTTTGGCCTGGAAAACACCTTTTTTTTAAAAAAAAGTCACCTTTTTTATTATTATCTTGCTATAATTTCAAGACAGTTGTTAAGGAATGTAAACTGGAACAATGTTTGAATCGTCATCTTTGTGAAAGGTTGGTCTTACTAAAATCGGAATTAAATTTCCATCTTCCTCCAGCAAAGCAGTACTTCATTCCTCATGTTCACTGCTAAAACACTGCAGAGCTCTGCCCCTTCTGACATCTCGGTTTGCCTGCCCTATCATGCTACATAGCCTGCTAATTCTTCTTCACCTGTTGCTATTTTAGGGCCTGACCCAAAGGTCACTGAAATATAAAAAAATTCCTATTCATCCCAGCGCTGAGTAATATTATTTTATCTTTATGACATACTAAAATCCCTTTTGCCCATTGCAGCCATTAAATTTGCCAGTTCATGGTGCCTGCATCTCTAATCTTCCTCCTTCAAATCTCCGCTTTTACTCTGTGTTATTTCCAAAAGGCAAATTTTGAAAGGGATGAAATTTCAAATTCCCTAAGTGACAGGAAAAGGGGCAATAAAGTTTAAAAAAATAGCCATTTGCCTGAATAAACATTACAAAACTCGACCGAAAAGCTGCATAAAATAGTTTCACTTATTTCTGTTTACTCAGTTGTGTTCTACAAATATGTATCGGAGCTTCGCTCACGGGTAAACTCGCACTGATTTTCTGAGAGCATGAAAACGGGCCCTTCATCTCTAAACTGGAAATTTATTTATATGGTTTTTTCACTTTTTAAGAGCCGGATATGCAGACAGATCCCCAGTCTATCCCAGGTGAGCACCCCAGCTCCGAGGTTACAAAACACACGGCCTTCTTGCCGGCCGTGCTTTGGGATCCCAGCTCCCGGGCTGGGCAGCGTGGGCTCCAGCACGTTCACCCTCCCAGCTCTGCCCCGGGACCGTCGCCCAGGGAGTTGCATTCGAGAGCTTTCAGATCTTTCAGGAGGCTGAAGCCAAGGAATCTCTCTTACTTTCTTGTAGATTTTTTTTAAAGTTGGGGAGGTTTGAGGTCATATTTAGAGGCTTCTCTGGGGTTTTGTTTGCCCAGCAAACAGCAGTGGTTTATTCTTCAGAGGTAAGGTAGAATGCCAACGTAAAATTTACTTTTGAACCTCGTTTTTAATAAAAATATTGAACTAGAGATACAGTGTTTGGCAAGAATGAAAAATAAAAACAAGCCTACAAGAAAATGACACCTCTCCCGAAGGGACAAACTAGAATCTAACCTCCTGGAAACACAAAAACTGCTTTCAAAAGCAGTTTTCAAACTGCGTTCAAAAAAAAAAAGGCAGTCTTTCAACTTTTTAGTCCACATTTTCGCTGCTGTGTTTAAATATCTGCTGCACTGATTATATGGAAATGAAACAGCTCAAACCTTTAAATTAGTCATACTAAGCTTCTACCCGTTAGTGATGCGTCATACCACTGATATATGTCACCATTTCCTCAAATAAAAACGTTCTTGCAGAAGGCAGAAAGTTCTCAAATGCAACTATAAAATGGAAGAAGGGCTGAAAAGAAGCGTAACACTTTTAGATAGCAGCAACTGTTTATTTTCTCCTCCTCTACTTTTCGCTCCAGCTGAGGGAGGTTGAAAATTTTCAAGAGCTTTTCTTTGAAATTGAGAATTGCCGTTCTGCCGCGTCCCCTACCCTCTCCCTAAGCCAGTGCGCTCAGGACCTCTGACTGCATTAATGTTTGCTTTCCATAATCATTATAATGAACGACCTTTCTAAATAATACATTTCCTTTGTTTCCTTTTGTTCTGTGGGGACACCCCAGCCTCCTCAAAGATCATGTATGACAGAAAAGAATCCTAATTTTAAAAGATATGAAAATATTTAAGCATCAGACCAATTTTTTCCATGTAATAATATATTTTTTGTATTTAATTTAAACACTTAGTATAATACAATTTTGTTACAAGATACGCTGTACATATTAAAAAACTACTGGTCTCAAGCTCTTCTCTTTTATGTGCTTTCTGTCAACAACTAGACACATTTTGCCTCTTTTTTTATACAGCCATTTCAAGAAATGTCATTATTCTCCAGTCGTAGCCCATAACTTCATTATAGTTGTCAGCCTGCTCCTTGAGTATTTATCTCTAGGATTTTCTTTCACTTCAGCGGCATAGAGGGACTTGGAGGGACAAGGATGAAATACAGACTCTTTTTTCACCTTGTGTTTTATATTGTAAGGGCTTTGTTCAGGAATACGTGACTAATTTAAACAGTATGCTAAATTCTAACTGCACAAATAGCCCTACTGACTTGAAAGATGCTTACAATTATTTAAGCACATACTTAAGTTTATGAATCATTATTTATTTCTACCCCAGTTAGTTAAAAAGATGCTGTGCGTGTTTACATCTTGTTCGAAACACACTGATCTATATTCAAGACTTTGTCTCAAAACAAAAAACCTAGGATTGCCTATAAATTACAGCAGCGTGGATGTCCAAAGCCTCGGAATAAACAGACAGACACACGCGGCTTTACTCACTGCAAGTAGGATCAGACATGATCTTTCACCATCACAACACCGATGGTAGCCAGAAACACAGCAACACATCTAAAAGCAAAAAATAAAGAAGGAACTGCAGTAAAATAGGTGTTCCCATGCTGGCTTCACTCTGCCACACTTGGGTTAACAACTGCAAACTTGGCTTCAACGAAATGACTTAAGGATAGATATATTAAGTAATTGGTAACAAAACAAAAATAATCTCTAAATAAAGTTCTGTGTACGTTTCTAGAGCCATCTGCTATATATAAAGGGCTGGATGTTAGAATCATTTTCCCAGAGCAATTTCATCTGCCTTCTTGTCTGTGGAGTTAAAGAGTTTGATGACTAAAATCAAAACCTATAAATAAAGATTTTGTATAGTTTTAAATTTATACTCGGGAGCCTTTCATATAACACAGATTTTCTGTATTCCTTTGCTTTCTACATTCTGCTTTCATACTCCATATGAATTCTTGCTATTCATAGAGCTTTTCTGTGATCTGGTCTCCATCCCTTTCAGGCAGAGGTGAGAAGGGAAGATGTCTCTGCAGACGTCTGTTACAAACCCTTCTCCTCTCTAAGGTGCTGAGGATGTACAGGCGTACGGCAGGAAGATGATGTCCCATGTCCTCACGTGTGGCCTCCAGCCCACAGCCACCCCTGTGAAGAGCTGCTGAGCAGGCACTAGCCCTGTTGTCTTCATTTTCTGTCTAAGGGACCACGTCACAGAATCGAAGAACGGTTTGGGTTGGAAGGGACCTTAAAGACCATCTAATTCCCCCCCCCTGCCCTGGGCAGGGACACCTCCCACCAGCCCAGGCTGCTCCAAGCCCCGTCCAACCTGGCCTGAACCCCTCCAGGGATGGGGCAGCCACAGCTTCTCTGGGCAACCTGGGCCAGGGGCTCACCCCCCTCACAGCAAAGGATTTCTTCCTAATCATTCCGCTTGGATCCCCCTGCAGCTGCTGGATACATCAAGCCGGTGGGTCTGCAGAGAGCATTGATTTAGCGTACAGTTCCAGATGCTGAGAGACGAGAGGAGCACCCACCTCGCCACGCTACTACAACTAATCCTAAAAGCCGGTGCTCCCACTGACAAGTCTCCCCACAAGACACAAAGAGCTGGATCCTTTACCACAAACAAGTCTGGATTAATTCAAACGAGCTGACAACCTAGTCCACAGCACTATATATGAATTCAGCTGGAGTTAAAAATGAAACAAATTATGTGGAAAACATGTTTGTTTTCAAAAGCACAAGCGTGCTTCCACCAGAAATACACGACTGCAGCTTGTCCCAGCAAGCTACAAAGGAGGTATCTTGGTGCTCCTGAAGCACTGGCTGTGGAGAATGACAGCAGCTTGGCTGGCAGAGCAAATAACCAAAGGGAAACTCTGGAGCACTCTACTTTCCCTGGCTAAACAGATTAGCAGGCCAATCCTACGCTCTGCAGCCAGAGAAGTCAGCGCCAGCTCAATGGCATCCACCGGTGAGGAAAGCCCAGCCCAGCTCCTGAGGGGCTTCGTCCTGCTCTCCCTGACTTACTCAGAAGCAAGAGCACGTGTGGCTTTAACTGCATCCCCCTGTGCTGCGAGGGTGGAGATCATGCCAGGAACTCCTCCCAAGGCCTGAGGAGCACAGAAATTACTGCTTCTGCAAACACCCAGGACGAACCTCACCCCAGATGGCGAGTACCAGGGCAAGCGGGCATCACTCGCCAGCTCTCTCACTGCTTTTGAGCAATAAGCCACAGTGGGGAAAAGACCCTCCTCGCAACTTTTTTTGGATGGGTACAGTGCCAGAGCAAACCCCGTAACATTAGCGAAGGATAAATATCCAAAATCAGATGGGCATACATGGAAGCTGCATTTCCCCTTTTAGCTGTAATGGCTAAGCTAAGATTTATGAGCCTTCCGTTTTTTTCCTGATCTTGAGAGAAAGCTGCTGATGGAGGCAGCCACTTCTTGGATACAGCCTGGTTTGCTTACAAGAACCAGGAACATCTTTTTCCCCGAGCACAGGAGGGATTAAACCTCAGGGCTGGTTTCTCCGCTCGCCATTCCCTTCCCAGGCCGCTCACGCTACTGAAGCGTCTGGAGCCGTGGCTCCTTTCTGCTTCCCCCAGCTCCTCCCGAGGGAACCCTCCAAAACACGCTGCTCTAACCAGCAATACCAGATGAACTCCTTCGCTCACACAACTCTAATTAGCCTCGCCTAGACCGCCTAGCAGTGACTCTGTTTTAAACTATTATCTGGTATACAAATTAGAGTGGTTTGGGTTTTTTTTAACTTAAGTAAAAGCCAGGTCCCGCTAATTAACTTTTACCCAAACACTGGCACTAAAGATGATTTCTGAAAAACTAATCAAAGTTATCAATCAATAGTGTATTGATACTGCTAATTACATATAATCTATTGTATAGAATCAAAGTTTGATGATTTAACAATCTCCTTCAAACTGGCAGAGGGGAGATGGAGATGGGATGTGAGGCAGAAATCCTTGGCTGTGAGGGGGGTGAGCCCCTGGCCCAGGTTGCCCAGAGAAGCTGTGGCTGCCCCATCCCTGGAGGGGTTCAAGGCCAGGTTGGACGGGGCTTGGAGCAGCCTGGGCTGGTGGGAGGTGTCCCTGCCCAGGGCAGGGGGATGGAATTAGATGGTCTTTAAGGTCCCTTCCAACCCAAACCATTCCATAATGTATGAAACCAGTATAGAAATGCGCTCACAGGAAGACATAGATGTATCACCCTCACCACAATTGTAAGGGTTACATTTGAGAGCTTATGGTTTCACCACAGACACTCTTTAGGTGAGAAATACCTGAAGAACAATTCTAAAAGGTATTAATGAAGCAGCCTTACATTCTTGGTGTAAGATATTGCCATAACTTTTCGGAAAAAAAATGAAATTACAGATTACAGTCCCTCAGGAGAGACAGCAGTCTTCAATTTTACTTTTCAGGCAATTATTTTAAACATAAACATTTTTTTTAACATTGTTAATTTTTTATGTATTCTTTTTAAATTCAGATTACCTTAGCAGTAACTTCAAAGCTATTCTCTTTCAAATCAGGAACTCTGCAGTTAGGTTATTAATACCTACTTAAATGATATGATTTAACTGAGGGGCAGGGGGAATTTTATCTATTTATTTGTTTATTCTTTGAAGGCCATATATCTTGGAATACCTTTAGAGTTAATATATTATGTCATAAAATAAAGGAGTTTTTCTCTCAGGTTTCTCACAGATTCAGCCTACTTCCGTGATATCTGTAGGAGTTTTTCTACTGACTTCACGATAGATCAAAGCATAAAGTCAGAACTCCAGCGTGGGGTTTTGCTTCCTTTTTTCGAAAGCTCGATGGAAAGTGCCAAAGAAAAGATGATCCGCAACACAAGCAACACCCCTTTTTTTCATGTTCTGAAATGAACCCATAAATAAAGAAGCGTCAGAATAAATGCACTGTTTACTCTAAAAAGCTGTTCTAACACTGTACGTTTCCATTCTGTCCCTTCTAACTTCTGCCGCAGTGGAGGCTCAGGTAGAGCTCTACTTTATTATTTTTGTTAATGGATTGTACTGTGCAAACTTCATTCCCACCTACGAAGTGGCTGGTTTGTTAATTATTAAGCACTAATGTATGAATATCATATTATTATAATGTTCCTAAAACATACTCTGTAAAGAGTACAACCTGCTTGTACAGAATAATCGAGATGATACAATATTTGCTTTTAAAGCAGCCAGCTCCCAAGGAAACAAAGGAGAACACCCTTCCGCTGTTTAGAAAGGTCAGATGTGAAAATACTAACATTGCCACAAGTAATGCGGACACTTGCAAGGAGGAAAATAATCATACCTTCTTGGCATACGGTTCATGTTCTATCTCCTTACTTAAAATACAACACTAAAGATACCACAATGATCTCTCGAAAGCTGTTCATGAATTATACAGCAACGCCACTTCTCAGCAATGTACGGCAATAGTATTTTTCACTGAACTTCAAAATAATTCCCAATTTTCTATATTTCAACATAATAGAAAACAAATGCGGGCAGGCTGTTCAAAACGAGCTTTTAGTACAATGGTACAGACCTATTCTAGAAAGTTATATATCATTCAAAACTATCTAAAAACTAACCACTACAAATAAAGGTAGTGAAAGGACAACCACAGCAAAAGCAAGGGCTGGATTGCACCTTCTATTTCATCAATACGAGTCTGACCCAGATCATTAAAAAAAGCAGTTACGTGTTACAGAATTCAACAACAACACCGGGCACCTACTTCCACCAGTCGGTCTCCTTGGCCCATCCCTACTTAGTAGGACTCACCCAAGACACAGCCACAGAGAAGCAACGACTGGAAATCTTGCACAGGAACTTTAAGAGGGAATAGCAAGAGTGAATTTCTCAACAGAAAAGTTTAAAATTTATCAATTTTATAACTCACAGAAACATAAAAAAGAAATTATCATAAAGTACTTCACTAAAAATCAGTCTCGGATGTTTTGAAAACTTTCCCATGGATTATAGTCTTAAATGATGCCCTTCCCCTGGTAGTGAAATTCTGCTGGAAAAATACTAAACGTTCTGTGCTGCAGACATGGGAGTACACAGATGCCAGCACGAAACTGCAACCTGAACAAATTTAATATGTTTCCTAGAAGAAAATATAACTAAAAATCTTCACCTAGGCCACCTATCCAATAAAGTATTCAACCTTTGAATCTGGATCTGATTTTAACATGATCCTATATCCAGCATCAATACAGTATTCTGAAAAGAATATTAAAGAAAGCATTATTTTAAAAAAATACAAATTCTTAAGTCCCCATTACAAAAGAAATCTCATGAACTACTGAGTCATGGGTTTCTGAGACAGCTTTTAAAATGAATATGAAAATCACGACTGAGACTTTTCAATCAGTAAATGTTCATACTACGGAAGACAATTTGTAACTTTTAATCTACTACCAAAAGAACATGAAATTCAGTAGAAAGCTGGGTTTGGCCAAAAAAAAGAAAGTATTCCATGTGCTGATGGGATACTCCTGAGCAACTTTCCCGGAGAGCAGTTTAAATGATTGTGTTTCATTTTGGGGACTTTTCATTATTATTCTTGTATGTATCGCACGTGCCAGTTTGATGGGTTGCGATCAATGCATTGGTTGTATGCCAAAACATCAGAACCCCCTTGCAGCAAAATACTTCATATGTTCAACGCTGGTTGCTCAATAAATAATTTTTAGCAAAATCTGATGATCTGCTTGGGCTCTGAGCAACCCTGAATTTCTTGTTGCTTCTAAAATATGCCGTGATATTTCAACTCTGATAAATACATTGACATTAAAGCCACATGAATGTCCTGAGACCCACTCTGACATTTTCCACTTTACCCACAAAATGAGCGTTGTTTTAGGGTATGATTCTCATTAATAGGATATAAAGTGAACTCTAAAATGTCACCGAGAGCTTGCGCTGTTTTCATTTTGGCTCCCCAGGGAATCCACCAGGCTGAAATAATAATTTAAAAAAAATACATTCAACTCTGCTAAGCTAACCTAACCAAATGTCCCTGTAAACAAGAAAAACATATAAGCCTTCAACGAGATACACAGGTTAGTTTTTCTGTTTGGCTCACCCAAATAGGAAAGAGCTATTTGTAAAATCAGAATCAATGATTATAGCAATTAAATGCTATTCTAGCTCTCTCTACCATTTTGCTTTTCACAGTAAGAGACATTGCATGTAGCCTAGCTCACAAAGCACCGCGTCAGTATGTGACACTCTCACAGGATCCATTCCCAGATGAAGAACACAAAGGCTGAAGATCTGAAATCACAAGGGGACTTTGCCAGGTTATCTAATAGGAGTATGTGACCTGTATGATGTCAACTGCATCGGTGCATTACAAGAAATCACGTAACTTGTTAGCGGGTTTTAGAATGAAGCGGCAACAGAACTTGGTAAGTTCAAAGATCTGACAGAGATACACGTGGAAGATCAAGAAAGATTTTCACACAGAAAGCTTGTGTTAAACAATGCGGTCAACTTCGAGGTGTGAGAAAGTTTCGGTGCTGAAACCCAATCAAACCGGTACTTAATGAATTTAAAACATTTCTGAAGTTCAGAACAAAACTGGTATTTTATTTAGTAAACACCATTCAGTCACTTAGATTTTCAGTATGCCAATAAACACTAGAATTGGCTAAGAATAATGAGTAGAAATAATCTTTTACTGAGTCTGAATTAGCAGAACATTAGTAAGGATACTTTTTATTATTTTTTTTTTATTATTACTTTACCATTGTGATTAGTTGTGGACTTTAGTGTACAAGTTACCAGCCAAGATGCAACAAGTAAAGAACATACTCACACAGCGACTGACCAAATTTCTGCCAAATTTCAACAAGGAAAAAGGACCACAACCAGACGAGTTGCTTAAAAATTGGAAGCTGGGGCCTAGTGACCAAAGGGCAGGCAGCGAAGACCGGTCCTTCACACCGAGGAGCAGCGATGTGAAGGCAGCGGGCAGCCCACAGAGACTACTGACAAGGCAAGGAATATTGCCACGCTGCCGAAAGTGGAAGGCACGCGGAGAGCTACGAGGGCAACGACATGGGAAACAAGCTTCATCCATCCTTCGGCTCACTACACAACTTATTTGCTTTTGAAACAGCCTGGCACCACAGAAAACACTTTTCATTTTGACACCAAACCCAGAAATGACGAATTCAGCTTTGATGCTTTAAAGGTTGTAGAAGTGGGGGTTTTATTCACCCAATTTGGTGAATTACATTCACTCTAATTTCACAAGGTTCAAGCAGTTCTAATTAGACAAATTCTACTTTTTAACATGTCGATACACGTGCACATTTGTATCTTTTTAATGAGTTTATAGGATTTTACAGTCTTTGAGCCTGCTTCTACTTAGGTCAACGTCAAAACTTTGAGTTCAGTGAAAGCAAATCACTCAACGTGCAAGAAAAATCATACTGGTAAGGATCTGCTTTTTTATTGCTTATTGGGAAAAAAAAAACCTAGAAACAAAAATTGTTCTCCTCATCGTCACTTGCTTAGTACTTCATTTGCAAGTATTCGCAAATACTTTTTCAATTATCATATTTTCTTCTTAATTGGACACTTATCATCCCCATTTTAGTGGCTGCCCCAGTACTGGATCCCAATTAAAGCCACAGCCATACCGGTGGGAAGCTGCGTTTGCTGTTTAATCACAGTTATAGGTGCTTTAGGCTAAAACCCTCTGTAAAACTGCTATGCCCGATTTACAGTCCAGACAAACTGTTTGAACAGGACCTAAGAGGATTCTGCTTTAATGCTCAGAAGGAATAAGGCTCTTTAATGCAGAAAAAGCCTCCTAACGGAGTCTGCGTGTGAGCCTTCACTACTGCACCAGCCTGACAGAGGTACCTGGCCACCTTTTTACACTCCTGACCTGCAAACGCTAATGGCTCCGACTTTTAAATGGCTATCGCTTACGGCAATGCTGAAGTTAAACACTTTAATGGTTTATTTTTTTCCTCTTAGTGAGTAATGCTTTCTCACCACACAAAGTGCTAGACGGCAACATTAAAATTGGAACGGTTCCTTCCAAACTTCCCAGTTTCCACAATAAGCGTCATCTCACAAAGTTCGTATTTCAAGGGAAAGGTTCAAAGACCGAGTGCTTGATCACACAAAGAAGTCTTCTGTACTGCAAGTTCACGAAATCATCCATTTTATTTAATGCCTAACCATTGGGTAATTGCTCATATTCAGTCTCAAACCAGCTTGAATGATTTCAGCTCTTAATGTGCCTCATCTCATTCTGAGGCACATCAATCCAGGAGCAGATCGCAGCACCTTGAAATACTAACGCTTGTCACATAATTTAATCTCCTCTAAAACGTCTTGTTCCTTGTGTGCTTAAATCTGTTAATAGCTCTTTCTTCTCCTTAGGTTTTTACTTTTGTGGCAACTGACTCTAGTTCGGATGAAGTTTGTTTAATTTTCATTTTAGTGAAGCGCAGGAGCAATAATCTAAAAGCCTGAATTATTACTGTATTAATAGAACGGTAAAATTGCTTCTTCTAAAAAATGACTTTTTTCCCCAAGCATGAAACCCTCTAAAAACATGTATCTACAGTAATAAGACACAGAAGAACTTCCGCATGATCATGTATGAGGATCACTGTGATATGCACAATCGGTATCACCGCTAAATTTCTAACATTATTGTACAGCACAACGTCTGCGAATGCCTGACACAACACTTTGCTGTTAAAACCCCTTGTACAATAATGAGGTTATTCTTTTATTTCAGACTTGGTTTTATTCTATTGTCTATTTAACTAGAAACGGGTACTTGCTATTGTTTTATCTCCTTGCATGCGTTCCTCCCACCTCTGGATACCCTGCTAATTTCTCTCCCACACCAGCCCCTCTACAGGACTCACCTTTCCCGCTGCCCTGAGGTCGGACGCGCTGGAGGCTGACGCTGCAGCGCTGCAAGATCTCATTCATCATAGGGGCACCGCTGAGAACCGACACATTCATTTCCACGCTGGGGCTGCTCTGTGCCCAGTGCTGCTGGAGGGAGGCACGACCTCACACCACGCCAGCCCTTTCGACAACCATCCCTTACAAATCAGGCCACAGCACAACTGATTTCTGCCCTTTCCCTTCCGTATTCTAACAGAAATCTAATGAAAAAGAATTGCTCAACTGAGCAAATGTGTAGGACTTGGAGACCTCAGCACAAGAAGGACACGGAGCTGTTGGAGTGGGGCCAGAGGAGGCCCCGGAGATGCTGGGGGGGCTGGAGCCCCTCTGCTGTGGGGACAGGCTGAGAGAGCTGGGGGGGGTCAGCCTGGAGAAGAGAAGGCTCTGGGGAGACCTTCCAGCCCCTTCCAGGCCCTCCAGGAAAGCTGGGGAGGGACTCTGGAGCAGGGCGGGGAGCCGTGGGATGAGAGGGAAGGGTTTGACACTGGCAGAGGGGAGATTTGGAATAGACATTGGGAAGAAATTCTTTGCTGTGAGGGGGGTGAGCCCCTGGCCCAGGTTGCCCAGAGAAGCTGTGGCTGCCCCATCCCTGGAGGGGTTCAAGGCCAGGCTGGACGGGGCTTGGATCAGCCTGGGCTGGTGGGAGGTGTCCCTGCCCAGGGCAGGGGGGGGCACTGGGTGGCCTTTAAGGTCCCTTGCCACCCAAACCATTCTGTGATTCTATGGTTTTCCCCAAACCCTCTAGAGAACAGTCACACCTCCATGGAGAGCACTTTAAGGCTAAATACCATCTGGACAATAGCAACAGTTCTTAAAATGATACTCCTCTGAAAGGCTGCTGCTGTCACACACACACTTCGTTTTTTAATCCTTAACTCATTGCTTATTTCAGACCACAAGAAGAAACGGCATGAAGCTACCCAGTCCTGTTATTCAGTCCACAGATTTAGACTCATCAATGTTCATTAAGCCCTTCGGTTATCTCCAATATTTACATAAAGTACTGTGCTAGTCAGGACCATTAGGGACCTTCTGTATTATAAATAAAATAACAAAAGCAAAACAAATAAATACATACTGTATTTCTTCTGTGGAAATATTAAGCAATCTCCCATGTTTGGGATTTTTTTCTGCTCCCTGTTATCCAGTATGCTTAATAATAATTGTCCCAAAACTTGAAGATGGCTATATTTCACTCTTCTTTATTTTTCAATGAATGATACTTGACAATTTGAAGTGCTCTTACATTGCAGCTCCTATTTGAACAGTAATTTAGCCGTAATAGTACCAAGGATGGGGCAGGGTTAAAATATTTTCTTGTTTTAATCTGTCAAAATACTCATTGAAACTAACATACCTGATACATTAAAATATTTATGTGAAATCTGTCTGTTCAGCACTCAAGCACAGAACTGATAAGTACAGTCAAACTCTTCCTGGGTGTCAATCAGCTTACGAATGAATGGAACCATTCAATTAAAGAGCGATGATACAGAAGCAGACAGGCATTTACACCTCGCAATCCAGTAAATACTGCCCGTTTTCAGTTCAGAATGCGGGCCAATGCTGTCCCACGGCTCCTCCACAGTTCTTCACATTTTCTTTCAAAACTATGAGGCAAAGGAGATTAAAATCAATACAGGAGCTGGTTATGAAATGTCACTTGGGCAGTCTAGGAATCTCGCTCTATTCATCAAAGATGATACTTAATTTCTCAAAATGTCCACTCAAAAAAGGGTAATCTGCAAAGGTGTTAGCACAGTTCAAACTTTACTCTCATCTTGTTACCATTTCCAAACAGTTTTTCAGTTGGGACAGGGTTTGTTTGTTTATTTGACCTCCATATATGACCTCTGTACTTCAGGAAGAGATCACCAAACAATAAAGACCAGGTCAACAGCCACCTCGATGACTTAGACTGAGTTCAGGTACCCCCTGAACTTCCACATTCTTCTTCCAAACCCAGAGACATTCAGTTCTGGAGCAAGAACTCTTTTCTCTCAACACTTTTCATATTTGGTGGGAGGGGCGGAAAGTCCAGCACTTTGTGAATGTCTGTTTCCCACACGCTAATATGCCTAGAGTCTCTCTTCTCCTCCCTTTCACTGTCCAGGGGGCAATTCCAGGGCCGTACGAAGGAGCTGTCAATGTCTCCCCACTGGCAGGGGATGAAACGCGCTGCTGATTCACCGCTCTACGTGCGAGATGGCAGCGGAGCTGTCATGGAGCGACACACTGGGGACCAAATAAGTGTCAAGTGTGTCACTTGGCAGGGCTGCCTGCCAGGATTTGAACCTGTGGTTCCAGAGAGTCTAGATGTTAGTCTAGGAAATCCAACCTGCTGCTTAGATGATGAAACCATCCCCAATTTAAAACTTGCAGCCTTATTCCTCTGGAATGTGCCTTCAGATGAATGGAATATCCAACCATGCTGGATAAGCACATTAACTGGATGCTTTTACTAAAATGATCAGAAGTAAAATAACTCTGTTGACATTTAAATCGCCATAATCTGTCTGCAAAGCTACCACTCCATTGAGATGAACAGGAACATTTATTTCTTAGGTTTCTATCCATACACAGTACGATTGCACAATTCCCACTGATATTTGAGAGGTCACCTTTGCAGTCAGGGGGCAGTTAAATTAAAAAGGTGAAGGAGATGCATGCTGCCTGTACATACGGTCACATGGTCAAGATAAACATGAACACGATTCTGCATATTCTTTAACAATTCATGAGAAATATTGCACCCCCAACGGGCAGAACTGCAGTGCTTGTCTGATCAGCAAATACACAATCGCATACATTAGTAAAAAATTGCTAAGTGTTGGGTTTTGTAAAGACCATCAAAGATTGCAATGATGAATTGTCAACAAAAAGATTTCATTCGTTTTCCCAAATACTAAATGCCTGTCTTTCAATTAGTGGTGCTTAACAGCTGCACTAACTATAATTGGGTCACTACAGCTTCAATCCCACTTTCACACTTGCAACTTGAATCTAAACAGCTGAAAATAAAATGAGGAATGAAGTAGCAAAACACACCTTAAATTTCTGAAGCAGCAGCACTGTTCTAACACTCCAGAGGTAATTATTATCCTCAATAACACCAGATACGATTGAGGCTTTTAACAAAAGGAATGCTGCCTTGAAACCACCTGCTAGTACTCAGAATTAGACTGCTATGACAAATTGTCAGCTGAGGAATAAAAGTGCATTATTAATGATAGGTATGTGCAAACTCTGCCCAGAAAGGGTTGCAAAAGGTTAAATTCCTTTTAGAGGAAGGAGAAAGTTGCACAATATGCCTTAGCCAAGGCGAAAAGAAGACCTTCTAACCAGGTCTAACCAAAAAACAACAGGCTTGAAAGAAGAGGGTTTAGATACGGATTTATTTGTGCGTAGGAATGGATTTCCCAAATATCAAACAACTAAACAGTTACTGTTTTACTAATGGTTCTTTCCCCATACAGTGTTGTTGGACACCGCAGTCAGTGATCCAAGTATTTCTTAATATAAGGATTTTTTAATTGAAATTAGTCAAATCAGGCACAATTTATCAGGTGAGATAATCACATTTGTCATACACCATCAATTTTCTGCTGAATAACTCCTGAAACTATGTGCGTATTTATTTCAGCATTGTGTGAAGACGACTGATGGTATTTGGTTTGCAGAAATCAGGGTTGATAATACATACTGGATAGAAGAGACCACAGTTCGTCGTGAGCTTTCCCAAAAGGATTCTGCATAACTCAGAACCAGACTGGTCTTCTGTTTTTAAGATATGTGGAAAAACAAAATCTTATGTTGCCTCCTGAAGCTCAGATTCAAAATAGTCTTTCAACAATTCCCCCAGATTATGTCACCTCCAGAGAGCTATCACAGTTCATCTGTAAGCATCTGATGAACACGGTGACATCTCTCTCAAGAACAGGAACATTGCCATATTCAGGTAACGGTCTCAAAAAGAAAATACGCCTGATCCTGAGACACGCTGTCTAGAGAACTTTGTATTTTAAACTTCTAATGCAAAGACCAAAGCAGTGATTATGATCCTGCTATTTACTATAGCATGAATTCTTTTAAACTGTTTCAAAAAGTAGAGTTTAAAGTTTGAACAGATCTTTGAGAAACATATGTTTCACCGGGATACTTTCACTTGAATTTTTAAAGACGCACTTTTTAGGAGAAAGATATAAGGGGAATAATAAAGAGCCTGAAAATTAGCTTTGCAGAAAACTCTGATGAAAATGATGCCCATTAGGATAAGGCTGTGCCAAGACCAACACTGGAGAGTGCTCTCGGGGGAGCAATCAGCTGCAAGGGCTGGAACTGTACAAGCTGCCCTTTCACTGCGATGGTGTTCAGATGTGTAGAACATACATGAAAAATCCAGATGGATTTATGGAGGCTGAAGGAATATTATGCTACGCTGTTATTTATTATGCTGCAACGCCTTCCTCTTTCTTGTCATGCTCCTGACCAGTGCTGCTCACTGGAACTCAAGATGAAGCCATGGCTTCTAACCGTTCTTGTCTTCCTCATATTTACATATTTTAAACAGTTATTCCTAAATACTAAAACAGGTGCTATGAAAAATACCTTTCTATTTCTCTCTGTAATCCAAAACATAGAGAGCCTTTTCTTAAATTATAAAGGAAGTCTGTGACAAACTGGGAAGAGAACATGTATTTTCTGAATCTGTCAAGCACAAGCAGCATCCAGAAATTGCCCCAAATCCACCTTTGCTATCTTAAAAAGCAAGGAGAAGAAAGGAAAGCCGTTTGACACACAAGACAGGTAGATCAATATCAGAAAGCATGACTCACGAGAAAAAGTGATGATAAGAATGTGAGGACAGAAGAAAATTCAAGAACATGGGCCAGAACATGCAGAGATACAGACAAAGTTGAACAAGAAGTGAGAGAAAAGGCCCAAGAGCCTAAATAAAGCACTGCTGAAGGGAAGAAGTCCTCTGGCAGGTAGGGAGCACCACACTAGCGAGGAAAGGCAATACCGACAGAGCATTGCCTTTGATCTTGAAACCAAGAAAACCCAGTAACCGTTGTGCCCGACAGTTTGAGCTAACCGTCAGTATGAATTCGTAGCAATTGTCCTGTTCTACCTCTTTCAGCACTCTTCGGCTCCAAGTACAAATTGTGTGATTATAAAAAATGGTTTCAGGAGTTTTCAGTAGAGAGGGCTTTTTTACAACAGGAAAACGCCAGCGCTCACCATGGTTTTTACACAAAGAATCAGCTCAAGTCAAGATAGATTTCAACTTTGACACAAAAAGCAGAGAAACAGATTAGCTGGCAGCTTTTTAAGCAGTTGGCAGGGAATAACTATAAATTCACTTCTCCCACTGGCTTAAAAAGAAATTTGCTATACTTATTACTGGAAAGAGACTCATTCAGGAGATTGTTCCAATCAGAACATTAGACAGTAGAGCAGCATTTGAATTCAGAGCGTCAAAAATATTTGTACTGAGAATTCAAAGTCACGCAAACACAACTTTATTTTCTAATTATTCCTTTGATACTTAGGATTGAGTTGTTTCAAAGAGGTATAAACTTAGTTCCCCACATTTACCAAGTCTCTTCAGAAGTCCCACCTTTCTCTTTCTTACTAGAATTTTTTTTCACCAAAAGACAAAACATTGTCTGGTACACAGACACAGAAGTGCGATTTTCAGTTTCTCACTGCAAGACACGACGGCAAATTGTTTAATTTTAACTTCACAGATGGGAAGGTGTGCGAATACATCATCTATACCTCCAATGAAATAAACAGGAACAGAAAGAGGCACTGAACAACTAATCTGCCTTACACCATGCCAAGGTCACGGGGGGCAACCCAGGTCAATGCATTAAGTCCTGAGTGCTCGTAATAGCTGCTCTTCCTTTAAGATGTCACTTTGCATTTGTCTAAAGAAATCAAGGAAGGAGTTAAATACGCTGTAATGTAGGTGACGGGCAGAGTATGCAATTTTTAATCAGTAAATTGGTTTACAGAAGCAAACTTTCTGTTAAATTGGCTTTCAACATTAGACAAGATTTCCACCATTAATATACTTTTAGCATAGAAGGATTCTATTCATAAAGAACTTACCTCAATAGCACCGTCTTGGTTTTTTTCTTCTCCTGAATTCAGATGTCTAGGTGATCCATGTTCCAGCCTTCATCACAGACACAAAGTTATAAGAAAAGAGTACAACTGCAGTTAAATAGTGAAGGCAGAAGCCAGACTAATGCATCCCGTCACATTAAGATGTCCAGGCCAGGCAGCCCAACGCTTTCTGTAATTTCCAGAAGTAGGCAATGGGAGCAGTTACGCTTCTTTTTCCTGTGAACAGTCAGTGTGATTTGGACAGCTAAATATCTCTTGGGCTCCTTCAAATCACATCATTATCAGAAGGCCTCAAAACATATCTTAATAAGGTAAAGGTTTTGTGGGTTCTGTTGCTTTTTTTTCTCATCATCACTGTTGTGCCATGTGGCAAAATGTCAGAATTCCCAGCACTTCTTTCAAAGTATTTTCTTCATGGGAATGTACGTAAGAGGTGAAAGAATGGAAGGAACTGCGGTATCTCTGGTCAGTGTATGACCTGAAGGCCTCTCTAGTGGACATTTTGACTATAACCAGATGGCTGCAGGCTGCCAAACTATCCCCATCTTCAGCGTGAATAATATTTCAGCAACTCTTGTTTTTCTCAGCAGCATTACACAGATTACTCTGTGCCTCCCTCCTTTTTTCAAGTGTCTAAAGGCTGCACAGTGGCTTCCAACCTTGTAAAAGTGAACCTTACAGTCATTACCTTCTGCCCTTCGTACCTCATCCCCGCTGCCAGACTGCTGCCTCTTCGCTACTTCGAGCCTTTTACCCACTTGATTACAAACCTCAGAACGGACACAATTTTACTAGTAGGAAAGTACTTAATTAAGTCATCATCTTAGTCTACTTGCATGGAAATACGGCACAACAATGTAAGCAATCTACAGCTTTAAAACCACAGAATCTTTTTTATTCACTCAGACTGCAGCACGGGCATTTTATGACAGATGGAACAGCCTATTCAATAATACTAGAAGATAAGAAAAGTTTGTGGTGCCCAGCATGCAGAGGCAGACCTTCCAAGAAGCTGATGCTCTCACGTCCCAACGCCTTGTCCCTTCAGGGTTAGGTAAAAGCAACAGTTCTGCAGCATTTACCAACTACCCGACCCTCTGCCCGAGCGCAGCTGCCTGATCAGAGCCAGAGCTCCTCCGCTATCTCCTCTTCCCTCCCGCGCTCCAAGCCATGCAGAAACATCAACGGCTCTTCCTGCCCCCCCCCAAAAAAACACACGGCGCTTGGGTTTGGCTTTGGTTCTGCACTACAGCTCCACTCCAGACCTCTCATTCCACCCCACGAACCCCTTCCATCCAGTCCCACACCTCTCTGCCGCCTCAGCCTATAAGCCCCAAGGCTCCTTGAGTATTTTTAGGTCCCCATTCTCAACTCTCTCTGGTTCTCCTGCTCCCACATCCCTCTCCCACTTCCCCACTCTCCATTTCCCATATTTTTCAAACTTTTTCCACGCTTCCAGAATCTACATCGGCCAGAACATGCCTGCGAGTTTGGTCACTTCTGGAGTAAAATTATATTCATAAACACAACTGTTTTCAAGGTTACATCAGTTTGCAGTATCCTGGCTAGCAGAACTACTCCCTGTAGAAGACACATTCTGTACAAGAGCCTTGATCATCAAATACTACTTCCACGTTGGAGAAGCCACCACGAGTCAGAGCCTTCTGCAGAAGGCTGTAAATCATCTCACCTCAACAGCCAGTTGAGAGGGACTGAATCACGTCTCCGATTGCCCACATCTCCCACAGAATATACTGGGCAGAAAAGCTGATTAGCATTCCAGTTAATAGAGCCCAAAGCTATTAATAATAAATCCATTAGAACTTTTAATTAAAACCCCGAAACTAGTCCGACAAAATTCACCCCATGTAATAAAATAAATCTATAATATCAGTAATAATTAGCAATGTATCCTGTAGGATTAAAAATAATTAAAATAATTACATTTTGAAGTATTTTTAAATAGGTAATAGACTGCTTCAAAGAAGCTAATAAAATTACACTCAGAACCTGTAGGCTACTATCCTGGCAGGATATACGTTGGGTATAGTCTAAAATAATGAATTTACCAGTAACTAAGAAGTATCAGGCACTGGAAAATTATTTTTCATGCTCTTGCCTTCCTTCTTGAAGATAACAAAGATTTCAGGCCCCTTTTAGCAAAATTTTGTAAATTTGATGACAAACTTGGTGTGTTGTTCACCGTTCACAGCATGCAAGAAGCAAACAGGTATCAAAGTATTGCAAGACAGCTACCAGCTGTGATTACAGCGGTATACTACAGCATATGCAAGTATGAAGCCCAAAATTCCTATATGGGCACTAAAAATAAATAGCCAGTTGCTGGGGGTGATAAGAACTGGCTTTACTAGCAACTGGCAAGATGATTGCTAATAATTTGAAGATTTTTTTTCTGGGGCAGCTGACATGGAAAAGGGAGGTGAGTAAAGAAGAGCAGAACAGTTAAGAAGCCAGTGCAGAACAAACAGGAAAAACTATTTGTGACACTACAAACCTGAGGGAAATTTAGAGTGGACATATAACCGGGGGGGGGGATCAAAACCCCACTATTTGCATTGAATTATGTACAGACTCAATGAACTTGGCCAAAATTTGACCCAAGAAAGCATCCTCCAAAGCACTACAGGGAAAACAACTCTGTGGTATAAATGCACTAGTTGATTGGAAGTCAAAGGGATCTTAGTTGTCAAAGGTTTTCTGCTTACAGGCACTACAGAATTTTTGCAGATAATATGCAAAACATAAAGAACACGAGAGAAAGAGAATTATACAACTTCCATGAGGCCTGACAAGTTTAGGCATACAGCTTAAGATTTAAAAAAGCAGTTCTACTATACATAATTGGCTCTTACCCAACAATTTAGCTAAGTAAGATTTATGTAAACTCCTGTTTCTCAAGACAGATATCTAAACGGCACTCCACCCATGCTGGATCTGCCAAACTTTTTTGTTCATAAACAACCCCATTTAGAGATGTATGGAGCTTAGGGAAAGAGAAAAGGAAAGCTCCACACTTAAAAAATTCCCCCAGAAGGAAATATATTCCTGGAAAAAAATTATCAGATGCAGAGGAGTTTAAGTAGCTTATCAAAATTTAAAATGTCTGTGGAGAACAGACCAGCATTACACGGCCAAACTAAGCTCCCCTACTATAAGCCTACAAGAAATTACCACAACCTGTAGCACAAAAACTAATAGCCCAGAGGCAATGCATTTCTTTGCCCAAAATAAAGATTAGTTTCAAAATTATGTTTGCTTTTACAAGAAATCTAGAATTATTAATTCCTAAATTTCAATTAAAATTTACAGAATAACCTAATAGCACTGACAAAGCAAGCTAAACAAAAGCTGGGGTAGATTAAGTTCCACACATTTATACCTTGAAGACAAAATCTAAATTATATACAAAATTCATACACAAAATCGATAGAACATGATCGGTTATTCCTCTTTGAACTGTAAAATGAATTTTCAACTTCTGTTGCTAAAGTCCTCAGTTAACACTATCAATACCTCCTTCACAGAAGAGGTAAGCAATGCACGGGTTTGGGGCTGGGGTTGTTTTAAGTTATCACCTTAGATCTTAAACCATGACTAAATAGTAAATATCTTGAAAGGAGATGAACGAAAATGTGGGAGAATGAATTAGAAGCAGAAAGTATTTTAGAAGAGGTGGGGATTTGGAAAGCATGAGTAGAAAAAGCAAATAACCGAGGCATCAAATTTAGTACCATAACAAAGTGAAATTATGCATAAGAAAAGACATTCCATGTCAGGTGGTAACGCCTTTAATCACGTAGACAGGAAGTCTTTCTTTAAACATCTACTATTCCACAGCTGTAAGTGCAGAGTGCAGCTCTGGAGTCTACAGTTCCTTCCCTCTCAAGTAATGAGGGAGGTGGTAAAGGGAAAGATGCACAAGAATTCTGATGTCTACAAATCGCCAAAAAAATCCACAAAGTTTCCATTCTCCAAACAGGGAACTGCATCTTCCTCTTGCTCCCATCCCTCCTAGGTCAGCTTCCAGAGCATGAGCTACACCAGCAAAGCCCTCCCTCACACATACGTGCTAGAGAGGCCGTGAATGGGAGTCTATAAAACTTAGTGCTGCATCAGTTGATTTTGAAATAAAAATGCTATTGGGTGCTAAGGGGTGCAAAGAAACAAGGATGATCTATTACTTGAAGTTCAACCAAAGTCCTGTGCAAAAAGCCACCTCGAAGTCCTCGGAGAGAGGGGCTAAAGAGAAGTCAGTAGTTGCAACAAAGTGCTTTCCTGTCTTTTTAAATAGTTGCTGATGTCAAAGCCTAGTAGGACGGATTTGCCTGCAGAATTAAAATTTTCCAGTGATGAATATAAAGTCTCACAGAAACTTATCATCTTTGCTAACTTTACAGCTAAAATGAAGCAATCCTTCCATACCCCAGAATGGAAACGCATGCCACGTAAGAGCTGTTAAACACCGTCAGTCTCAACTGCGCTACAGAAATCCCATCCTATTGGTGTTTCCTGGACACCCACCCAACACCAAGTCCATAGGCTGCACATCCTTCTGAAGTCCACAGGTACATACACATAGAGTCTCAAAATAAACACACGGTGCTAACAAACAGAATGCAAAGGGGCAGTCATTAAAAGCAAAGGTAATGAACTGTTATGTCTAGACTATTCCACAAAGACTGGCAACAGGCTGGATTTTTAGTTCTTTTATTATGTGTCCTGGAATGAAAATTAACCAGCATGAAAATGAACACTAAGAAAAATAATCCCTCAGAAGGTGTCGCAGTTTGAAGGAAGAATGTTAAAAATATTTTAAAAACGAATCAGAGAAAAGGCAAACTGACAGAGCAGGATAAAAAACCCTTCAGCTTAGAAAATTTGCAAAAAGTCAAAAGCAGAGAAAATTATCTGAAATGCTTTTGCAGTAGAAAAAAAAATTAAATAAAAACCATTTAGCAAGGTAAGAGTGAATAGCAGCTCTATGAATTAGCAATTGAGCCTGGCAGTAAAAATAAAAAGCTGAAGTGATATACACTTGCATACACAGAGACTCCAACTGAGGTTTTTCATTACCAGAAAGATTTAAATTAATGACAAAGGATTCATGGAAGAATAATAAAAACTGTAAGTGAAGAGAGACAAATGAAAAATCATCAGAACTTAGAAAAAACCTCAGATATAGACACCCTAGTTTAACACAATTATGAATAAATTGGGGGGAAATGAGTACTGCCTACGTATTTTTAAGTGGTATAAATATTAGTGCTGAAATTGCTGCATTTAACTCAATGGGGGTTTTGCCATTGTCTTTATAGGGGCAATGAGCTGACTTAGAGAGGAGTAGGAAGGGAGAAATACAAGACACAATCAGACAGTAGCTTCAAGTTAGACTCCTTACATTTTTCAAAAGTAGGGTATTTTGAACTGAGAAAGCTACTTAAAAGGAGTGATGGAAGCTTCAGCACATGTGGTACTTAGAGCAGTCTGAAAAACAGCCTGGAAAATACGTAACAGCTCCTATACTGTCAACCAAATTAAACGCTGTCAACAAATTTCTGTGGCACGCAGATTCACCAATACTGCTGCAGTAAGGTAAAACGTCAATGGAGAGACTGTCCAGAGACAAAGAAAGTTCGCACCCACCAGCACTAATTCTAATAATAATCATAGTCCTATAATAGGCCCTGTGCTTGTGTCAGCCCCTATTCTATATTCCTCTGACTCTGAGTCACCATCAGATTCTGTTTCTATATCCTCCCGCTTAACTTGGATGTAGATTGAGCTGGTATTAGACAGCAACACATGGTACAACCTGATGGGAACTCTTAAACGCTTGTTAGTTCTGCAACAGGCTTCTGTAGGACCTTACTCTTTTGTTATGACACGTCTACACATCACAACAAAACACGGTGCATAGGCCTTCAAGTTAATATTGACTAAACTGCTGTCACAGCTTGAGTTTGGGCCCCAAAAGCAACGCAACTGCATCTTCTGAGGGCTCTGTTCAAGCTAAAATGCTCTACGAGAGCCTTTTGCTACAAAGGCGTGAAGGCATAGCTACCTTGCTTCCAACACTGGAGCTAGCTCAAGCGTGACTCGTCCTCATCATACCCTTCTCTTCAGAACAGATGTGCTCTAATTACTCTTTTTCAACAGAGAAACAAAATTAGAATCAGAGATGTCTGTGACGATGTTTGGTATCACTGCGCTTTCACCCTAAAATTAGCAACAAGAAAACTCATAAAATAGCTGTCCATAAGCTCTATGCAAATAATTTCCAAGTCTCCCCCTCCCACCCAAAAGAGGATGTTTCAAAGTGAGTAGAAGGAAACAAGCAAACTGCAGAAGCGAATTTGAGGAAAGCGGCAGGTTTTAAGAAGTCTCAGGCACTTAAAAGAACAGAGCAAAAGCTGTAACAATTACACTTACAAACACACACAGAGCTAAATTCACAAGAAGTTAAACCCTGCGGAGCCATGTTATTGTTTTTACAGCCAAAGGATGCCAGTGTCCTTTCTAAGCTGCACAACAATGTATGTTCCGTGTCACTCCTGTCACTGGATCAAGTCTGGACATCTGAAGGACTACAGAAAAACAGACAGTAATTGAGCTCAATGTGGGATTTTTATACTTAAAGTAGAATTACATGTACTTACATCACCTCTTCACCTGAACCAGGCTCATATTTACAATCACGGTGTGAAAGACACCCTGCCATCTGTGATTTTTATTGAAAGAAAATACCAAGCCATAAGAAGCAGCTAATACTAACTGCAGCAGCTGTGCACTGTCTCCAAAGAGAATTATGGGACATGCACTGAATGCGTGGCATTGCTTTGTAAGGATTTGATTAGATACAGTTTGGGAAGAAAAAAAACCTTATCCGTCAAATAAACAGTCTGCTATTTCAGAAGTTAACTTCTGTACGTACAGCCTAACACATTTTCGTTCCTGTATTTCAACTGTAGGGCAATTCCAAAAACTACTTCACTAGTTATAGAAGTAATTAACCCTGTCTATAGAATAGAGAGTGAAGCTAATTACAGATAAAAAGTATCTATAAAATGAATTAAAGTTCACAAGAAAACATTACTAAAGGCAGTTGACCACTTGTTTTTAATGCTTTTAGGAGCATCTACTCTGGAAATGAAGAGCATAACAGCATCTAGCAAAAATTTCTTTTGAAGAATATAGTTTTTAGAAGTGGAATACGGAGCATAACGGCATTTAAGATGTTATCCTACAAGTTCTCAAGCTACTGCTGACACATATGGTACAAATTCTGCTGTCTTTGAAGTCGTAAGCTGCCTATAACACAGTGGAAGTACACAGAGGATTCAATTAAATTTTAGCTGTACCTACATAAAATGCTAGAAAATACTGGTTACCTCTGACTTTTGTTAATTATTTGTATCTACTTAAGGTGTTTCAACAGAAAATAAATAATTGTGCCAGTGGAGTAAAACTCTCATCTACTACAAGCACTACACTTAACTCCTGCACAACTATTGCAGCTGCATATTAGGGAAAATTACGTTCCACCCCTTAGGATGTAGTTGAAAACTCAGCCCCCTTCACTTAAGAGCTCAGTGATACAATCGACACCTTCTGACTTTCCATCACCGACAAAACCTCTCCTGATGCAACACTGCATGCACCTGTAAAATTTAATGAAGGAACACAAAATCATGTACATACATTTTCACTGCTTTCATTGAGTTCTACTACCCTCATTTTTTTCCTCTTAATAAAGGGAAAAAATTATTCTGTGAGGTTGATTCTGCAAGTGTTCGAGAACTGTCCTGCTCTAACGGACAGATCACAACTTGTAAGAACCAAGGATGCAGAGCTTTGTAGTTTTCTTTAATCACAATATAAAAGGGAAGAATAATAGTCATTCTGATTTACATACACAACCATATTTTTTTGGTACGTGAGAATGCATGACTCTTACAAATTATCATGAATGGTAATTTTTGTTCACATGACACTTCCCTAAAATGTAAGAATAAACAAATGTGAGAAAACAACATGCAATAAACAAGTGGCCACTCTTTTCATACAAAGATTTTATACATCAGTGGCTTGAAATAATACAGATGCTATTTCCATCCACTTAAAAATAACTCATAGTGCAGTATTTTCTTGTTACTATTGGGGGTGAGAGCAAAAATAGCTTTCCAAAAGAATATTTGGCATAGGAACAGTGTGCTATATTTTTTTCAATAAACTATCTCATGACACCCAGGCATTTGCAACTCAAGAACATGAAAAATCAGCTGGAACTCTCACACCAGTGAATATAACAAAATGCACCTTATGTTCCCCCAAATTCTTGATATGCAAAGAAGCACATCATAATGATGCGGGATTATAAATATTAAACGTACTGCAACAGGTTGATTTATAGTAGCAAATAAAAACATACTATCAGGCAATTATCATACTATTAAGTGTAGTATTTACTACCATGAGGCGTCCATCAGTGTAAAGAAACTTTTTCCATTAGCTCTTTACTGGGGCCTGCCAGCACACTTCTGCTTCAAGCTCTCTTCACTGAAGGATATTGGTAGATCCTCACCTGGTGCAAAATGAAAGAACTCACCCACGCTATTTCTTTCTGACAAACTCATAGCACTAGGAAGAAAACAATCTGTCCTGGCATTCATTTATTAGCTGATGATCAATCCTGACTGAAGTGCTTTTTGCCACGCTTCATTCCTACCCAGCGCTGGATTCAACCCAAGTATTGTGAGCAAATCACTGTTGAACCCTCTGATACACCAGAAAGCTAAAAATGTTGTCTCAGGTTATCAAAATGACTCAAATTAGCCCAGCAGAGCGCAGTAAACAGCTGGTCACATGGCTACACACAGCAACCCAGGAGGTCGTTCTGTAAGGACAGTGTGAGCTTAAAAAAGATCTAGAAAGAAATAGGAAACTGCACCAATAACCAAAACGCCACTATGATCTCATCCTTCATTTTAAGAGATACTGTAGTAGCAGTAAAGAGAATATTAGGACTATTTTGGCTTCAGCTATGCACAGATGATTGGTTAGCTGTCTACAGGGAAATACTGTTCTTTAAAAATGGTCACACGGCTTTTGAAGTGAAACTGTATCATGGTAAGCAAGTAACAGCACTCAGTCAGGACCAGGCTTCAGACAGTTGATAGGATCACCTACTGTCGGTCTTACCTGGAACTTACTGCAGTGAAAACAGAAAGATTTCAAAAAATGTAAAAAACCAAGCTATGTTTGCAGTTCCTCAGGCTCCCCCATAAACACACACACAATTTGTCATTTAAAAATATCATTAGCTAAATTTTTTTCATCAAAATAGTGCAGTCACCAGCTACATTTTATCATAAAAGCTGACAAGTATTTCGTTTGTACCTGTGAACTGTATCTTAAGCGAGGCTTGGTGTAGCTCAGAGGTGTGGGGCTAGGAAAGGGAATGTACAGCTCGACACCTGTACCTCTCTTGCTCTGGTCAGGGTGGATCCCAGCGTAACACTCGCTTGGGTGTACTGTGACACACGCGAGTTACACAAAGTACTTCTTACACTTACATGCAGGGATCCATGGGATACGGACCCGATACGGACCCTCTGTCCCCTTTTCATTGCTTCTACGTCCAGGATGGATGGAGGTACAGAACTTGGGTCCGTGTCCCTCACTCAAGAACTCCTTTCACACTTTGACAAATCACCCCTAAAATAGCACAGCATCAGCAAAGTGTTATTTTCATTCTCATATTATCTGTGCCCGAGTTTTAGCAATAACCCCAGAAAGGATTGGCCACTTCTAAAGTGAAATAAAACAAATGATCCATAATATCAAATATTTGATGCAAAGCCTAGACTTGGGAATGGCAGCAAAGTTGTTCTGTCGGTTTCTTGCATTTATGTCAATACTCAAGAATGCAAGGGAACAACACCTGCATTTTAATTATATCATATTCCTCCTCCTACGCCAGATTTCTGTAGGGCAGCAGTTTCCATTTCTCCATTATTTACAGAAATGTCTTTTCCCTTTGTTCCATGCCTCCATTGCTACAGATAGAATACCTCACTTGTTGCCTGAAAGCCCCCTTTTCTTCAAATTCACCCATAAACCCAGCTTCTATCTATGATGCCCATGAGAAACTGGCAGCTGATAATGCTCTGATAGCTCCAAGGATGAGGGCTTTTTGGATCTACTGAGTTCATAGGTTGTTTTTTTTTTACTACACAAAGGAAAAGTGCCAGTATCATCATCCAGTTTTGTAGGAGGAAGTGTAGAAAAATAAAATACCCCAATGGATCTCAGTGAATCGTGCTTGTGGTGACCTGGCACTTTATTATTTTTTTTTTAACATACTGCCAACAGATTATAGATACTATCAATTATAGAGCACAGTCCATATGGCAAAAGTTTGCCCCATTCTGTAATTGACACCTCAGAAAACATTCATAGCTGCTTGGCCATGACTAGAGTTTTTGTTGACTACAATGGGATTTCCAAACTCTGTACATTTAAGAAATCTAAATGCAAGTACCTGCCATACTTCTATTAACTCAATATGTAATAAGAAATGTCACAACAATAAGCACATTTTCCTTAAATCTGTAAATCCTAGAGTCACGGGATTACAAGAGAATTTGAGATGAAAAGAAAGTTTATGTTTCCAAAGCAATTTTTTCCAAAGTAAATAGCTCAGGAAACAAGAAAATAAAATAAAAAAGGTTAAAATGCTTGGTCATTAACACTCAGCGCTCGGCAGTTTGGCATGCACGACACATACTGAGTGCTGCTCCTCCTCACCAATGTCTCCTGTGCCAACAGTGACAATGTTTCGTGGTGGAAAAGGTACAGGACAGCCTGATCTGCTGCGAGCCCCTGACATAACTTTCTTTCCCCTCGTTTAAACTGTGAACTCTTTCTACAGACAGTCTTTCAAATGTCTGTGATACCTAATGCAAAACAAAACCCAAGATCAAACAACTCTTTCGTAAAGTATTCAACAGGCAGCAGCTTCTGCACAAGTACTTCCATTTCCCCTCTGCAGATCTTTCTTTCCCAACGAAGATGGAAGTGATTAATGTCTACAGTAACTACAACAGCGTATAGTGGACTCATGAAAAACATTCTTACAGAAGGTTAACTCTATCAAAACAGAAAAAGCCACGATAAAGAGAAAAGCTTTGTTACGTGGTTAGAGCAGAATTTACCTGCTTTATTTTTTAAGTGCTACTAACAGATGTAGAACAGCACAGTACTCTTAAATCTAACGGAAGAGGAAAAGATACTGTGGGCTTACATTTTCTTCCTGCAAGACAGCTCTGACTCCATATTCTATTCTTAACCCCTATTTAATAATTAAAAATAGTTATATTATTAAATAATAATTCATAATAATTATGCTAATTCTCAATGGCTCAAAGACATTTTCTCATTTAACTATTTGCATCCCCTATCTAGTAAGTATCAATTTTATTAACCCAAAAAGGGAGCGGTGTGACGAACACGCCTGAGGGACGGTATGCCATCAATGGGGGCCTGGGAAAGCTGGAGAAGTGGACCCATGTGAACCTCAGGAGGTTCAACAAGGTCAAGTGCCGCGTCCTGCACCTGAGTCGGGGCAACTCCCGGTATGAGCCCAGGCTGGAGGAAGAAGGGATGGAGAGCAGCCCTGCCAAGAAGGGCCTGGGGGTACTGGTGGGTGAAAAGCTGGACAAGAGCCAGCAATGTGCGCTGGCAGCAACCTGGTCTAGTGGAAGATGTCCCTGCCCAGGGCAGGGGGCTTGGACTAGCTAGCCTTTAAAGGTCCCTTGCGACCCAAACTGTTCTATGATTCTAAATTCCTCATTAAAAAAAAGCTAGAGATAATTTGCAAGAAGAATATATGGTACATCAACTGATATAATTCAGACAAAAGAGGCACAAAGCCCTTCCTCAGGTCAGGTGAAAAACTGCCATAGAAGTTTTTATATGGCTAGAAGCCTATTTTTCTGATTTAAGGCATTTAAGATGAGATTTTTAAGTTCAACAATTTGAGAGTTGACAAATGACTTACCAGGTATGACACTATATGTTGTAAAATGATAAAAGTGGAGGCCTAAACTAGTATCTCACCCTGATTAATAAAGTACTGCATGTATGTCAACCACTAACAAGAATGCACTACAGGTAAAATAACAGTTCTGTGCCAAGATGATTGCAAGTAAAGAAAAACACGGACAGCTAGCAAAAGTGAAATTCAGGTCTCCCACCTCTTAATTCAAAACAATATCTATGGAACTGTATTAATTGGGAAGACGCAGCAGCGGAAAAATACTTAGCGAGGAACAGCAGAATCCACTGCAGTTCTGTTTACAGCACTGTTCCTGGACCAGCTCTTGGAAACTGTTCTCCATGGACCAACAAAACTTCCCAGTTTAAGATCTCATGAGAAAGACAGTGGACCACTATTCCAACTGTAAGATCCGGAATTTTCTTCTTTATTTTACAATAACGAAACTTAATTTCTCACCTAGTAGCAAGGAAAGGCCATTTTTAATCTGGCTAATTATTTGATGCAACTCTGTCTAAAAAACCCAGCAGGCTATTCAGTTAGGATTGGCAGTAAAAGCTGTAGCGTAAGCCTAAAGATATATCAAAAACTCAGCTCAAAAGCAAGCTTTTTCATTCTGATTTATAGGATTTCTTGAGGCACAAAGCTTTGATCATTTCTTTAGTATCACAAAAAATTGAGAGGTCTTGTGAAATACATGTGATAGATTACGCGGGCTGTACATCAACACAGCAAACACGAGTTCAGCCACCACCTCTAACCTACACTGCTTGCTGCTTGCTGTCAAAACCACTCACAAACAAGGAAGAAATCGGGGCATGTACAAATACTATGCAAATGTTTCCACCAATCCATCGTTAGCCTGAAGGATGTCAATCTCAACAAAAGAGACACTATCGAAATCAACATAAAAATACTACATTTTCCACAATTTTTAAAACAAACACTGACAAACTTTATACAATACTTAGGCATAACACCCTTTGAATAGTAAGCAGGGGCTCTAGAGAGCTTATGAATTACTAAATTCTCACCAACTAAGCAAAAGCAGACTTCAGCATTAATACACATATCGAGAAAGCACTTCGATAATTTCAAGTACGGCAAAACCTCAGTTTGAACTGTCACGGACTATTACACAACTGCTGCGCTCAACGCCAAAGGTGGCTGCATTTCAGCAACCAGAGAGTGAGTCACAGTTTGCACAATCGGAAAAACTCTTGGGATGAAAAGTACTGTACAAGTCATTCATAGTATCACCAGCGTTCCAGTACTGAAGTTGGCTCCATGCATGAAAACACTCCCACTTACTGAAAAAACAAAGCGTGACTGTCAAGTGTTTGGCTATACATCCTATATCTACTTACACCTGTTACCTTTGTTATTTTTGGCAACAGTGGCGGAGGAGTCCAGTTGAAGTGTAGATTTCACTACAGCTCCAGCACGCTCTTCAAACTGTTGGCAAATTCAATCAAGTAGGGTTTCTCCATGCTCGGTGTCACAGAGAGAGACCTGCAATGCCAAAGAAAACATGAAAATTGGAGGGGTGAGCTCCTGTTATGACACTCCATCCCAGGACAATGTGCAACTGTAAAGGAAGTAAAAAACAGGATGAATTCTGCAGCACACCCATGCTATTTGTATTCTCTGATCTCTCCCAGTTCTGCTGCTACTTAGCAGTCATTTCCCTTTGGCTATGTTTAAAGTAGGCAAAGAACAACTTAAACAGAGAATAAAACCACTGAGCTGAAGACCAAGGACTTTGGGTAGATTTTTACTATATGGACTGATATCAAAATTCATTTTTTTAATGGTTCCATTGATGCAGGCAAAGATAAATTGTGAAATGATTATGTCCCTGATGGACAACCATTTGGGTCTGAATAATATTCATCGAATGCGTTATCCTGGCTCCGGGTGTCACCGAGACCCCTAACACCTGTCTCGTGCAATCAGTCATTTAGGATCTTCCTCAACAGGAGCCTGTACCCTGAAGAGTTGTTTTGTGTGTGGTTTTAGGGTTTTTGTTTCACTTCAATAGCCACTGATGGCGATCTTAAAAAAAAAAAAAACAAAAAACAAAATAACCAAAAAACCTCTATTCATGCTTTTGGCCTCCACAATCTCCTGTAGTAGCGCATTCCCGAATTTAATTCTGTGCTATTTAAGAACACTTTGCATTTGTATACTGCCTATTTCTTGTACTATGAAAAATGATGAAGAATTATGTTCTGTGCACCTTTCCCACACCGTTCATGAATTCATAGCCCCCCTCCATAACTCTCCATTTAGCGTTCTCTTTGCAAAGTGGAAAAATCCTAAAGAATTCAATCTCTCTTCACAGAGCAGTTGTTTCACAATTTTGACCACCACATCTCCTCCCTGTGCATTCTCAAGTTACTGTCTAATCTCTGTCAGATCACAGTGCTGGTTTAAACAAACCATTGTTTTGCTAGTCACAGTTAAAAATCACAGTCATAGTTAAAAAACAAATCATAATCAGTTAAACACGGTTAAAAGTTCTCTCATTAATAAATATAGGGAAAAATGAGGGCTCACAAGTGACTAACAGCATTGTATCACTTACATGTGAGATGTTGGTCCAAAGACCTCTCAAGTTTTAGACCTTGGGGCACTTAAAATGAAAAATCATAATTAACGTTGAGCAGAAAATATGTTTCCTAACCTATACAAAGATTTCAATCTTAAATTTGCAGCAGTCAGCCTTGCCATGAAACTTCCCCATTAGCCCCAAGCCAGCACTGGAGCACTGTAACTGGAAGCTGATGATTTTTTTGTAGCTACCAAGTAGATTTCCTACTGCATGACAGAGAGTCAGAACACTGTTCTGGCTGCCTTGTAATTCTCTTCTCCAGTCCTCTCGGAGTACCCAAGTGGAGCAGAATGAAAACTCTTACCACCACCGAGGAGCAGAGAATCTAACAGTTATAAAAAGCCAGATTCTCTCTATCACGCAGAGACTGCACGAGAATGACGCTGACCGTATCTCTAACTGGAGAAAAGCAGCAGTTAACACACAGGTAAACCCTCAGCAGTATAAGGTTGTCACTCCGGGTAGATATACACTGTGGAGAAATACCAAAGAGAGCATATGGGGCAGTAAATCAGCCACTGGGCCTAAGAAGATCTCAGACAGGCAAAAAACCACAGCAAGCTGGAACAGCTGTGCCCCAGGAAACAGCAGAACAAATGGATTTACTACCTCCTGACTGCAGTGATACCAATACCTCCATAGAGAACAGCGGGGCAAATAAGGGAAACTGAAAACTGTAAGTTAATTTATTTGATAAACAAGTTATAAATATCCAAAAATGCTGTTTCGTTTCAGTACTTAACATTGCTCAGAAAGTAAAATACAGATGAGTAACGTTAAGAGGGTAACTCTGATATCAGACACTGAAAATTGGGTGCTATGTTTCACACAGGCTTATGTTACACAGTTTTGACCAGCTACAGCAAAGACAAAAGTATCTGCCTTCCTGTAGTTCTATTTACACTAAACAATGCAGTGCAACTCGGAGATACATCACAGCCTCTGAATGAGGTCGTGTTTTCACGTGGCAGAGAGCACTGCTGTGCATAGATACCAGGGCAGGCCTTCAGTGGAGTACAGCTGCCTCAGTGTAACTCAAGCTAGTTCACGAGAAACACGATAATCCTAATGCAGCCATACTGCTTTCAGCTCTGGAGAGGACTTTCACATTGATCTGGGAAGATCAACTGGGCCCTGCATTGCACACAAGGAGCGTACCATGATAGAGTCTCTGTTCGTAATCATCTCTGTGCTATCCAGTAGATAGGATGGTCCTTTATCGTGGAATTTGAAGGTGAGAGGTGCTGAGGCAGAACGACTTTCTCCCAGAATGATTAACTGAACGTGGCGAGTGCACATCCTATAACGCTCTTGGCAAATTCAGCGTGGAACTGTGCAATAAGCAGAACTGGGGTCTTAATTCAGACCAACTGTACAAACCCATAGCCTCTAAGGAGATATCGTTTGGACTCAGCTGACTTGGTAAAAAGATCATTGCCCCTGGCTGGAGGCATCTACATTGCCATCTTTATTCTCCCTAAAGGAGGTTACCATCCTCTCCCATCACTTACATGACACAGGCAAATACTCTCTGATCCCCTTATATCAAAAAGATTCCATCTACCATACAGTAAGTACACTGTATGGTAATAGTTCCATTTAACCTCAGCCACTGGATTAAGAAACTACTATACGTGCAGTTTTGTCAGCAGCTTTGCTCGCTTCTGGCACGAATGGAAGAAGCGTGGAAGTACCTTTTCATAAGTCTCAGTTGCAGTTTGAATAGTACACCCGGCCACAGCGGTACATTTTTGCTGCTTTTACGAAAGTAAAAGAAAATTTAAGTAGAGCTTGATTTATAATTTATCCATTTGCATTCATTACTGTGTTCTATTTTTCTGTACGCTGTACGATAGGTATTTCATGCTAGGCATCACCTTGTTACCCTGAACATTTGGTGAAGACATCTGATTAGGTTTTAATTACTTCTTCCAGACTTTTTGACAAAGGCTTGGCCTACAGAATAATTATCATACTGAGACTTGTTGGTATGTGGTAAGAATATTTATACTATTTTATTTCTGTAGGAGGAAATAAAGTAACAGTAATTTTAGCTTTTAAAAATGTACACGAAAGCCCTAAAACATGGAAAAGACAACAAGAGAGGTAAGTATCAAAACTCATAATGATCTAAAGCTGCTTACTACAAAAATAGACAAAATACTATTTGGTATATTTCAAAAACCTGAAATTAACTATGCAATTTTCAGTTGTTAATGACATTGGGTTACTGTGTCCCCACAAACAACCCAAAGCCCAAACTGCCATTTTTTTTTGCTAAGTTAGAATTTCGTTTCATTCCAAAGAAGATTTTTCCTGAAAAACCACTGAGAGAGAAAAGCTTTCTTACAGTTGGAAAAATATAAAATGGTATTTTTAAACCATGACACGAAAGACTCAAAGACCTTGAAACAAATAGTTCAAATTAATAAACTGAACTAAAGTTTGAAAAATGCACATAGGGATTTATTCCAGATTGGCACATACACTACAGGAAATTAAGATTTATTTATAATAATGAAATTGATACGACAAGCATTTCTTCTGAAAAAATAAGCTAGAGGGGAAAAAGAAAATTATTACTAAGGACTAAGTTTACTAACAGATGAGCGTTCCGTGGCACATAAAAAGAAAATTGCATCTCCCATGCATTTTGTTCCCAGAATTGTTTATTAACAACACACAAAGAAACTCAAGTTAGAAAGGAATGCTATCTTCTCTGCCACCATCTGCAGTGGGAAACCATCCACCAAAAACTATTCCCCTGAAAAATATCTAACTAGTATTGGATATCATTCTCAGAAAATTCAAAATCCTGCTGAACACCATCAAACACTCTTGTTTTCGTTAGCTGAATTAGTAACGCTACACAAATCCTTCGACTGGCCCGTGACAAGTCAAACCCCAATCAGACCTAAAGGCTTCAAGAGCCACTACCATCCCATTTAATGTCTGATGGCCTGTGTGAAAGAAAAGGCAGGTGTCCCAACAAAAACTGGTACCGCAACCGGCTGACGACCAGTCTCAGAAAGGAGACAGAAACTGAACGGAGGTGAACGTTACCATTGTAACATTGCCTCTACAATTCAAGGCAGAAATACACTCACTGCTGTGTAGATTTTTTTCCCTTTTAAAGATGTTTTCTGTTAGTAGGTATAGCTACACAGTAAAGTCCTTGATGTTCAACGGATCATCTGTGGTTGACAAGGCTTGGGATGGGCTCAAACAAGGTTTTATCAGCAACGTGAGAAGCGTGCGTGGAACTAGGGAAGAACAAGAACAGATAGTAATAGCAATGGCATTAATGTGGTTTTGGAATAAACGCGCTTAGTTTTACCCTCAAAAGAATAAACCGCCACCTATTTTGTTAATCCACACCACAGAGGACATACTGTTCCTTTATTAGGCATTATCCTAATATTTAAGGAAAAAAAATACTATTTTGTCTGTTTAACATTCTCTAACAGAGACCATGACCATCAAGTTTCAGTCACACTGGAACTGATCTCATGAAGGACAGTTGGTAAGTGTAACTACATTTAGACAAAAAAATTACTTATTTCCATATTTATGAAAAACAATACTAAGGATTTAACAATTCTCCAAGATAGTGCATAGAGTCAGTTAAACATTAAAATTGATCATAAAATGTTTTGAAAAATTTTATTCATTTGCAGTTATAAATTGGGAAAAGGGATTTAAATGCATCATCTTAAATACATTTCAAATATTTCTCCAGCCCAGCCATGAGAAAAATGTTTTAATGCACCTAAAAGACTGTAAGTATTAAGATATGCCAAAAAAAAAAAAAAGTTCAAATTCAATTCAGCACTGAATTTTTCCTCCACTGTTCTATTAACCTATTTTAAGCAGAAAACACAATAGAAAATAAATAAGTCAAATAGAAGAAATGATCCTCCATGTATATTTCAGTTGGTCTGTAACGAGTTTTTTTGAATGCTTAACTGAATGTTCATAATAAGGTACCACGTAATTAGACTTCTGAATTTCAAGTTGATTTTTCAATATTTATGTGAATCACATGACATTATCTTTGGTATCAGGTGCTAACTATCAAAAATGACTGAGAGAGATTAGCTACACAGCAGGGTTTCTTGTTGCAGTGTCTTCTGAATTCAGGTGAGGCTGGATCCTTAAATGTTATCAAAGCACTCTCAGTTTACTTTGAAATCTAAGCAACCTAAAAATAAGCTAAAACAATTTCTGTAAGAAGCAAAGTGTATAGCAAACTTATTTCAAAACGGAAACTTCATAGCAGAACAAATAATCTCTTAGGTAGGAGATGACGAATGTGGAAAAGGATGATCTGCCATTAGAAAAACTTTATTTTATAATAAACTATGTATCTTTTAAAAATACGTAAAAATACCTTTTTTTCTTATTTAAAAGAAACAGGAAGTAGAAATAAACTGTTCTGCCAATGATAACCTCTTTTAAACCAAATTCTATTTACTTCCTGTATATGCTATCATTGTTTACTTAAAGTGGCTTACAAAGATGCATAACAGAAAAAAAGCATTATAATATTAAATTAGTAACTGTTCAGTACACGCACTGCATTTTCTTTTCCTCAAATTACCACTTAACAAGATCCAGTTGTACTACTGGATTTATTACAGGAAAGACTGTGGGAACTCTGAGGTCCCAAGAGCCTTCCAAAATGAGGGGAGAGAAGGAAAAAGCAGAGTTCTGTGTCACCGTGTACCAGAAGAGGCTGGGTGCAGGAGAGGAAGTACGTCATGTTTCTAAAGGATGCGTTCTCTTCCACGCCTCGTCATTCAACGGCAGACGGAGGTGACCACATCTGGGGCACCAGGCTATTAACATCACGTGCTGTTTTCTCATTTCTTGGGGTGAGGATTATTGCTCTGCTTTGCCAGTTAGCGATAGTAGTCCCTTCCCGAATAACACCACAGAGGCAGACACAGGAAAGAGAAGCAGCATTAATAAAAGTGTTTGAGATGAAATGAGTAGAATTAGCACAAAATAGCCCAAAATAGAAAAGCAGTAGACCACAAGATGAGACTCGTTTCATTATCTATAAGTAGCACGATGTGTAGGAGCATATAAAGTGTGGCTACATTTCAAATATAAAAATATTACCATGAGGCTTCTCCCTCCCACTCTATTATACTCTCCAAGAGAAAAGAGAGTAGGTAGACAATGAAATTCTTAGTTCGCTGCCAAGAATTCCAGTGCAAACAAATTATCAAGAGAATCAGATAAGAATAATGATGTGATATTGATAGAGAAAGCAGAAGCTCGGTATAAATTAAAGTTTAAAATAAACGGTAGGAGTGACAGAAGGAAAAGGTAAAAAGGCAGGCAGAGAAAGAGATCTGTATTTTGATCGCAAAAAGGGTACGTACATCCTGTACATACTGCTGGTAACAGCATGAACAAACAGATCTCACGTTGTAGGCAGTCTCCTCCTTAGATAACAAGAGCATCAGCAGTGCAAGACACTACTTATGTAAAAAGGCAGGATGTTCAGCAGAAAATAGTTCCTAATTGCCAAAGTTAGTCACTTGGAAAAATCACCCGCACTAGACTGTACGAGTATCTGTACTAAAGAATGAAAAGCAAACAGGTTTATTGTTTCAAACTAAGTTCGAGATTCCATTTTGTGAAGCCGGTGGGAATATTATCACAGTCTCCTGAATTCAACACACAAGCAAAGGTATTTTTACCTTGCCTGGCTTCCTTTCCAAGGTTATCTATCTAGTCTGAAGTGATCAGGTATGAAATCAGAATTCTCCTTCACAGGCCGCCTTGAACACTCTCAGCGATCATTTCAATTGACCTACTTTTCCTCCTTCTAGATACTCATGCTTCATGGTACCTTACTCTGATGTATTTGATACAATCCTGCGGGGAATTCCCAGAAGGATACATCCCCACTCAAGGACAGGGATTTACTTAGTCTGCTGTAAACGTACATACCAAGAAGTGTTGATCATTCCGACAAAGACACAGATAAAAAAGAGTATATGGAAATCTGCAAAATTATAAAGTATGATAAGATTTTTTTGGTTGCAAGTCAAATTTAATCAGTTCAATGAATTGGCAACAGTATTGTACATAATCACAGGATCGGCATTAAATTAAAATTGTAGCAGAAGACCCAAGGGAATTCAAATGAATGACTGTTGAAAGGCGGAGTAACATTAAGAAAGTGAAAAAATTAAGGGAAAATAGGATGCTTTACCAACATATGGAAACACCTAAAAACTTCCAAAATAGAAACACTATAATAACAGGCAAAAGGTCTCACAGGCAGCCAGTCACGCAGCCATCACCAAGGCAATCGAATGCCAATTCAGCTGACTATTGACTTGAGAACAGACCATTAAGAAGGAACAAATCACACCTAGTCATGAACATCTACATCAAACTTGCTCCAACCTAGAGTAAAGATGCTCTAAGATGAAAAGTCAAGGACTTAAAAAATACCACCCAAACTCCTGAAGATACAAACAAAACTGATTAAAACATTTCTTTTTCCACAGAAAAGAAAATTCTGCCTATAGAAATTACATGCTTGCCAGCTCTACAACTGGTTTATTATATGGAAAAAACTAAAATCGCAGTATAGCTCTGTCCTTCGTTCTTAGCCAAGATAGAGGATTGGAACTGAATTTAAGCCATTAACATGGATACTTTTGAATGTTGTCTCAAAACAAAAACCAGGGCAAATTAAAGACAAATATTGTTTTTTATATAGAAATGAATCACATCTAACAAAAAAACCCTCCATTCTAAATGGAGGAAAAAATTTTTTAAAATGCTAATGACTCTCTCACATTTCACACACCATAACGCAAAAAAGCATACTATGTAGAAATTAGTAAACTCACAAAAGCAAAATTTCTGTTACCCAAGGAAGACACAAACTAGATTTTATAAAGCCGGGAAGGTCTTTGCTACCATTTATTCCCCTATGTTTTATTTTATAAGTATTATTTTACATTACATGCTTTGAGATGCAATGATAAGGTGCACACATGCATACAAGTTGAAGTGACCTACAGAGTTAAGTATTCCAACAAAAAGGAATCTCAGGAAGCGAATTGTCCAGCTCTGCCACCTTTCTAAAGGCTGCAAATACATACAGCACCTTTCACACTTTCTCCTCACTAGCCTGTAACGCTTATACTTTTAAATAAGTTGGGCTGTATTACTAGCTGGGATGACTGAAAGATAGATTTTTTGTATCTTAAATGGCCAGTAGATCCATGACACTGGCCCAGGACACTGCTTCTTAGGCCTCATCTTAATACAACAATATGCACAAAAGTTTTCATTTTTAAATCATCTGGATCACTACCATTGCAAACTCATGCTTACATTTATTGTACCATATCCTCACAGATGTTCACCTTTGTCTCATTTGCAACTTCTCGTTAATACGAAGTATTGTAAGATACCTCTGAAGAAACCCCAATGAAAGTATTTGTAGATACTTTTATCGAAAGTGTATTGATTTTCCCTGTCTACATGAAATACTACAGAAGGAATGAACACGGTCACCATTCTCCACCACAGCAAAACAAGGTAATTGTAGAGTGGCTGAATCTTTACCACAGTCACAGCTATAAATAAAACCTTCCTGAAAACACTAAATATATATGCTTTAATTTTCTGTGCACGTGCTTGTGTTGCATATACAACAATAGCCAAAAAAAAGACAAAAAGAATGATGTTGAAGCATTTTACAGTTTTTGGTTCTTCTGTGTTAATTTGACCCAACTTGAAATCTAATGATTGAATAGGTACAATGGTGGGGAACTACAGAGATACACTGACCCTCTTCTTTATTTTGACAAGCAGGTCTTTCTGGGAAACACTTGAATAAAGGATGCATGCACTGGATAGGCCACAGTTTGGCTTCTGAATTCGTACAGAGGAATCTTACAAACCCTCCTACAGATACCCAACAAAACTTGAAATTAAGGGAATTGTAGAGGTACAAATCAGTCACAGATTATTTTCTTTAAAGAAGTAATAACCGTAAGATCAGAAAGCGTCACTCTTAGCATCAGGGTAAGAGCAAATGCAAAGATCTTTGAAGTAAAGACTCATGTCCACAGAGCTGGTGGGTGAAGAACTTGGGTAACGGTGAGAAGTTGGACATAAATGTCTTGGAACTCACGGAAACTAACGCTATAAGCAATTTTACCAAGAAGAGCTGCATAATGTGAATGTCACATGTATTTGTAAATAAAGCTTTCTTTAGTACTTCAAGTACTACTACACTTTTAAAAATAAAAAAATGTCACATACTACTAATGGTTTACACCTACATGCTACTTAAACATGGAAGTTATTATACAATTAGAGAGCAGTACTGTAAGTAGCACAGTAGTACAAGACTTTTGATTCTATTTAATGACAGCAGAAATTTTAATTGCTTTTCAGAACTGCCCATATGACAGTAAAGGATGTTTAGGCCAAGTTTTTAAGCATTGTGTTCATTACACAATTTGTTTTGAAGGAGTTACACTTTTCTGATTCTTTAAGCTCTTTATAACTCCCTCATCTCATTTGCAGGGCTGGAGATCTTTAAACCACTCTCTTCATAGTTAAAAACAACGTAACAAGATTAGGCTGAGCGCCAACAAAATCAACTGTGTGCCAACCAGTCCTCTGAATTCTAATTAGAACATCATTTGTATTAACCTCCATTTTTCTAACATAAGGACAATACTATTATTTCTATGATTACATCAGTGAAGTAATTATCTATTCCAGGAATATACTGCAAGATAGAAACAATAAAATGTCATTCTAATAGGGCAACTTGTAGAAAGTTAATAACAGGCAATTATTCCATTTATGCTACATATTAATCTAAAAATGTTTAATAGAAATGTAATAAGGAGACAGCCACTCATAGTTGAGAAGAATTTGATAAACAAGAGTATACACAGGAGTATTTATGTTCTCATCTACTGAAAAATCTTCCTAGCTAGGCAAGGAGCTCCTATGCTTTCTATTCACCTTTTCTAAATGGCTTTACCATCTATACCATAACTTACTCTAAAGAGAGAGTAGCTTTTTCAGTCAGCCTTGAAAAATATTTTCAGCCTCTAAGAATGCTCTTTTTTTATTCCATTGTTAGTACGAATCAGATTACTTAGTTTACACATGCCTATTATGTGTGCATATTAATAAAACACATGACCACAACTATTCTATATATAAAATAAATATGTTTAGTCTTCTATTATTTTTGTTTAGATAAGACATTAAGTATCTCTCACTGACAAAATAAAATTTAAACAATCTCATTAAACACACACACACAGATTGGAAATGCAGTCTAGATGTGGAATTAAGAGCTTGTTAGATATGTGATGCATATAAATCCTTTAAATCCCAAAAATCTAGTTAGCCACCACCTAAACACATTCAATGCTTAAAAATGCTTTCCTTTCATTAGATCAAGTATGCAACCTCTGTTCCAAACGCTGGGAATGCTGCTCTCTCCTGTCACTTTGCATGTCATTCCATAAAATACTCTTTTTCTGATACTTCATGATCAATCTAGGTGTCAGACACCTGCTCCACTCTAACCTGTCTCCCTTTCCCAGGAAAGATCTCCAGGGGCCCCTCCAACCTCAATCATTTTGCACAATTTTGAGTCCCTCAAACCCAGCATATGCCTCTCCAAATTCCTCACACATTTTCGCTTTTGTACTTTTGTGGTTAATCTTAAAAACTGTATTGAGACTGCTTACCCAATACGTTTGTGGTGAATTTGGCTTGTAACAGACCAATTTGGCATTTAGTCAAATTCTAGGGTATGTCATTTTACCATGTGATCCACAGCACTGAGACATTATGTAAAGCACTTTTAGTACAAGGTAAATTTTGTAAAAGGCTATAATTTGGTGAGTTTATCTCTTCAAAATCCAAAGAACACCAGGCAGAACACTTGTTCATATAAAAGAATAAATTTTAAAACCAAAAACAAAGCATAGATTTCAATGCAAAAACTGCAATACCTTAAAATGAACTTACAAGAAAATACCATGACTTAAGCACCAGGTACTATTATCACTTTCTTGTATTTACGAGAGCTTGAAAAGCATGCACTGAAATAAATACTAAAAATACACTTATAGCAATAATTTACCAAACTACAACCAGTGAAAATAAAATACCATTCATATTTTAAACAGAAAAGTACCTTAATATGTGTATTATCAATGAAAACTATGGCACTCTGCAAAATAGACCTAACACAAACTTAACAAGAACTGGGGCTGTATGGAACACACATGTTTATCACACTACATTTACCACATTAGAATCATATATTAACATGAATCTCAAAGTGTGAAAACACTTATGGTGCATGTTTTAGCAGTTGTTTTTGAACGAAGGTGCTATTTTTGCATCTATATAAAGACAGACAAAAAAAGTACAATTGTAAAAACCCTTTTAGATCCACTATCTTAGAACAAATCAGCTAAACTTCTAACAAGAAAGGTCAAAATTTTCAAGAGATTATTAACTGTGCCTCAAATCGTAGGTGCAGTTTGAATCCTATTTCCACATGGCAGTGATCAATACTGCCTGAAAAAAAATTAAGTTCTTCATTGGACATATCAAGTTGAGCACTAAAATTATCATCTATGAGAACTTAAGTACCCATCTTCTTTGCAGACACAGCAGATGAAACTATTTTGTGCAAGGAAAGACACTTCCTGTAAAAAGAGTCATGAAAATATCTTTGAGTATTAAATAAACTCATTTCTCTACCATATAATTTATTATATAACAAACTGATTTATATAATAATTGCGCTATGCAACTGTTTATAGAAAAGTGTAAGAACATGATACCTGAAAAACTAAAATACAAAAATTGGTTTGAAAATCTCAGTGTCTGATCTGCCAATAAAACTATAACATATTTAATGATTTTGACCTAGGATACTGAAAACATTCCTCATTTACTTTCAAGGTAACATCATTTCATAGAACAGAGTATCAGCTCTACCCAGAAGCAGGGTGAACAGAAGCAATGGGAGCAAACAAATGCCATATTTTTACTTTAAAAAGCCCCAACCCGACAAATAGGAAACTTACAGTTGGCAAAGTTGTAATACAGCTACTTTATTCTAGTACCATGAAAGACATAATTAGCAAATATCATTACAGAATTACCTCTTTATGTTTAAGGATTGGTAGGGGTTCTATTACCTTATATTCAACATTATAGTCCTAGACTTTAAAAGGTGGCTTTGCTGTCTTTGGAAATGAGTACCGCAAGACAAGGTCCTGTAATAAATATGCCGAGACAGGCATTGACATCTTTCTCTCCTAGCGCTGGTGCTCACACACTTCAGTGAGAAATAAGAAGTCACAGAATCAGGAGCAGCCGCTTGCAGCACTACGAGCAACTCAAAGCAACCTCCCTACTTCCAACCCAGCAATTTTGCCTGTTCTTGCTGAATGCTCGTCTCCTATGTTTATACACAGTATGAGAGGTCAAGAAGCAACAGCTACCTCTGATATACCTAAATCTCTCAGAGACTAGTTTGGGAAACGATCTAGTAGAAAATTCACAGTTTCTTTGTCTTGTTCCTATTTTTTGCAGAAGATTTTATTTCCTCAGGAATTGTTCACAGGAACAAATTGTTCACATTAGCAGAACAAAGACACTGGAAAGACATGGGGAAAGAAAGAAGGTTAAGGAAAAGAAACGTTAGGAAAACGAAGAGTGCAAGTTGCAGGCTTAGTAAGACGGAGAGAAGAGGCTGCAAGGAAGAAAAGTGGGAGGATGCCACAGCAGCCTGTCCTACAGATCGCCGTGGGGAGCCTCCTAGATCCTCTCAGCCAAGTGGTCCCATGCATAGGGGAACTTGTTGCTTAAGGCTTAATCAAGCTCAGCTGTAAAAAACTTTTTCAATTATTTTTAAAGCCTTTCAGAATTTGCAATGCTTTGGTCGGTGTTTTACAAGTCCCTGGGCTCAGTTTCATTTAAGTTAATTTCTATTTTTGAGTAGTCTTAAAGACAACCAGATGACTGGAACTTACACTCCATTCTCACCAAAAGTATATTGCTTCTGCAGCTTATTTTAACGCTGAGCAGAGCAATCTTACATTTTAATGCTTTCAGAGCTAGGTAAAATTCCTTCCACAAGAAAATATGATTGATTGTTACAATGACAGTAATTGCATTTTAGTAAAAGTAACCATTATGGTAATTTTCCTCTAGAAAGAGACATTTAACTAACTTAAGTAACTTGTTACTTTTCAACACATTAACTTTGGCAAATTTAACATTACAAACGTACAGAGTTCACAGACACAACAACGTGCATCGCTTAGGGAGCATGCACACTCTTTTCATTCTATATATCAAGTAGTGTTTCCAAATAGTATGTGCTAAAAAAATGTGCATACAGAACACAGCATTAATTAAACTGTTAAGAGCAGATACAGTACATCTATTGCCAAGTCTCCTGTTTAAAAATTCTGACTTCAAAGTAGCAAACGTCAGATCATTATGAGATATTAATTCCTAAGCATCTACAAAGATAAAATGCCAGCTTTGAGGAAACCATAATAAAAGATCCTGGTAAAGCAAAGCAGATCAACAGTAACTCATGACACACCACCAAGAGAAGTAGGCGGGTGAACGACAGACACAGAACAGCATTCATAGTACAAAAAACTGCACAGAACCCTATAGCTATAGATCAGATCGCAATACGGGGGCAGAAAGAGAGCAATTTCTGTGATAGACTACCTGCTACTTCACTGTAATATTATAAGTTACTAAAAAACAATATTAGCATTCAATTTCATGTATTGCTTCCAAGCACTACTTCAATAGGAGTTAGAAACTAACCACTAAGAACTCTGTAGCACTGCATGTGTGAAAGAGGCGCATTATTTTTTCCAATCAGCTATTTATAAATGCTCCTTGCAACTTAGGCTGTAGTAACTTCTCATTAAAAGTGTAGTTTCTGATAATCAAGAACTACAGCATAAAAATAATTTAAGCATCCCAGGTTTTGCTTCATACTACTTCAAATGAGTTAAAATAAAGCAACTCTGCCTTTACTTTACGGTTGCTTAAGATGATAATCATTCCTTATGCTTTAAAAGGCTTCTAAACTGGAGCTGGTTGAATTTCCATACTACTGAATGCTTCTACACTAGAAAAGAACTGAAGTTAGTCTTCCCTTAAATGGAAATATTAAAAATTTCAACAAATCAGATCTAAAATTCTCAGTTTAACTTTCCTACCTTCTCTGAAGAAACAGCTTTTGTATCTCTGGCTCCTTCTCCCTCCTGTACCCTCTTTCAGTTGCACATAATGTTTACAGTGCAGAATTGCGTGTTTGCAACTTGAGTTTTCATATATGATGTTGTAAAGAGAAGTAAATACTTAGCCTTTCCAATAATTTCTCCTCAGCCCAGTACCCTGTTGGAAAACTAATCTGCTGCTCCAGTTTTCCACATTAGCTAACTCAACATAAAAAGGCTTTTTTGTTGTTGTTGTTCCCCTCCACTCAAAGGAGTACTATTATAGAAGAGGCTCTGCTTCCCCGCTCACAAGACCTTGCCTGGCAGGTCCAGACTAACAGGTTCTGTCCCCCATATCATCAGCAATGGTACACACTCCTCCCTTCTGAAAACTGCTGACCTTTCGGGTATGTTAATTCAACTATAGTCTATATTTTAAGAGGATTTTTTAAAAAATGATTTAGATCAAGAAGTTTCAGTTTAAACTGTAATTTAAGTATTTAGCTGGAACAATCCATGGTTTTACCCTTCTCTTATTTAAAGATCCCAGTTATATTTTTAAGATAAAATAACACAGATGCTACAAGGAGAGAACAGAGAAAATTGCAGAGAAGAGGGCTAAGAAAAAAAGTCAGAATATTAATCTGTATTATCTCAAAGTCTGCTGAACTGCCTTTTCAGCAGCAGCCTTCCAGATAACTTTAGAGAAAACCTTAGCTTTTCTTTTTGTCTTTTTCCTTTGTTTTCTTTAATTTTTAAGAAATTACACCTGTAAATTGGTCAATTTTTTTTTTGGCCTTTATAATTGAAAGCAACTATTAGGTTGCAAACTCTCAGTGAAAGAAACGCCAAAATTCTCGAATAATCAGAACTGGAAAGTCACACAGTTCAATAAATCCTCCTTTAAAATATTTTCAAGATTAAAATCTTTCTGCTACTGTTCATATTCTACTACATTATAATGAAAGAACATTTAAGAAAATTTCTAAAAAATTGTTTGATGGTTCAAAGATAAAGTGAAATTAGAAATAAACCAGCGTCTGAGATACAAACAACATTAAGCTAGGGCACATGTTTAGAGCTTACTACCACCCATTCCACCACAGAATATTCTATGACTATTTTTATAACACAGTGTCCTAGTTACTTTCAAGAACAGGAGGAAACTTACAGTTTAAACAGAATTGGCATCGACCTCTATCATCAGTTCTTTATCTTTTCTGTATCTTCTAAATTTCACACGGCAAGCTACATTCCTGAATTTTGCTTTGCAGAACGTAGAATTCTTCAATACTAGCTGAAGAAATTACTGATTTTGTAGTGTCTTTGCAGTTCCAGAAGTGGCGTGCTTTACTTGTTGCAACTCAGAATAATGCCTCGATCTTTGGACCAGATGTTTAGGTTAACTGTTAAAAAAATCCAAAGAAAGCCTGCAATCAGTGGTGTAGTGCAACTTTTCCACGCCCATGCCCACACACTGCCTACGACAGAACCACTGCCCGTTTCCTGCAAAGAAAGGTCTGCACTGGTCGGGTCACCTTGGATTTCCTCCAAAGAGAGAATGCAGCTGGGAAGAGAAACCTTCCAGTGGAGCTTCACTGAGCAAGGGGACACCTTTCACAACTCCTGCAGATTGCCATGCAGCATCCCAGCCTCTTTCCATCCTCTGCTTCAAGCATCTGAGGTCAGAAAGAAGGAGCAGCTGTGGTGCAGGCTCACAGTATATGAGATAAAAGCGCCAAGCAGGCAAATACAAATTGGGACTCATATGAATAACTCTTGCACATAATGCATTAAATTTGGCAGGCTTATAGTGGAAAGATGGGAAAAAATGACATAACTAGTATTCGCATTGTACTAAGAGATTACGTACATTAAGGAGAATTTCTCTCAAAAAAAGGCATTTAATTTTTTTTTCAACTAGCTATAATTGTGTAAGAAGTTCTAAGAAACACAGAAATATGCCTAAATACTACATAGGAGCGGTATGACTAACAAAAGGAGTTGATGCTACTAACCATGATCCACAATTTTATTCTGATGTCCAACAATGTAATAAATGAGACATGAACGCATTTTCTAGTATGTAATTTGGGACGAGTGAAACTCTGTAATTCTTTGTAATCCAAACATAAAACACTTATGAAACACATAAATTATCTTTGCACAGTTTTTGAGAAAAGGAATGAGCTACTTTAACTGTCAGATTGTAATACTGACAAGCACAATTCACCTGAGTCCAGTATTTTTCTCCAATTGTTTTGTTGAATAAATACTAAATGTAACTGCCTAATATAGAAAATATCTGCTGTGAGAAGTTGTTAGAGGGTAGGAAATTATTTCAGTGGGTGTGGAAGCATGTTTTGGTCAGACCCAGTTTGGATCACAGAAGATAAAACTTGAAGTTCTTTACAGAAAGTCGGTTAAAGGCAGGCAGGAGATAGAGACAGAATTAGTCCAAGGCCAATCTCTGGGTTCTATTCAAGGTGTGTCTTGGGAATCAGGGCGTAAAGAGATGACCATTAAAACCTCCTGTAGAATGTCTGGCTGTTTAGCGAGGAGCCACAATTTAAACTGCAATTCCACAAGCCCTTTAAACAAGCCCTTGCATCAAAAAAGCAGCTCCTGGTTTTCTTCACACACTTGTGGTCTCAACACCGGGAAGGCGAAGGCCTTCAAGGCAGCATAAATATTGGTGACGCTTAGAATGAAGTGAGTTCAGAAACGAGTTTAAAGCTAATGCTTTGTTTTGGTTTGTTTGCTGGCTAGTTTTAACCCAAATCAGTTCCCCAATCAATTAAGTGTGCAGCTGCAAGAACATTTGTGCAGGGCAGGGCAGCATCTCTTGGCTTATGCTGGCTTAAAGTGTTTGTGGAAGTACAGCTTGAGTGTAACTAAAGATCTGCTATAGTCTAACACTGCTAATAATCCACAAATGCCATTCCAGAACACAGGAATAGTTAAATACATAAATGGCCTTGCGTGTGCCTTGCATAGGGGCCTAACAGAGAAGAGCTTAGAAATTGCTTTAACAGCTTGAAAAATATGTGAGTTTCGAGGTAACTGTATGTTCTGACAGCAAGGACAAAAATCTGATTCCCAACTCACTTTTGTCACAGTACGACTGATGGTAACATGAAAAATGTATTTACCAGACCTCTCTCAATGCAGCTTCTGTGAGAAAGCTGACACGGTGCGCTCTTCCCAGCTCTCTAACCCTAACCTGTCCTGCCATCATTTGGTCCCCTTCAAACCTGTCTGTAGCTTGCAACTTTCCTTCTGTATAATAAGGCCGCTTTTAAGCCTTTTCGTTTCTGCTTAAAATTTCCAGTTCCAAAGGTAACAGAAAATCCAACTGAAAGCTTACTGCCTCAGTATATCCTACACTGTCTAGCCTGTTTGAAGAGTTTATCTTCATTGCTATATTGACATAGCAATTCCACCAACAGTATTAGCTATTCCAAGTATTAAAAGCTATCTATCAGAAGTAGCATAAAAAATTATTTCATGCTGACTGATTTGCCACTTGTTTTACATAATATTTTCATTTTATCTACCTATTTTTAAGAAATTTTTGATTAAAGGGTTGTAATTACATTCTAGTTAAATAAAAAGAAAATCTTCACTAAAAAACCCCACATCTTTATCTGGTACAAATCTTAAGCAGAATTTAAGCAAAGTAATGGTGTAGAAGAATAATCACCCACTAACATCTCTACACAGACATACATTAGACATTGTGCATATTCCACTAAGTTTTTCCTCAGGTGTGAATCAGTTTACAGGGCTGAAAGATAACAACGTGCTGTGATTTCAAAATGATAGTTAGAAAAAAAGGTTCTTTCAATACTTCAGAGCTTGTTTGCTAAATATTTGACAATAAGTCTTCACTACAATCTAGAAAGCAAATCTGGTGCACGTGAACCACTTTTCTTCAACTACCACATATAACTGATATTAGGCTGCTAGAAGATGTAGTGTAAAGTCTTCTTCCTAAGACGACGCACAGGTAAAGCAGTTACTTATACAATTCCTAAATACAGATGGATCATTTCCTCAATTAAATGATGAGATAGCACTGCAAATGATCAATTGGCAGCAAACTATATACTATACATTGAGTTGAAAAACGCTACACAGTTGCATGAGGTTACTGCAGTTCAGTTATATTAATTTCATTAAACCTGCTTCGGAAACTATGATTAACTGAATGCTTCCATATTATTTAGTTAGAAAATGAGAGGGAGAGAGTCTGTTCTTAGATTCTAATTTGGTTTCTCCCATCACCGCTACAAGAGTCAACGTGGTTCTATGAAATTCTTCCATGCTAGCTAATACGGATGAAACATCCAACCACATCTTAGCGCTTCCCTCCCATAGCACAGCTCTTTGCATGACTCAGTGAATTGTCTGATATTTTAATGACAATAAAACTTGTAAACTAATAGAGATTGGGACTATTAGTTGCTACAGATAAAGAAAAACATGAACCAAACAAGAAAACACCTGCCTCTTCCCTTTCACTTGCCTTAGCCAATGCCTGAAAACTTCCACAGTAATGTCCGCTAAGCAAGAAGTGTTGTCTGAGCCTTCTCAAATTTGAAGCACTCAGCATGACGCGACACTCAAATTTTGGGTATGCTTAATACAAAAAGTAAAACTTGGTAGTGCCATGCACAATTCCAGGATAAAAAACGCTGATTTTTCAACCCAAATTGCAGCCAAGCAACTGTTCCAGTGGAATAAGCCTTCAAAACCATGGGAATCTCTCTCCCGAGAGCTGTTTAAGCGTCCGTAATGCTCTTAATCCACCTTGATATTGAATCGCTAGACACACTGGCACCCACCTTCTGACTTCCAAATAGCTGGTCAAGTGCCTGAGTTTCTTTCAGTGCAGATCCTGACAGTCTTTAGGACATGGGCTAACTGAAGTTTTCCACAACCGTGCCTGCGGCCTTCAAAAAACACCTTACTGGAAGTGAAAACCTGTCTGGAAAAGAAAGATATTATTTAGGAAATGGAACAGAAAGAGGGACCTCTAAACTACACTGCCAGCTCTACTGGCTATGCCATTAGTTAGTTCACCAGTTATCACGGTAAAAAGTCCCTGCTTCTGTATGAATCCCAGGCCAAAAAGGCCCCACTTCCATTTCACACCTTTAGAAACCTCACTGTCGTGCCAACAAATGTATAACAACTACTAGATTGCCAATATACTCATTATCAGAAGTGACTAATAGTTTCAAAATGGTGGTGTTCAAATGGAATCATTCAAATGTTTTGGGGCAAGTGTGCTAAAAAAAAAAAATCTAGTGTCCATGTATGTGCACTTCAGCTTCCCTACCTCTCCACAAAAAAATAATACTTTCCTCTCTGCAGTTTTATGAAAGTTAATTACTTGATGTTCCTAAAACAGAGTACATGCACTATGAATCACTAAAAAACAATCTCAGAAATATGCTTTCATTGCCTGAAGAATCTGAAGGAGAAAAAATGAGCCTTTTCATTAGAAAGGTTGACTGCAATGTACAAAACTTGCTAGTTAAATGGAAAAAAGGTTAGTGTTTATTCATTTAAAAACAGCCTGAACTGAAAGAACTTCTCACTATAGGGAATAAAGGGAATTTTGTCATCTCAGACATTAAGATATTATTTGTTCAATGTCTGCATTGTATTTATTATCAAAAAATTTGTAGATGAATCTATCCCACAACTATTCGGCAGCAGAAGCTGGAAAAGCATTTCGCTTCCCTGGCCAATGACTAAGCCCATGTAACTGCAGTCTGGGATCTTCTGCTGGTTGCAGAAGCAAGACAATAGGTTTTAATTTACAGAACTTCTAATGGATTGGCTCACCCCACCCATCTTGACAAAGGCACAATCACCAGAAAGAAATGTTATAGTTGAATTCTCTTCCTTATTAAAGAAAAA
>VXBO01003498.1:444866-512099 GCA_013400135.1 Rhinoptilus africanus
GAGGGGAGGGTGGGGGAGGGGGAGGCGGAGAGGAAACAAAAACAATCGCCCGGGCGCCGCCATCTTGGGTCGGTTCTCCACGCCACAGGAGTGAATGGGTAGATATGAGATTACCACAGGGGAGCAGCAGCCGCAGCAGGGTACGGAGGGCTGTTCCGAGCTGCCGCCTGGACTCGGGAGACGCTAGAGAGGGCTCCGGCCGCCGCCGCCGCCCTGAGAAAACCCCCGGGCTCGGCCTTTTCTCTTCGCCAACCCCTAAACTGCACTCCTGGAGGGACAAAGTTGGTCTCAGCCGCCCTGCCTCCGCCGCCCGGGAGAGGAGAGAGTTGCGTTCGGCAGCGGCTTTCTCGGAGCCGGGAGTGAGCCGGGGTCAGAGTTAGGGGAGAGGGGGACGAGGGGATCGCTTCCCCCGCCGCCCTCCGGCCGGGGCCGGCCCGGTGCGCCGTGTGGGAGGCACGGGGAGGCGGCAGCAGGAGCCCGGCAGGCTTTTCCTTTCCACCCCTGCTATTGCTTATTCCTTTCTCCTAAAAGGAAAAAGAGAAAAAAAANGCTGGGATTCGGGAGTGCTGGTGTTGGACGGAGGGGGGAGAGGAGGGGAGATGTGCGGCTCTCCCTGACTGGCGGCAGGACTCGAGATTTGCCACTTTTTCAGGAAGCCCGGGGGTTGGTTTGTTAACCAAACTGTTGTTTCTCCCCTTTTTCCTCGTCGGGGCTACGCTAAATCCCTCAGCATTATTAAAGAAAACCGAAGCGCTGCCCACATGTAGCTGGTGGCTTGCTTTTTTTAAGGTAGCTTTTCATCAAGAAACTGACAAAACTCCCTTCATCCGGAGGCATTTGAGGATTGAAACTGAAATGGAGCTACTTTTCTCCCAAACACTACATGTTGTGTAAGGGGAGCGAGGACGAAAATGTCGTGTTGATCGATTTCGATACGATTCCCCGACACTTGGCACCCACGAGGGATGCTTTGCCGAGCTTGATGTGGAAAAGCAGAGTTGGAGCGTCCTCAGAGACTTCGTTGTGTCCAGCAGCTTAATTGTTGACTTTTTAAAGTGGATTCGTAGCATACTTTTATGAATTAAATTTTGCCACCGTTTGTACAGAAGCCAAATGACACGTGTGTTTTGAAACACAGTTCCAAATATATCCATCCCTCAACCCGGATTCTTGCTAGAAAGAGCCGGAGGGAGATCATCAGTGTCTAAAGAAATCTGATTTTACTGTTTTATGAACAATATCTGCTGCAGAAATGTTGCTATAGATTGCTTTATAACGGTTCAGCAAGAAGGAAGGTTTTCCAGCTTGCAGGACCAAGGAAACTGGATACTTAGTCACTTAAATGTTTTAACAGCATTGGAAAATGGGAGCTGCTACTAAGTTGGCGTTCGCTGTTTTTCTTATCTCTTGTTCTTCAGGTAAGTGAATGTTCATCGTTTTGTTGCTTCAAACATAAGGCTTTGGGGTTGGTACTTGAATGCTTTGGGAACTTTGTCCATTTGTATGGATGAGGAGAAATCTTTCATTTTCCAAATGACAAGTCTTTGGGGATGGCAGTGATTGTGAAGGCAGAAGCTGCTGTCATCGTTGTTCTTAAAAACGTGTAAAATGACCACTTCAAACGCGTGCAGCGCTTGGATTTCGGATCAGTTGTGTGGAACAAATGTGGAGACGTAACCACCTAGTGTCACATAGTGTAATCTGGCAGTGCAATGATTAGTGTTGCACGGTGGGTTTTTTAAAAATAAGAATAACCCAGCTGAAATACTCTTAACTTCAATTAGATCTCTTACCCCAAACCGTGCACTGGTGAATGGCAACCTTCAATAATGCTTCATTAGTTTAAAACAGGCACTGCTCTGAAGGCATTAGCTCGTCCTTTAATGATAGAGAGGGGTGTGTGCACGTATAGGTGTATGCATAGAATTAGGCTGAAAAGACAGACTTTCAGGTTCTAAACAATAATTTGTAGCGTTTTGTATTTGCTACTCAACACGTCACTACCTTGTGATGCGCAAAAAAAAAGCTACTGCTTTTCTCTTTAAAACAGCAGAAGTTGGGTTTTAAACGCCAGCATAGAGTCCTGAGGAGCCAGCGGCGTGTGAGGACTTCACCAGGCTTCTTTAGGAGGAAAATGGTTATGGTAGCAACCGGTGGTTGGGAGAACTGTTGGTACTTTTCTGCTTGAAGCTCCATCAGCTTCGCGAAATATCCGTTACGAGCTGTGTGACTGATGTGATGTGTTCAAGCCTGGCACTTTTTGCTTATACTTTGAATGTATGTAGGTTCCGATAGGCTTTTTGGCATTGCACAGCGCGCAAAGGAAAGCGAGCAGNGACTGGGGAGGGGGGTGCGTGGTGACGAGGGCTGTCCGGGGTCTCCGGTTGAGCGGCGGGGAGGAGATGTGGCGGTGAGGAGTTGGAGCGGAGCAGGAGAGGCGCCCGCCGGCGTGAGGGGAAGGAGAAGCCGACCTGCGCCGCCCCGGGAGCCCGCTCCTCCGAGGAGCACCGCCAGGCGAGCAAGGAAGAAGGATTTGCCACAAAGAATATATCACCCTCCTCCCCAGCGGCTGGATACTGCGTTATTTTTTTTTTTAATATAGATTTTTTTTTTTCCAGTCGCTCTTCTCTGTTTAAATACCAAATATAGCCTCTTGGCGGGGGNAGAAACTGACAAAACTCCCTTCATCCGGAGGCATTTGAGGATTGAAACTGAAATGGAGCTACTTTTCTCCCAAACACTACATGTTGTGTAAGGGGAGCGAGGACGAAAATGTCGTGTTGATCGATTTCGATACGATTCCCCGACACTTGGCACCCACGAGGGATGCTTTGCCGAGCTTGATGTGGAAAAGCAGAGTTGGAGCGTCCTCAGAGACTTCGTTGTGTCCAGCAGCTTAATTGTTGACTTTTTAAAGTGGATTCGTAGCATACTTTTATGAATTAAATTTTGCCACCGTTTGTACAGAAGCCAAATGACACGTGTGTTTTGAAACACAGTTCCAAATATATCCATCCCTCAACCCGGATTCTTGCTAGAAAGAGCCAGAGGGAGATCATCAGTGTCTAAAGAAATCTGATTTTACTGTTTTATGAACAATATCTGCTGCAGAAATGTTGCTATAGATTGCTTTATAACGGTTCAGCAAGAAGGAAGGTTTTCCAGCTTGCAGGACCAAGGAAACTGGATACTTAGTCACTTAAATGTTTTAACAGCATTGGAAAATGGGAGCTGCTACTAAGTTGGCGTTCGCTGTTTTTCTTATCTCTTGTTCTTCAGGTAAGTGAATGTTCATCGTTTTGTTGCTTCAAACATAAGGCTTTGGGGTTGGTACTTGAATGCTTTGGGAACTTTGTCCATTTTTATGGATGAGGAGAAATCTTTCATTTTCCAAATGACAAGTCTTTGGGGATGGCAGTGATTGTGAAGGCAGAAGCTGCTGTCATCGTTGTTCTTAAAAACGTGTAAAATGACCACTTCAAACGCGTGCAGCGCTTGGATTTCGGATCAGTTGTGTGGAACAAATGTGGAGACGTAACCACCTAGTGTCACATAGTGTAATCTGGCAGTGCAATGATTAGTGTTGCACGGTGGGTTTTTTAAAAATAAGAATAACCCAGCTGAAATACTCTTAACTTCAATTAGATCTCTTACCCCAAACCGTGCACTGGTGAATGGCAACCTTCAATAATGCTTCATTAGTTTAAAACAGGCACTGCTCTGAAGGCATTAGCTCGTCCTTTAATGATAGAGAGGGGTGTGTGCACGTATAGGTGTATGCACAGAATTAGGCTGAAAAGGCAGACTTTCAGGTTCTAAACAATAATTTGTAGCGTTTTGTATTTGCTACTCAACACGTCACTACCTTGTGATGCGCAAAAAAAAAGCTACTGCTTTTCTCTTTAAAACAGCAGAAGTTGGGTTTTAAACGCCAGCATAGAGTCCTGAGGAGCCAGCGGCGTGTGAGGACTTCACCAGGCTTCTTTAGGAGGAAAATGGTTATGGTAGCAACCGGTGGTTGGGAGAACTGTTGGTACTTTTCTGCTTGAAGCTCCATCAGCTTCGCGAAATACCCGTTACGAGCTGTGTGACTGATGTGATGTGTTCAAGCCTGGCACTTTTTGCTTATACTTTGAATGTATGTAGGTTCCGATAGGCTTTTTGGCATTGCACAGCGCGCAAAGGAAAGCGAGCAGACAAGTGCTCAGCTTTTCAGTGTCACCGGTGTAAGGCACTAATGAGATCCGTATAACAATGCCTTTTAAAATTTCAGTGCTATAATGTACAGGATTTTGCTGAACACGACATTTTCTTGTGGTTAGTAAATGGATAGTCTAGTCTTATGTCTGTAGCAGTATTGATCAATTCTGTGTGCGCTAAATGTGCTGTGAAAAGGCAAGTGCTGCCAGAAATAAACCAAAAAGAATCCTGTCTGTTTTAACCACATAAATAACAGAGCAGGTTAAGGCCAGACAGAGGCTTGGGGTTTGGCTGTTTTGTTTTTTTTTTTATTAAGGTATATCATATATTCCTCTCTTGAAACAAAATGTGATTTCTTCTGGCAGTTTTGTCTTGCAATGGAAGGCATGCCTCTCGTCTTTTCCTAACACCTTATTTCTAAGTCGCTGGAGCAACATTCCTTTTAATTTGTGAATATTTTCTGTAGGGAAACTTTTCTCCCTCCCTCACTGACAGTTTTGAAAGACTTGGTGCCATCTGCTCTTTATGTCTGTCTCTCCCTTCCACGTCCTTCTATGAAGATCTTTCTGCCTAGAGCACAGAACAGCGATCTTGTTGACGTTACCTATCTCACTTATTACAAAGGACGGTTAAGCAACAAAAGCTGTCTTTTCTTTAGCCTTTCTTGCTCGGGTCGTTCTCGGTGAGGCAAAATGTTTCTCTTGCCTGTGAAGGTGGAATTAATCTTTGCTAAATGAGCAGGAAACTGGCTGCAATTGGAACCGCTTCTCATGTTAATGACATTGTTTTGGTGGTTTTTCCAGTATTACACATGAAGTGTTCCGGTATTTAACAATTATTAAACTATTTTCTACTCACCTAAAATATTGGGGTATTTGCAGTCCTGCTGTACGTCTGAGAATAAGTGCATTCAACAGTAAGCTTTTGGTTTTTTACAATCAAAATGATAAGATTATGTAAGCTTTTAGCACCAAGTACTGGCATTTTGGTAAGTAGTGTTTCTTCTCACTGTGACTTGTTTTGGTCTAAAATCATACCTGATCAATGGATTCTGTCATCATCATCGGAAGTAGTAGCCTCCTTTCCAGTTCTTTAGCCTGAAAAAAAGTCTGCCCAAGCTGTATATTTTAAGAATATTGGCAAAGGTTGCAGAAATGCTACAGTTCAGGTGTAAAGAGGTTTGTCTGCTTTGTCTTTCTCCGTGTGTGGTCTCCAGCTACTCCCGAGTGTGTGTGTCAGGGAGTGGGGGGGTTGGTTTTTCTCTATTAATTTATTTTTATATGCAACTATTTTCTGCAGTTGTTTACATAGCGAGAATAATACTAGTGTTCTTTAAATAGGTGGAAATGTTGCAGGTCTTTTTCTACGTGGTGGATGTGGAAGTGGTCTTTCGGCTGGAGGCATTTTATTTTACTATCTATAAACTGCTGTATGAAATCCTGTAAACATACTTGAAGTGGATAGGAAATTCTAATAATCTTCTAAGGGAGTGAAAATTTTCCCCCTTTCTGACTAAGATATTTGAATGAGAGCATCTGTGTTATGTTATTAGGCTTTAAAAATATTTGTAAATGCTTGGAAAAAAGTGGGTGTAGGTTTGCACCCATTTGTACTAATTCAGGAGAATGAGATGATTGCCTATTCACTAAACAGGAAAACAAAGTTCCCGGGTCAAGGTTCTCCTTGTCCCATCTCGTATACTTTTTACGTAAACCTGTGTGTATTTCTGATTTAATAAAGAACAGAAGATCCTGTAATAATAATATAATACTTATGAAGAATTGAATAGGCTTCCTGTGCCTCTCCTGTAGGTGAGGCAAGATTATAGGTAAGCTTAAAAAAGAAAAATAGTAAATAAAATAGCTTGTTCATCAAAAAACATTTCCCTTTAGATATTATCTGTGTTCTCCCCTCCCCCAAGGAAGTATCTTTCTGTGTCTTCTAGTTTTAATGGCTGCTGAGTTATACTTTATGAACTTTCAGGAACAGAGAATGTATGCTTTCATAATTTTCTGTAACGTTTCAGAATATTTACCCTATTGCAGCTGAAAATGGAGATACTGAATTGGAGATGTTAACCAAAATCTACTGTCGTGGGTGCTGTAGTTTTTAACATCTCGGGGTTCCTTTTCTTTCTTCCATACCACATACCTCCTAAACCATAATTTCTTCTCATCCGAGCTACCTGCTCTGTGTTTGGTACCAGGGTGGTCTGTCATCAGAGTAGTTCTGCAGCTATAAGTCTCTTAACAGGGGACAGGGCCCTACTTAAAACTCACTTAAGCTCGATTCATGCTGAAAATCACCTAAGCAAAAGGAAGCACATCAGAAAAGTCTTGGTCCTCTCTTTTTTTTTCCCTTCTCCCTGATGCTAGATCATTCTCAAGCCACTCAGAAGGTCTTGAGTGATTTTTGCTAAAGGAAATGACATGTCAAAGATACCTTTGTAGTTGAAGTAGCATTTTCACTGTATGGAGAATGTTTTATTCTTTGATTTTTATTTTATTCTTCTCCTGTCTCACTGGTTATTATCAAGGGAAATTATTTTTTAAGTGTTCCCCCCCACACCCGCCGGGCAAAAAAAAAAATCTAGATAGAACTGTAAGGCCTTCAGAAGCTGAATGGTTAGGTGTTCTGAAGGAATTGAGGGATGGGAAGTGAGACTTTTTTCTTTAATTTTACTAGTGTAATATTTTTCTGACTGTACTTTCTTTATTGATTTGGTAGCATTTGAAAATCCTGCCAAAGGATTAGGAGTACCGTTTGTGAAGTTGTCTCTGCTGGTATGTTCTCTGCAAGCTCTCAGTGATTGTCATTTGAACTCTGATTGCTTTATTGCACAGGTGGAGCAACAAAACGCTTCAAACTTAGTACTGCTTTTAAAGTAAAATTCTGCTTAAGATTCCTTTTTAGTAAGAGTGCATGCTTTTTTGTGTTAAGTGTGTCATCGTTGGGCAACCCCAGCACTCTTGATGATGATGTTGAGAGCAAGACTTGTAAACTTACTTAATACTGTTTTGAATCATAGATACGTTTACATAGATGTAAATGTTATGTAGTTTGCAAAGTTTCAAGGCTCCAGGTTATTAACTGATTACAGATCAAAATTCTGTTGCTATTCCTATGTAATCTGTTAATACTGCACAAAAGTTACAAACCCTAAGTCTTCTGGGTTATGAAAAATAGCTGTACTTGTGCTAATGCGATATTAGAACATGTAAGCTTAGTTCTAGTAGAATTCTGCTCGAGGAATGTTTCTGGAGAGGTGCTGCTGTCATGGGTTTATTTGCATGTCTCCCCTTCAGACATAAGCCTTTTCTCATAGAAAAAGCTTAAATGAGTTTGTGTTCAAATGCTGGATGCTGTGTAAGTTGGCATGGGGAGGTGTTCTATGTGAGGGGAAAGATGTTTTCTGCTATATGGGGGTGCAAGAAGGTAATTACTGCTCTCATGAATAATAGCCTTCAGCTGGTTTTAATGGAGAGTATTTGAATGCCGAAATTTGGGGGTGAAAGTTTTTAGGTGGTGGTTCGGGTATGATTTGCAAATGAGAATAGACAAATGTTTATTTTCCCCTCTCTGTTCAACTATAGAAGTTAAGTTTTGTCGTATCATTAGTTTCATGTAGGGAGGTAAAAAACCCTACAGTAACTCCAGTGTTTTTCATTCTTACAGGTTCTACCTTCTTTTCCAATGCCTATAGCTTATTTCTGTTTGAAATTGGAATACAATCCAATTTCATATCATCGTTATGAAGCTTATATATATTGTGTCTGGATCCCTTCAAAGGTGGTAGTAATGTTTGCTTTGTTCACAGAGGAATGTGGTGCACACAATACACAGAAGTAGTCTTTTGGAGACCTGTGTGATTCGGAGCTAAGATAGAGCAAGTCCTGGGTACTTATCCTTGGGAAATCATCTGGAGAATAATCATTATAACATGGTCTGTAAAAAGATAGAGGTTGACAAGGAATCTGATTGTGGAAGAGATTTCTCAGTGAAGGGGAGATGCATTTCCACCACTTAATTAACAGAAAGCAGATTAATGCAAATGTCTGCGTTAGCTGGTTGGGAGAATACATGGTCTGTTAGCTATCTGATGTTCCTGAAAATGAGAAGTCTTTAAAAAGATCAAGAAAATTACGGATTTTACAGCCAAGTTCTTGTGTGATGAAATCTTAATGTGTTTTTGTTGCCTTGGTGCTTAAAATTCAGCACATCTTATTTCCTGTTATTTCCATATGGAAATTGAAATGTTATTGGATGCCAGTGACTTTATGTGGCATCTCTTATCTTCTCTCCCCTACGCTGTCTGCGTGGTGGTGGAGGCTTTTTTCTTAGAAACAGTTTGTGACTTCGGTGCCAAACAGCAGAGCATATTTAGGCTTAATCCCACAGAAAATGAATATTTACTGACATATTGTTTACATTACATATCTTTGTGGCTAAGAATCCCAAACGTACGTTAGATGCATCAAATCCTTCAATTGTTGGTGGAGAGAAAGCAGAGAAGGGTTCTGCACTGCAGTAATTATTGCTAAGGCACTGGTCCTTAATAGTTTCACAGTAAGGTAACCCTTGAAGAAAAAGGTCAGCATTCATGGATTTCTTCTGAATTTCCTAGTTAAAGCTGTAACTGGAAGCAAGTAGTCTGGCTAGGAAAAAAAAAATAACAATTCCTTTACTAACTGGAGGCATAACTCTTCGGTTATGTGGTTGGAGCTATTTGAAAAACACTTGGAGATGAGGGAAGTGTTTGTGGGAAGAATACCTGCTCCTGCAGCCGGAGGTAGCGCTAGTGTTGTTGTTAGGATGGGATCTGCTGGGGCTGGGTACTGGAGCCATGCAGTACTTCTTTGTACCCACCTCCAGCTAGGTGCTGTCACAAAAAAATGAATTACTTTAGATAGTTCAGTGGAAGAACATACCTTTTTTTATTATTATTTTCTATTTCTTGACTTGTGTGCCACGGTTCTCCCAGATTAATCCTGTTTTCAGAGTCACAGTCAAAGAAGGATGAGCAGGATGGTAGCCTTTACCTCTCTTGTCTTTGGAGCTTTCTTTGCGGCGGCCCTCCTAATGAACTGTGCTGCTCTTGCTTTCACTCAGAAGCTTCGTTATGGAGAAAATGAGCAAGTGACAAGCTTATAATTGTACTGATGCCAGCAAAGGTCCAAATGAGGGCTGTGTAACCTAAAATCTTGGTGACTTTACAGTGTAGCAGTACTTGTAAAAGTACTGGTTTTCTTGTATTCTACTGATATTTCTGGTTAAATTGGTGCAAAATAGTCTGTTTCAATCAGGATGCAGAGCCAATCCAAAATTGTAATTAATTTCAGTGTTGTTATTGAGTTATTCACTGGGAAGTCTTGTTAATAACTATTAAACTACATTGATGTGGCCTTCATATGATGGTGAGTACCTTTAGCTGACAAGAAGGCTACGCATTGTTGAAGTAATTTAAATGGCTAGATAGCACCTTTTGAGATTCCTTGTTTTATTAAGCTATAGTTTCTATTTTTAAGGATTTATATGAAGCCGTAATTAGATGGTAATTCAATTCAAAATGCTAAAACCAGAATGTAATTAAAGCCAAACCCCTATATACTCTTAACTGTGCTGGGCAAGTAAGAAATGCCAAAAACCTTTTTTTTTTTTCTTTTATAACTTTTTTATTATTTGTAGGAAACTTTGCCTGTAGATAGTGAATTGAACTGACTGGAAGGCAAGATACTCAGAAAAAATCAACGTTTTATAAATGCTAGATCTTAGCTAAAATGAAGAACATTACTCAAATTGCTTTGTTTTCTGAACCTTGAGATAGTTATCAGCTAAACTGAAATTAAGAAAATCAACATTGTATTTTGCATGTACAAACAGTAGGTATTGCTTTCTAATCTAGTTTTGTTGTGCACCTAAATGAGTCTGTTCTCAGAGTTGGGAAGATTCCTCTCTCTCTGATGATGACAGCAAATGAGTTAAGTTTTATAATTGTTAACATTGACACAGTTTAAAGTTAATAGCTGAAAGGTTACTTAAAAAGTCAGTTTCATCTAAAGGTTTTGTTTTCAGAGAGTGCTTGTATAGTTATTTTTAAACCTGGGAGTAAGAATCTATTGCTCAGAATGTTGTTGCTGTTCTACAGCTTTAACTCTTTGCATCTTCCATTTGTGAATTGAATGTGTTCAATGTATTGCCATTGCACTAAAAAAAGATTAAGTTTTTATAACTGGAGTTGCAAAGTTTCCTGTGGCAGATCAGCTTTTAAGTTGGGTGGTACATCCATCCTTTTTAGATATGGAGAAGGGAGAAAGTGGTCAAAACTGTTTAGGATATTGTTTCTGTGTTTTCTGAAAGATACCAAGCTTTTTATGAGGGTAAGTCAACAGGCAGTTTTTATTGCGGGGAAAAAATGGAAAAGGATAAGGCAACTTAGTGTTTTTATTTATTTTTTCTTTGGTACAATTGACTGTAGATCTGAAGAATGTTTTGGAGATAATCTGTGTCTTCTCTCTTTTGACTGTTTCTAAACTTCTTAGTGAAATGAGATTGCAGAGTGAACACAAATACTGTTAACCTACTAGTGGAGTCCTGATACCATTTTAGCTTGTGCCAACTGGTGTCTAATGAGGTGCCATGCACGCACAGTTTGAGGGATAGTGCAGGCAGCGGGCCAGGAGGCAGCACAGTCAAGACTGTACTGCAATTCCTGCAGATTCAGCACTGCAGCATGCCCTCATCTATCTGAGAGCATGGACTATATGCCATCACTATGCTTTGATAAGACTGTGATGGTTTACTCTGGGTTACACCTTAACTATTGCATTATTTTGGATGTTCAAACTGAAAAGCTGTCCCACTTAGGAAGAAGCAAAAGCAACCAAACAAAAAAACCCACCAAAAAACCCAATCAAACAAAAAAAGCCAAAAACCCCAAAACACAAACAGCAAAAATCCCTCCAAACCAAAAGAATAAACCAACCCATAGCCTCCTTTGGGGCCAGAGGAGCATCCATGGAGCCGTGAGGAGGAGGTTCATGGTCAAAGCGCTCTATGGGATGGACGTGGTCAGTGTGTGACACGTTGCTGAAGGGCCAGTGAGCAGTCCCTGGACCTGTTGTGACTTGCAGTATAGGTACATACTTTGAAGAAAAAGTGCCTGCTTTGTGTTTAAAGATTATTTCTATTTTAGATGAGTATTGAAAGTTTTGATGCAGGAGCAGTGCAGCTGGTGGTTACTGTAATCTTGTAGTCTACCTCTTTCTTCATGTCATTTCATAATAATGGCTGTATAAAAACGATATTTTCATATTTGAAGTTACTTCTTAAAAACAAGATTCATTTGGGTCATCAGGCAGTCTTCTCCAGCGTCATGTTCAAAGTAGTATGTTGTCCACCAAACCTCCAGGTTCTTGTCAGCAGAGCTGCTGCCTAGTCTGACAGTCACTGCTTGCGCTGGTGCAGAGGGTGGTCTGCCCGTAGGTGCAGGACTTTGATGTTTGTTCCTGTTGAATTTCAGGAGGTTCCTGGTGGCCCACCCCTGTGTGACATTCCTTCTATTGAGCACTCTAGCCTCTGGCACTGTAACGAGGGGTTACGGGTACAAGTTATTCCCGGGAAGATTCTGATAGCACACAAGAGGAACATTTTTCGTAATGAGAACAATCAGACATTGGAATAACCTCCCCAGGGAATTGGTGGTTTCGCCAAAATTGGTCACTTCTAAGATTCAGCTGGACAGAGTGCTGCGCCATCGTGTTTAGACTGTGCTTTTGCCAAGCACAGGTTGGCAAGATGATTGCCAAGAAGGTTGGACCACATCCTCCTTGAGGTCCCTCCCAACCTGGATTCTGTGTGACTCTGTGGTTGCCTGTGAACTCACCGAGATGCTTCACACCATCTCCTCCAGCCATCAATAAAGCTATGAAATGGGATGAGTCTTGGGGGACTCTACTTGAGATGCTTCTCATCCCTCGATGGCTGTGTTCCTTATGGGAATGATCCCATCCTGGCTGTGTCTTAAGCTTGGTTTGCTGGCTTGCATAGCTGTTTTTAACTTTGCTTCAGCAGCTTCCTTCCTTTCGATGGCTTGCAAACTTGTGATTCAGAGGGGTTTTTTGTAACTGAAGCTGTGATAGCATGACTTTTTTTTTTTTTTTTGGGTTCAGAGTTCTTATCTCAGCTAGATAATGCTAATCTGTAGTCTTTAAATATGTCAGTATTTAAAGATGCCTGAACGGTCATACAGATCTTAATTCTCTCAGCTGTATTTTGAATGCTTGGATTTCAATATCAATGTGTAAGTTGAAATTTAATCTGTTTTTAAAAGCCATTTTTAAGTATAACCAATCATTTTATCAAGCCTTCTAGCATGAACAACTGTTTCCTTCTAGGAATTTTGGTGGAAATCGACATGAACAGGGAAGTGGTTTAATTTTGTTGTTCAGTTATAGCGTTAAGTGGATGAGACAAAATTAAACTTTGCAGTAGCTGTTAATTTTAGAAATTTTTGGTAGTGTTTGTCAGGAGAGGGTACAGATAGTTCTCTTTAGCTCATAGCAATTACATGATGGAAGAGTTTTCTTTAAATATTTCCATGTTCCAGGGTTGAAAAACATTTAGACTGTGGAAGTTGCAAAAATTTTAAATTGCATACAAATGTTAGAACTACTGTACTTCGTATAATAAATTAGATTGTCTTTTTTTCATCATTTATAAAGCTACTTTAAAAGTAGCTTTATGGAGGACCACTGGTCAAATATTTTCATTTTAATTCTTTAAACTTGGAAAGGGTCAATTTTGCAAGTTATCCGTAGGTATAATTTTATTTTATTAAATTTAACATAAAACCTATCCAAATAAAAAGGCTTTCTTAAATGTCTTTTAAAAATGTTATGGTTTGATAACATTTTGTTGAGCTTCAGGTTGTGGTACGTACTGTGGGGGGACAGACCCCGACAAATTAAGTCTCATCTAACCTTGTCCATTTAGAATAACACAAATCAGTAGAGATATCTTAATTAGTTCATATGTGCCATATATGTACTAAGAGCAAGATTTGGAACCATTATTAATTTGTGAGAAGGCTATTTAAACCAAAAGATGGTTTTGCTCCCATTCCTGCCCCCAAATGTGTTCCCTCTCTCCCAAAATAAAACAACCACCCCAAACTCAATAGAGAGGAGTGACTGACCAACACTCTGGAAAACTCCCTATGGAAAAAAATAATACTTGGCAGTTGGCTGAAAGTCGTCTGCTCCTCTTCACTTGAAAAAATACTGAATCACATCCTATTAGGTCAGAAGCTTTCAAAGAAACCAAGGGTGCTTGTGTCCCACTTATTCCAGTGGAAATGGAGTGGATCCCTCATGATAAATCTTCATGCTCCAGTGTGCAGCTGGACTTTTCTAGTGGCTTAAAAACATTCTTATGGATAGCAAATAAAGCAAAATTCATTTCAGTTGGCTTTTGTCCCTCTGAATGAGGGAACTGTACTTTTGACAAGTTGAATTTAAACCCTCTTCTGTCTCCCCCATAAGGTACTACTTTTTAAAACAAATTTTACTCTTTTTTTTAATAAGATAGTTAGAATGATGCAGAAATTATGTTTGAATGCTCTTTGGACCTATGGTGGCAGGTGCTTGGGAGGTTTGGTTTGAGAAAGGGGAAAACTTTCTCCTATCCCTTACCCTTTTGTGTCCTACCAGACTGCACGAGGGCAGAAACTTTTGTTCTTTCCTTAGTGTCCCTTAATATACTGACAGTGTGCTTTGGAGAAAACCGACACAGGGGCTGTGTAGTAGATAACCTGCAAAAAACCCCATCAGTAATTCATCTCTTCAAATCAGGAAGAATTATAATTGGAAGAGGAATCATCTGTGGCATATCCTAAGGAGAACCGTTCTCATGAGGATTCAGTCATAAATCAAACTGAGTTTTTGTTGTTTGGATGGTGTTTGTTGGTTTGGTTTTTTTTAATCTTGAGTCTGAAGAGTGATAGGAATATGTACTAAAAGTGATGGTATTGGTGTTACTCTGATGATGTGTGAGAACAGAAATGGAATAATCCCTGGATTTTGCATAATCAGTGATGACTGAAGTTTAGAATTAGGTGAAACATCTTAAATTTGGGAAGGAGGATGGTGCCTGATACAATGGGATGAGCTTTTCAGTTGATGGTTAATGAAGATACTCTAGAACCTTGCTTTGCCAAAATATTTATTCTGAAATTTAGTAACCCCTGAAGTTTGTCTCTCACTATTATTAAAAGTGCTTTGGTGTTGGAAGCTCTTTAATTCAAAGTGAAGACGAGGAGTGGTATTTGTGTAGAAAACCTATATATGTTTTTTTTACTTCAGCATAATCATCTCGGTCAGAGTATGAAGCTTCCAGCAAGCACTGTGTAGCAGCCCATCGACTCAGGCAGCTAAAATGTTCCTGGCTGAGCGCTAGCGGGCTTCAGTATGTGAGAGGAGAGGCCAATGGAAAGGTCCCATTTCTTCATATGTAAGACTAAAGATATGTGTTTGAATTTGGTTTTGGTAGACTTTCAGGATGTTTACATGCTGATAAAGTATGCTCTGGGGGAGCTTCAGTTGACCATCTGAACTCTTCTCTCCACTCTATTCCTTATAGCCAAAGTCAGAGTAACATTTTTCGAAGAGAAGCTTGTTTGCAGCTGCAGTCCTTGTTTGAGAAATCTATTATTCAAGGAGGGACTGACATGTTCACTATGCAGTAGGTCATAGACTTTGATAGGGACTCTTGGAACGTGACTAAAAAACTGCAAAATCCTTGTTGTGGGTGACAAAGAGGTTGAGTGTCTAGTGTGTGTCCGAATTTGCTTGGTCAGTGTTATCATTAGGCAGGATATTTGAACAAAGAAAGTAATTCTGAAACAGAGGTTCAGTAATGAAATAAAGTTTTAGAAGTGCATGCTTTTTAATTGTTCTTCCAGTAGTTCAGCCAGCTTCATAAAACAGCTGATTAGCTTCTACGTGTCCAAAAGGGTTATTTTGTTGTCACCTACTGTTAAAGGTGACAGCCAGTGTCCCTTATTGTAGCCATTCAGGGCGGCTTGTCCTTCTTTAATCAAAACCAGGGGGATTTCCTTCTGTTGAAGTCCCTGGTGTTCTCCACGTGGTACAAAGTTACGTGTGGTAAGAAGTTACGTCTTTCCTTTTCCCAGACATCTTTGAAGTGTCATTACTTAAAATTTCTGTTGTATGGCACTTCCAGATTACATTTCCAGCTTTAAGCTAGCTTCGCTATTTGACATAGCATGAAGAAGACGTTACAAATTATACATAATGGAAAATACTAGATTGTACAGTCCTTTCAGTGTTGGTGTCTTACAGTACCGTCAGCTTTGATTTATGTAAGGTATTTAAGAAAAACTGATTGGAGAACAGGGAGACTGACACTTCCTCTCCACTGCATCCTCTTCCTCATCCACATACTCACCTCATGGTGAAGGTACGCTTTGCTATCGGTTCTGTCCTCTCAGACACCAGCCTTTGTGGCTGTCTCACATTGTGCTGGGCTGATCCAATTTGCTAAACCAGCAAAAGTGACTTGGAAAAACAGCAAGTGGCTTTCTGCAAGCAGTATCGAATGAGATAAGGGTTGGGTTAAAAGGTGATAAGAGTGAGGAAAGAGATGGGTGGAATAAGGGATGGCAGTGAGTCTGTGTTGAACTGACCTAGGAAATGAATGATCAAGGGAAAATGACACATCAGAGTTGGTGAATAGAGCTGTTCTGTATACATATGGTGTGAGACAGGAACAATGACAAAATCATCATTTTTAATAATCTCCATCTTGAATTCACTTCTCTTCTTCAGAGTGGTTCTGAGGATCTCGGTGCATGCCTGTTGTCCCAGGATTTTTTTCTCATCCCTTGCTTTTTAAATACCTTTGTGTCACAGTATTCTCTAGGGCCCCTGGATTAAACATTTCCAGGCAGGGTGGCAGGACTCTCCCTGTTGCGACATTGCTCTAGCCAGCACCATTGCTTATCCTTCATTTCACTGGTGCAGAACTACTGGGTTTTTGTATGGATGCATGAGAGGGAGCAGGAATCTAGCAGTGAAAAGTTTTGTCATCACCCACTTAAGCGGCACCCTCTTCCATTGCACTTGTGGGTATTCCAAGGTAGCAGAAGGCAAGGTTCCCACACTTAGGCAGAGCGTGTCACAGACTGGTAGAGCTGGAATCTGCATCTGTGGAACCTGATTCGGAGGAATAGGTGAAAAAACACGCTTCTGTTTTCCAGGTTCATCTAACTACATCCCAAGTTTAAGAAAACAGTTTGGAAAGACTATTTGCAATGTAGTCTTAGTAGTGTCTAATTTGTGGTACTTGCATTTTAACCACTGGTTGTCCTAGAAACTTATTCCAAGCATGTAGGCCTAAAAATTTATGCGAAAACTCTGGAAAAATTCAGATTGAAGCAGAGAATAGCACTTATGGCTCTAGAAATGATGGGGGAAGAATGTCAGAGAGGTACTTAAAATAATGAACCTCACTTGATAATGCCTGAATATACTGAATTCAAAACACTAAACACAGCATCAGTAACCATATTTACAGAAAATAGCTGATCTGGTGGTCTTTGCGTAACCGCTGAACAGCCATGCAGCAGTTAGGTCCAGGATCCCCATCTCCCTGGTATGAGAGGACTCCATCCTGTGAGCATCTTCCAGTTTCCAGGGGAGTGTGTAAGAACAGGGCCAACTGTCAGGAGCTTGCCATGTTGTTACCATTACCAGTATGAGCAAGCTGGTGGAACCAGGGCGGTCAGGAATGCAGAGCAGTTATGAAGTGTCATTGGATCGACAAAAGCCATAAACCGGGGAAATCTTCAGACAGCAGGGCAGGCTTCCTGAAAGGAGAGGTGTGGTATGGCTCTGCCAGGTCTGGATGAGAGTGTGGTATTTGGAGTTCAGCTGCTAACCAAGTCTTTGGGGCACCTACCTAAACTCATCAGCCTTTTGTTACACTTTGGTGTGAAGTAAGGCGCAGGGTTTTCTTAGGCTTTGTTCAGGCAACGTATTTCTTTTAACCTTCCCTGAAACTCTACACAAGGACTTCTTCTGTATTCAAATCCAAGCATGGGCAGCAAAAGATATATCTGAAATTCTGAATAGAACAGGACTGAAAGTCCAGATCAGTTTCAAAACCATGGAGGAATCTCACCTCAGGTGTTACATGAAACCTGTTGTTGTTTTGTTTCTTCCCAAACATGGTCTTCTCCAGCCCAGCCCCAGACCTGCCTCCCTTTTAGGGAAGAAAGAATGTAATGTTCCAGGGCCCAGACTGCTATTTCCAGCATCCTATTCCTTTGTCTCCTTCCAGTTAACTATGATGTTAAGTTGCTTTCTGTTTAAACAAAGCAGAACTTTTAAACCCTTTCTTGCTTGAGGTGATGGCCTCTGCTGAGGGCATGTAGGTTCCTGCGGTGACTTACTGCCACCAGAAAGCAGAGGCCTAAACCTGCATTGGTTTTCTGTCCACCTTCCCCTAGTGAGGCTGTTCGTTCTCTTGGGAGCATAATGTTCCTTTCTTATTTACCTTTGCCAGCACACCTGTCTGGTCAACTCAAAAAAATCTCCACCCCACCACCCAGTCCCCCAAAACTGTTTATTTGTTACTGGAGTAGTTTTCTGGACTTTTAGTAACTGAAATGTCTTGTGCAGAAGTCTGTAAGTTTTGGAGGAAGGACAAGATAATGGCAGTGGAAGTAAGGAGACAGGTAAGGCGCTAGTGAGACCTCTGGCTCTCACACGTCATATCACCGTATTTCCCCACTGCCTGCACAGAGACCTTGGGTACCTGAGTTCATGGAGTTACCGATCTTGGTATCTCTGCATAAATAATACTATAGTCAAATAAAAAATGTAAGAGAAGAAACAAAGGCAGTTTTAAGTGTTACATCCACCTTAATTGTAGAACGTTACTGTTAAGTATATTCGAGATGAAGGTAGGTGCTCAGTCTCTTGTTCAGTTTCTTTTTCAAGGAAGCTTTTGTTATGAGGAAGGTAGCTCAGAAAAGCCTGAGATTCCCTGTTGTCTCTAAAACACCAGTCTTGCCGCTCCTGAGAGGACAGAATAAATCACTCTGAAGAGGGCTACACAGGAAAGTTGAGTCACTGTTACTGTTTGGCCACTGATTTACCAAATACGTTGTCTGTGTTGACTACCTGTAGGTAATCATTGTCTTGGGGGGAAAGAAAAACAAAACAAAACAATAGAAAGCAAACCATTTTTCCTCTCATTGGAAAAGGCAATTGTCCTGTCAGTTTTAGTGATACAGCTTTTTATGTAGTCATTTAAATGCTCATTGACTACTGCAGAAGAAGCACCTTGAGCAGGCAAGACACGAGAATTCTTCGTACCTTTTTTTGTTGGCAGTTGTGAGGCTCTGGTGGTGTTCTGCTGCCAGGAGAATTTGTTGCTGAATGAATTCCTCCCTTGTGACTAGGGAAACACCTGTGTCTGAGAAGAAGCACTCCTCCATCAAAGACAGCATCTGGCAGTAGAAGCCCTTAAATTTCTGTTTAAGATGTCCCTTTCTGTGCAAGATTCTCCAGATACAACTTTGGAAGTTCTCTTGAGAAAAGGAGCATCGGTGCAGTGGGGATTGCCAGCTGTCTTAAAGAATATAGAGTGCTAGAAATATACATCATCACTCTGTCCATTACCTTCATACCTGAAGAGGCTTTATTTTACTATTAGAAATGCGTTCTTTTGGATGTTGATTCTTTTTTTTTTTTTTCAATAACTAGGAATACAAAGTTGTGTATGAGTGCATCTATAGTGTAATCTAAACTATACCTAAACAACGTGAAATCTAGTTGTTTTCTTTTCTCTTAGAAGTGACCTGGGAATTCCAATCATCTGACTAGAGGATTCAGCTTTTAAGCATCCTGCTCTTTTAAATTAGGTTGGGAATTTGAAATTAATACCTTCAATAAAAGTACTTAGAAGCAATTTCTCCATCCCAGTTAATGCCACCTTGCCTTTAGTTAAACCTACAGTCAGTGTTGTCTGATGCTTTGGAAATGTTCTCCTCAAAAGGATATTTCTGATCAAAAATAGGTAAACACGCTTTTTTTCCTCTGTGCTCTTATAATGAGCTGACACCTTAATACCAAAATGCTTTACAACCGTTCCTGAAAGGTAACCACTGTATGAACACACTTAATTCCTCATCTCCTCCAAACAGAAGAGCTTAGGAATTTTTGTACATATAGGTCTTTGAGATGGTGATATTAAAGATATATTCCTTGCCCTTGAGAAGCCCTTTCACTTCACAGCTGAGCTTGTGTAACTGCTGACTCCTGCTAGGAGGGAGTGGTGCTTCCCCTCCCTCGTCCGGGTTTCGGCAGCCTGCCCCGCGCTGGGCCCAGCGGCCGGGTGGCAGAAGGGAGGGAGTTGAGTCAGCGTTCAGCCTTGTGCAAAGTTCACTTCGCCTCCATTTACCATATGGTTTTGAAAAGTTAAACTGTAGCTCATGTTGTAGTTGTGATTCTGGAGTCGCTTCTTTTGCGTAGTCCTGAAAGTTTTCTTTAGGGTGTGAAGGGGATCAGAGGGTGACAGTAAGGCAGGTTCCAGCAGCTGTGAGTGTGGTCGTAGGTTCATAGAAGTGCTGGGTGGTTAATCTGCCTGTGTGAGTTTGTGTCATCGATCCTAGGCAGGGTTCATGTCTGAATTCTCTTCAGACTCCGCATCTTTGAAGCACACGGTGTCAGCATGTTCAGTGTAACATGCTGCTTGCTTTAAACTTGCTTATTCTGGGTGACTTTAGTCATAGTGGCAATGAATACATTGCAAGTGATAATAGGCTAATCCAAAGTAAGTATCCTGGGTTCTTTTTCAAGTTGCTTTGATGTGTTGAATCGTCTCCTTCTGCTGCTGCTTCATCATGAACGTTTCTTGAGTGGAATGGATCAAATCTAGTTTATGTATAATTATAATACAGTCTGTGACTTGTACTCCTGATTGAAGTGTAGATATTTTTTCCCTTGTCCTAAGAATAACACATTTTAGAACTTCTTTTGTACAAAGTTCTGTTTTTTCTGGTTACCTCAATGGTCTGGAAAGATTCTTTGCCATTTCTACTCCGTGCAGCTATTGAGGGGGATATCGCAGGAGTTCTCTTGCCAGCTTTGTCAAAGCCTTAGTTGACACAGGGTAGTCTAGGCTGCTCTTATTTTCCAAAATGCTGTGAAACCAGAAACTTGGGATAATTACTTACTATTCACTCATGGTACAGTCCATGAAGAGATATTTCTTTGCCTGCTACTTACCTGCCTCCATGTGCAGTGGGTGGAATGCTATTTCGAAGGAATCCTGTGAGAAACCAGCATTGTTGTAAGCAACCACATAACTTCTACCATGGCTTCAGGTATAGATTGAGAAGTTCTGGTGAATTTGTGCTCATTAGAGAACAACTTTAGTAGGCAGAATTATTAGAGAATGACATTAGTAGGCAGAATTACAATTTAAACTTCTTTTTTTGTAATCTTTCGTGCAGCATAACTGAAAGATTATCATTTTCCTCTCCTCCTGAAAGTGTCTGATATTCTGGTAATTTCTTAGGAGTGGTGTTGAAGGCATCTCAGGAGATAGCTCTGAGAGAACTTGCCAGACAGGTTAAAGTAGTGGAGTATACCTATGGGCTGCTTTGTCCTCCTGACTTCAGTAGGCAGGAGAGGTCGGTACTATCGCCTCTGGGCAGGGGGAGTATATATGGAAAGCACATTTAAGGAACCCTGCTTGAGACTTTTATTAGTGTGGAACTTGGAGTTTTAATCGTCGAATTTCAGACTGTTATCTTCGCAAAGTGTGGCGAAGTTTTTTTAATGTAGCAACAACATTCATGGTCTGGCTTTCACTGTGTTCTTGAATAAGAAGAATAAGGTCAAAATCATATCCTAAAGTGCTTTCAGGATTTCAGGTCAATAGATGTCACTTTCTTGATTGTTACCTAAATTTAGAAGACAAATTAACTTCTAGGAGCAAGTACGCTACTCTCGCCTGAAAGCTTTTGTTAGTGTTATTGTTTTCTTCTATAACATACATCCCAGATTCATCCATGAACTTCTGAATTTCTTTTTTTCGACCGCTCACAGCTTGATGAGAAGCGTCAAAACCTTTATAATACAAAATGTGCATCCGTGAGGTTCTTCTGTTGTATGTAGGAATGTAGCTCCGTCCTGTCCCGCTCCTCAGATGGAAGGGGCGGGTACTCTGTGTTAGATGTCTGTAGGCTGTTAGAGTTTTCAAACAGCGAAGCTTGTCTTCTGAAGGGAACAGCAATTCCCGGAGCAGAGGTCACAGAGGCCTGGGGGACAAAGCCGAAATCACAGCCTTGAACATGACCTGGCCAAGGCAGCAGATACCTGTAAGCCACGTAGGCTGGCTGGTAGTGGTGATGGGCTGTTGGGTAGAATTGTTACCAAATATGCCCGAGTTGATAAATCCTTTACATAAATAGATCACCATGCAGTTGTACTCTGAAAGAGTGAGCTTTTTTTTTTTCCTTTTCAGCAGCTTTCAAAGGTTAAAATGTTCTTGAGATTTCTGGGGGTTGCCACGTGTTAGTGGCATAGCCATATATTCATTCTGACACGGAAAAAAATCATAATAAAAATTGAAGTTTATGTAGCTGCAGTATGATAGACACTAAATTTTATTTACTAGGTACAAACAAAAAAGCAGTCTGTCTAGTCTTCGTTATTATATCATATTTACCTAATTAAAAATAAACACAGTAAAAACTTGTGCAGCCAAAACCAATCCCATGTTTTTGAAGATAAATAGCCAAGCTCTGAGAAAGCCTCTGCATGGTCGTTCAGTACTTTAAAATTTCCTGCTCTGCCTAAATACTACTACTAATTTAATTTTTTTAACTCGCAATAATATGGTGGAGTACATCAGATAAGCAAGTTGAACAATGGGCCAGAAAATAGATTGCTTTGATGTGGCACTACGAGGTGGCCCAGTTAAATAACAAAATAACACCATGCTTTATATTACTGTACGCTCATTGCGTGTGCCAGCCTGATCTGTTTGGTTTGGTTCTCTTTGCCACCAGCCTGCTGCCCTGGGAGCTTCGCAGGACTCTCCTGCTACCTCTGGTCTTCTCTTCCGGAGGAAGCAATGACTTTAAACCGTAATATATTAGGATATTTCTCAGAGCACTGTGTTTCCCACAGGTGTAGGAGTTTCAAAAGGTGTGCAGAATATCCCTTTGTTAAACTCCATTTTTTTAGGAGGCTTAAGTTAGCGTTAAGAAAAAGTGTTGTCAGTAGGGCTAAAGATAGGTAATTCTTTAAATAGCTCAGAGGAAAATGAACTACAGCACTCCAGAAATACTGCAGAGCTTTAGGAGGAGGATGCTGCGTGTGCAAGAAGCATAAAACACAGGTGCTCGCCATGCTCACTTCAGTGAAACGTGAACCGCTTTAGGGCAAGAGAGAATTACTATGGCATCGATGAGATCAGTGCTGGAAAACGTCCGTTTTGAAGCTTCGACTTTAGGTGTGAAGTTGACAAATTGGAAAGGATTCAAAAAGAAGACCTTCAAGAACATTTTTTTTGTCTACAAATCCTGTGTTACTGAGGGGCTAAGAAATCTCAGTCCTTTTAGTTTAAGAAACAGCATGGTGGCTGACAACTATCTATAATGAAAAAGGATTTCGGACCGTAAAGGTGTTAGAAAAGTACAAATATTAAAAATTAGTATTTTCAGTGAATCTTGGAGGTGAGATTATATACTGTGTCTGTTTTAACTGAGAAATTCAACACTGAAGTTTTGAGTAAGTCTCATAAATTTTGCATTTGCTGCTGCATTTCATTAGTTTTCCTGGGGGACATGGGGTTGTCTGAAAAGTTGTGAGTTTGATGCAGAAGTTCCCAGTTGCAGTTCTTTGTTCCTATGGGTTTAAAATGTTGTAAATTTTTGCAGCTGTTGGCTAAGATTTATAAGATGATGGATTTTTTTTTTTTTTTGTGGGTACGTCTCTGCCAGATTCTTGTTGAAGGGTAGATCATATGAAAGCTTTGGCAGAAGGCAAAACTTTAATGCAAGACACTTTTTTAATAAAAAAAAATTAAATGATTGCTAGTGAGCATACAAAATAATAAGTGAGAACAGACCAGATTGTAAGCAGAATGAACAAATGTACACAAGGAATAAATTATTTTTGTATTAAAGGATATATATTAAATCTCATAAATATTCTGTATGTATATGTGTGCCACCTCTCTAATTTTTAATTCCCCTTAAAAATGTAGGAGCAAGACAAACTTTTTTACAGAAAGAAAATTAAAAGGAAGCTGGTTATTTATGTACTCAAATAATTTCCCAAAGCTGGTTCAAGAAAACTGTATATGGAAAATATCTTACACTTCATTGCTGCCTGCTGAGTTAGTCTTAAATGTAGATGAGAAAATCGGAACTTAATTCAGTATTTAGAGAATTCCCATTTTATACCAGCAGTGCAAAAATAATTCCATTGTTGTTCAGTAGGTTTCCTTACCAATACTTCTGTCCTGCGTGTCCCCACATCCTTTATCCTATGCAAATGTATTTAAAATTATATTAGCTTATTTCAAAGTCAACATAATAGCTTTATAATCAGTGATAAATATCTAATTTAAAGATAATTTAAAATGCTTGTCATATATAAGAGTATGACTTTTAAGTAAAAGTTGTTTCTGCTTGCTGAGGAGGTGATAAGATTGTAGACTAAATGTGATTAATGTTCTTTGCAGATGTTGCTTTATATGCTTAGGCTTTCAGAAGTAAAGCAGTCTAGACTGTCTGTCTGCATTCTCCTGCAGCTTTGATCTTGATTAAAACTCGTTGTGTTGCATTTATCATCTCCCTTTCTTGAATGCCAGAAAGTATCTTAACTAGTTTTTTGTATATATGTATGTTTATAATAGAAAGATACTTAGTATCTGCTTTGAGTACTGTAGAAATTACACATTTCACTATGTTCAGTGAGTAGCAAAAATCGGTATTTTGTATCTTGAAAGCCTTAAAACTATCATTTGGCTTATTTCAGACACAGTAAATGTTATTCAAAGTGTTAGTTACATTCGTAGGGAGGGAGCTGGGTTAACATTTTCAAGTGGTTTTTTCCCCCTCCTCTTGGATATACGTCTAAAGATAGTTGGTGGCTTCTTTGATCTTCTTGCTGCAGTCATCTGTATTTCTGGCAGGTCTGATATTAGTGATCTGCTAATATCGATTTCATTTTACTAAACCAAGGCTTTTCTTCCTCACCACCACCCTCCCAGCTCGGGGTGATTGAACTGGACTTCTTCAAGCTGCGAAAAAGGGTCAAATGCAGCAGTGATAACGCGGGGTACCTGAGTAAAATGAAATCTGTCAGGGATGAGCCCACTGCATGGCAGAGCAAAAGGGCTGAAAGCAGTGAGTTTCTCAGTTCTTTGTTGTGGAATTAAATCTTTCACTGCTCTGGAAGGTGATCATTTCCTTACTTGTGCACACCAAGTACAACTAGAATGATTCTTCAAGCTTTGGAATAGTCAGATTTTCTGTTTATTTGCTTATTCATCAATTGAAGATTGTATAGGACTGATTTGAGAACTTGGTATGTTTTATGGGGAAGTTTTAAGCGAAGGGAATCCTTTTAATAAACTATTTGATAGTCACTCAGTAAAACATTTTTGGGTAGTTCCATTAAATATTAAAGTATGTGGGGTTTATTTTCTATTGTAACTTTTGTTGTTGCTGCCACTGAGTGCTTTATGTAAGTCTGTTGGTTAGAGTTGTTTACGAAATATTTGAAGGTTCTGGACCACTTCTTAAATCTAAATTTGGGAACATGGCTCCATGTACTCTTCTAGTATACAAAACAGATGGAGAAGCAACTAGAGAATAAGTTAAATAATACTTATCTGTCATAAAACACTTGTAAATCCATTATAGGAGGCAGCGAGTTGTGCATTGCTCTGTACTTTGCCATTACACAATTTTTTTCTTGATCCTAAAGCTAAAACTGTTTTGGTTTTGTTGTCTCTTGGCAGTGATGCATGGGTTTATTTATTTACTTAAACTCTGTAATAAAATTTGGTAGTTTTATATTGGAGTGTGGTTATTGTTCTGGAGGTCTCTAATCTTGCCTGAATGTTAACATAGCAATCGGGGGAAATTTAATTCAAATATTTTATACAAGTCACACAGAGCGAATCTGGATTCCCCCTGTTTTAAAAGCGTTACCTGGTATGTAATTGCTGTGCTGGCTGAACCGGAATTGCTCTTCTAAATGTGGATGCGTATGTGTTGAGAACTCTACATAGGACTCTCACACGGGTCTGTGTTTCCCGAGAGTAATTTCTTAATAAAATTCTGGTAAATTATCTTAATACTTTGAATTAGCATATTGAAAAGTTAACTCTAAAAAATTTATGCAGCATCTTGTACTAAATGGATTTCTGAGGCTTTCTTGTGAAGTTAAATGAAGCAAAACTGGCTCAATTGAACACTTGAAGGCAATTTTTTCATTGATTTCCATGCTGTGAACTTCTTTAAATAGTTCAGGATTGCTGTACTGTGTCAGATGTGGGCTAAACTTTAGCTTGATCATGTGTTATCAAACATGTGATTTACTAAAACCAAAAAATCCAGTAGCGGTGAGTTTTTAGTGTGGTTTTGAATGTTTTTCATAACAAACATACAGTGAAGAATGGTCCTGTTGACTTCAGTTTTACTAAGCATATGTGCATGGTTCTTAATTAATCTATCAAGTTAAATTCTCATCAAATGTGTAGATGTTTAAAGCCTTTAAAATATGCCGTCAGTATCTTCCTACTGAGATAATTCGAGCTGTAATCTCGAGTTTTGTACTTTTTTTTGTTAGGTTTTTTATACTTTTTTTTTTAGGTGAGGCATTTGGGATTGAGACCAAATTTTTGTTACTTATACATAACCACAAATAAGAATCTTCTGGTCTTTTTTTCCTTAGTTGGATTTTTTCCTAAATTACTTGGTGCTGGCAGGTTATATACAACCTTTGAAATATTTTTATTTGGGTGTTTTAGGGAATACAGAGATGATTTACAGATTACTAGAACTGAACTGGTATTTACTCTAATAAAGGAAGAGGGCTGATTCTGTGCTGTTCTCCACATTTTCCAGTGTATAGGTTAAGTGACAGCAGTTGTCACCCACTTCAGGATTTAATTTGAGAAGACTTTTGGAGAGAGCAGTATTTCTTAGGTGTTTTGTCACGGCCAGGCTTTAGAAGCATGTGCATAGTTACCTTTTTGTACACAAGAGACTGCTGCAATATTTATTTGGTGTTAGCTCATGTATCATTGAGCTCCGGTGATATTTTTCAAATATCTGCTTGCCTTGCTTCCTACTGGACATCAAACAGCCTTAGAAAAGGCTTTTTTTTCCTTAAGAAAAACATGGCCCATGAAAACACAGACTATCTGTAAATGCTTGTAAGCAGGTAAGAGAAATAAAAGCCGCTATCATAGGTTACTTCTGTACTGATTCAATTCTGGTGTTAGATCAGTGCTGATTTAGTGAAGGCAGCTGTTGCAGCAGTCACTGCACTGAACTCTGCTCATGACAAGAAATGTCCTGGTTGTCCAATATGCAGCGTATTCTTAAACTCACTACTACAAAGTTATGGTCTGGAACACTGATAAGAGTCTTATCAACGTACTTTTAAATTGGTCCCTTTTCCAGTCAGTTCTTCTTAAAGCTTTGACAACAAATACAAAATGAGTTTAGTATGTAGTATCCTGATGTTAATAGCCTCCTTCAGGTTTTGAAATACTTCCTTTTTGGGTTTGTTCTTCGAGTTGTCCATCTTCCTTTTCTGGGTACATTTATAATAATATCAAAAAAATAACCAGCGGTTAGCAAAACTGCTTCGTGAGAACCTGTAAAGATCAAAAAAAACCGAGCAGAAGAATAGTCTAATACTGAGGTCCATCAGGAAATTGCTTTGTTGTTCCGTTGCTTTTTTTATCTTATTGTGAATCTTAAATATGTGAAGTTTTTGGCAGTTTACCAGTCACTTATATCAGAATTCATTCCAAATAAACATGGTATAATAATGATTTCTAGTGAAATTCTGTCAATTCTCACTTCCTGAGGGCAAGCTCACTTTGATGCAGTATCTTCAGAGGATGGGAAGGTGATGATGGGGGTTAAAAGTAATAAGAGTATTGAATTATGGGCGTTACGTATGGTGAAGGTGTTTACTTAATGAAGACTCCGTAAGATAGTTGGACTCGGGATTTCCGTGATCTCCAGAAAATAAGTCTGGAATGAGGTCCTTCAAACCAAAACTCTTGGTACTCTTCTCTTCCCTCCTTCGGGACCCAGATCATGTTTGTTGAAGGCGAGTGTCGGGGTTGACGAAGGGCTGAGGTGGGATCTGGTTGGACCTGCCCATGGTGTGTGTGTGGAGCTTGAGACCGAGAGTTGACTTTAGGAGCTTGAAAGCAAGGAGAGGATGTGCTTCCCCTATCAACAGTGTTCTTGACTATAAAAGTACGTGTTGTTTCAAGCTATGCGAGTGGGATTTTTAACTTCAGATTACCGTCTGATTCAGTGAGCAAAGTAAGGCAGCCTGAGAAAGGACAAATAGAAAACCTATTTCAAGTGTCAGCCAGTTTAGCTAGAGGTGAAGAGACAGTCTTGCTGTATTTTTTTTTAATATAATCAACACCAATTTCAGAATGTAAAGACACAAACTTTAAAATTCTTTCAATGTAAAAAAGGTTTGGAATTTTATGTAAACAGGACTGGACAGTAGAAATGGAATTAAACAGATACAGCAAAGTTTGAGGTTATGCAGATGATCTTGCTTTAGGAGGAGGGTTCAGCAGTCAAAACCACACTAGCATTTTTACGATGATGGGTATTTACTCAGAAGTGTAATGCTGCAGTCTGACATTTATTTAAGTTTAGTGGCTGAAGGAAGGAATAACTTCCCCTCGTTTGTGCCGGTTCAGCTGTTTGTGAGGCTGCACAGCGGGGCCTGCTTTTCTGATTGCACTACAACTTAAAAATGTATTTCAAACTGTGGTATTGCATTATGACGGATACCATGAGCTACTAATGTGATTTGACTGTGATGCATCCGATCCTAAAATGCTTCTGGAGCAGTATTTCCTGGCGAACAAAAACAATATTGATACCAGACAAGTCTTTGGAAATGGCTTAAGTAACAAATGTAGTTCTGGCCACTTTGTGTAAGTAAGATGAACTTGGAAAGCTCTGCTGTTGTGGTGGGGTAGGGGAATGAAAATGAAAATTAGGAAAAAAGCTCCAGGATCATTGACTATGTGGAATCAAGACTGAAGCTAAACTTGATGACTCTCCATAAATGTGTTGGAGACTTAAAATAAGGGAAGGGTAAAGAAGGGTTTCCAGCTCCGTTGGATGAATGAACCTTTGAAGTCTTGCATTTTTCAGTGGTGGATCCCGCCTTTTACCCCACCGTGTTACTCTGTTTGCCAGCATGTCCAAGGTAATCCCCTCTCTGTTTACACAAATCTGGAACCTGTCTTTCCTACTCCTTAGCTGCCATCTGGACAAGGGCAGCTGGAGCTTGTCTGGATCTGCTGGTCAGTGTGTGTGTACTCAGCAGCCACCAGCTACTGCCACTCAGCTGCTGGCTCAGCCAGGCCAGACAGATAGCTTAGCAGTTTATCAGTTTTCCTAGGCCAGTTTTAAGCAAAAGAGCAAAGCTGATGCTTAAAAAAAAAAAGTCTAAGGAGTAAAAGCTGGGTTTGAGTGTGTTTAGTCTGGGATCTTGGTGATAACCACAGAAAGAAGTATAGTATAGCGATGGCAAAAGAATTTTAATTTAAATAAGACACTTGATTAGCATATGAAGGATAACTGTGTAGTGTTTTTTACTTGCAATAGCACAGAGCGGGACACAACACCCACAGAGAGACATGTCTGAGATCTGAGTTTTAGATGGAATCAGAGCAGTCCTGTTGTCTTTTAAGTAGTGGGATAAGGTCCTCACAGACAGAAAAAGAAGTGGGGGTTGGATGCATCACATGGAGGAAATGTCACATGTGAAGTTGGATGCTTGCCTCACAGATGGCTTGACAGTGTTTTTGTTTGACTTGGTGGTTCTGTTTTCTTTGCAATCAAACTGTAGAAAACTTACATTGAACTTGACTGACTTGGAAGGCAAAAGGTGTAATAAATTTTTGTAATTAGCCTGACTTAGCTCTTCTGTGCACATTTTTTTTGAGGGGTCAGAAGGGATTCTTCTTGGCGGGCGGAGGAGACACCCATTATTTCTCATTTTATATATTGGTGAGATGTTGGTGCTGATCATATTCAACAGGATTCTGGAAGATGCATGAAACAAACAGTACAGGAAAAGAGTTGGAGGAAGCTTCATTTACTGATCTGGTCTGCCTTGTAGTCTAGTCAGATAGGGAAATTTAAAGACAACCAGAATTCCTTTGAAGCTTTTCTTATACTTTTTCATTAAGTGATTAATACATTAGAATTTCCCATCCCCATGAGGTTACAGGAATTTCAAATTTTCATTTTAGAGAGTTCTTAAAAATATTTCGTAGTTCATGGTTGGGAAGTTCTTTGAAGGTTTCATAGCTCAGAGAAAGACTTCTACAGATATGAACCCTGAGAAAGGATGGCTTTGCCCAACAATACCATAGAGATCCACAGCCGGGTATTACAGAGGTGTTGCTCTGACCAGGGTGGGAAGCGGAATAAAACCATTGGGCACTGGCAGGAGAGGCAGGATGCTGTCCCTGCAAAGCCCCCACTTTTTCACAGCTACCTGCAGACTGGTTCCCCCCCGCCACATGAAGAATTTAGGTGGTTCAGTGCAGTCTCTGGAGAGGGAGGAAGTTGATTTATATCTCTGAGCTGTCAAGATAGCATTTATTTGAAGGTAAATCTCTTTCTGTAGTTAGAATTCTCTGTGGCCCCTACTTTGTCTCACTCCTGGTGTGCTGCAGCACGTGTGCTGCAGGATTCCGCTTGCTTTGGGGCTCTCAAATCAGATGAACAGCTATGACAGGTATCTGAGCTCATTGCCTTGAAACTCCCTCTCGGGCCTCAAAATAGAAATTCTGCTACTTGCCACCACCAGCATGATAGTCATCCTTCAGAACGATTCATATCTTCCTCATCTAGCTTTGATATCCTTAGGTGGTTTATTTAGGCTTTAGTTTGGGAATATGCCTACCAGTGAAGTGAAGCCTTACTTTTTTAGTTTAATAACAGCATTCTAGGGTTCTGGGTGGAAATGCTGTTACTCATATGCGTGCAGTGGGAAAGCATCCCTGACTACATCATGAGCAGCTGCCTTACCTAAGCGTCATCCAGGGACAGTTGTAGGTGATGCCACCTAGATAGTCAGGGTGCAGCAGAACCCCAGCTTTCAAGTTTTTAACCTCAAACTGAATTGAGTTTTTATTTGAGCTTTGCTTATACGTTCCAACCTGCAGACAGTATTGAGGGCAGGTATTCTTGGGAGGGGTAGTGGGAAGGGACCCGTTAAGACAGGCATTGTCATTCTCATCTGTGCCATGTCCCTTTTTTTCCACTTCTGTTTAAATCTTGACTGACTGGAAACGGCTCTCCCTTTGAGGCCAGCTACTGTGATTATTTTCTGTAGTGATTGATAATTTTTTTGTGTGTGTTTGGAGTTTTGTGCCAGGGAGAAGAGGTTAATCCTAATTGGAAACTGTGTATATTTCTAGCATTAGTGTCTGTTTGGCACTATTCTTGCTTTGTTTTTTTAACTCCGAGTCTTGCAGAATTTAAACTTTTCTGGTGAGTATTGAAGCCTGTGTCACTTATGATAGATTTTTATCATGTTGTAATATCGTCTGTTGTGTTGGGGAAGGGATATTTGACCAGTAACATCTGTAGAAGCTACCAGCATATATGATGGGAGTGTAGTCCCATGGCTGGGCTTCAAAAAAACCGAACAATTTACAGAATCTTTCAAGCTTTTTTTCCCCCCTACAGAATTGTTAGACAGTAGATGAGAAAGTTTTTCTGGTTTGTGCAGCTCACACTTTGCAGTGACAAGAATGGCATGTTTGAACTTGAAAACATTAGTCTGTGTCTTAGTGTGTTCCTTTGAAGTCAAGTGTGAAAAATAGCACTTACATTAATTTGAAATTTCTGGAGACCCTCGGGGGACGCTAGTCTCTATTGCAGAGGTTGCTAGCTGCTGCTGCAGATGCCAGATGTGCCACTACGGGCATCCTTAATTTCTACCTAAAGAACACAGATGTCACCTGACCCTTTTTCTCCATTTTGTGCCGTGTGCTTTGCTCTGAAATTATTTTGGAAAACTTTGATGCCTGAGCCTTGTTTTTTTTTTTCCCCTACTTCCTTAAATCCAGTCTTAAATAAGATACTCGGAAGTACAAGGCAGAAAATGGAAGTTCCTTGCAAAATCCTAGTATGACTTTATTCCTTTCTTCTGACAATGGGGCAAACTGCTTAGAGGGACTGCAGGGAGGAACAAATATTGCAAAAGTAATTTCAGCTGCTTTTTTTTTTTTCTCCTTGAGCAAGAGTTCAGTGAGATTTAGATGCCACTGTTACTCTCCCTGCAGTGGCCTCTTTCCAAGTGCTCCATGTCTCACGATTGCCCCCTTAATCCTATCTTCTTTAATCACTCAGATGGAGATGGTACCGTGGAGTCTCTCAAACTAACAATCAAACAGTGACAGGTTCCTCGTCTTCACTTCCATCCATTTTCTTGAATTATGGCCTCACCTTTTAAAGATGCTTTCCATTAGTTCTGCCACCACCACGTGAAAAATCTCAGGGCTCTGAAAATTGTGGCTCTTTGTTTAAATTAATAAAAGTTCAATAGCTTCTCTTAAATATTCTTCTAGAGGAGTCATCAGACTGAGTTCACAGTTTTATAGATGCACAGATTTCTTCAACTGGGCTAATTACTGAAGCTTGAACTGTGAAAGGTCAAGTGGCCTCACTTGCACAGGGATTCGCAGGTAGAGTTTCTTTTATCTCGGGCGTTCAGCATGTTTTAAGGGCATCGCTTCTACAGATTCCAAAATCCTATTTCATTCTTTGGATTGTATCTAATTTTGTGTTGCAAGTCATGTATGGATAGTTTTAGTCTGAAGTGGTGTTTCTGTTCAAAAAGTTAACTAAGTTTTATGATAGTCAAGTCTGCCAAATCTGTCTTATTAGAACTACGGTATTGCAGTGGCTTTCAATATTAAGTGGAACTTATCTGTGAAATTGAAGTGTTGATGAAATAAAGAGTGTCACAGTGTTCTGGCCCAGGGCTTGCACCCTGAAGANAATTCGCAGGTAGAGTTTTTATCTCGGGTGTTCAGCATGTTTTAAGGGCATTGCTTCTACAGATTCCAAAATCCTATTTCATTCTTTGGATTGTATCTAATTTTGTGTTGCAAGTCATGTATGGATAGTTTTAGTCTGAAGTGGTGTTTCTGTTCAAAAAGTTAACTAAGTTTTATGATAGTCAAGTCTGCCAAATCTGTCTTATTAGAACTACGGTATTGCAGTGGCTTTCAATATTAAGTGGAACTTACCTGTAAAATTGAAGTGTTGATGAAATAAAGAGTGTCACAGTGTTCTGGCCCAGGGCTTGCACCCTGAAGAGAAATTATGATCTACTCAAGCTGTGTACAGAGTTCTTCAGGTATCTATTAATTCTGAGCTCACCTCAGGAAGACCAGAGCATTGTGCACTGACTGCTTCATGTCAGAAGAAAGCTAATGAATGGGCCAACGGCACCTTCCATTGCCAGGGCACACCAGGCTGTGTGTCTGTGGCCAGTACAGATCAAATACCATGCACGCTCTCTGGTGCGTTCCCAAAGTAAAATATCTGTATCGCCCAACTCTGTTTTAGAAGCTCTCCTGGGTCCAGGAGTGATACCTAGCAGTTCTTGAGTTGCCTAACCTCAGAAGTAGATGAACGGTTCAATATATTATCGATGGTGTATAGAATCTCTATTCACATTCACTATAATTTTTTTAATTAAATCAAGATATAATATAAAGTAACAAATGGTTAGAGCAGCTGATGTTTTTTTAAGTTATCTTCTGAGCTGATACCTTTAAATCCAGAAGTCACATTTCTAGCAGGAAAGTGTCTGTTTTCTTGTTGCTGTCCACCTAGCGAACAAGGGGTTGGTTGCAAGCAATTTTTTAACAATATAATAGTGGAGTGTTGTTATTCTTCTATTTTTTCTTTTTTTCCCTCCCCTCATTTCTCAGTTGTATTTCTTATCTGTAGATGACATCATCCTCCATAGTTTCCATTTAAGAGCCTATGCTCCTAAGACATAGTGTAGTGCCATCAGGTAGATCATTCTTCAGTTTTTCAGCACTGGAGTCTCCTCTGGAAAGCTCTTCTTCAGAAGTGTTCATCTCAGCTGGAGAATTTCATACTTCCACGGCAGGCTCATCCATACAAGTTTTCCATTTTGGCAAGGTGTGAACTGCAAAAAAAAAAATTGAAATATTTTCAAATTATATGATGACATAGCTAAGCAAATATTGCTGTCCTGATATTCCTTCCTCCCATCATACTATAATCCTGGAGAAGCAACGTTTAAGGTAGCTGTTGTTATACAAAAGGCTACACTAAAACTTCCGAGTTTTACTCTGTGGCCCATGTTGAGTTCCATACTCACTTATTTTGTATTTGTAAACTTTATTTTGGGAAACAAAACGAGCGTTTTAGAACATCTTGTCAGTTTTTAAATTTTTAAGGTGAACCTTTTAGCTTCTTAAAAGGTCTTAAGTCTCACAGACTTCTGCGCAGAGGTGTGGCACTTTGGTGGCGTTTCTCTGTTCCTCCCCAGTGAGTTTCTGCTTAACGGCAGTGCAGGCTTGGTGGAACAGGCTGAAAAGGAGAATGATAATGAGAATTTCTAGCCTGAAAAGATGAGGATCTTCTGTGTACGGCAGTGTGACAGCAGATCAGGTGATGTGTTGCTTTGCTGTCTTGTTTATCTCTTTCCTGATTCTTGCATTGCTTAACTTAATTGCTCTTGTGTTTGGGTTTCATGAATGGACTTTGTCTCAGTTTATATGAAGTACAGTTGTTTGACCTGCAGGTATTAAAAACAATGGTAATAGGACTAGTACTTGTCTAAAGATCAATAAAATATGCTTGGGAATATACTGGTGTGTATAAGGTGGACAGAATAGGTTCTTTCTGTTGTAACTCAGTTTGCTTTATTAGGTTGAAGATAACCTCTTTTCTTTTTCCTTTGAGAAACATTCCCCTGGGTGCTATCAGAAAAAAATACAGAATGATAAAACCCTGCTCCCTGCTTGCAGAAACATCAAAGCTGGGACTTCTTAGTATGTATTTGTAGTCTGTTCTTAGATAGATTTGTGGGTCTAGAAAGTGTATATGAGATCACTGTGGAAACAAATAGAGTAATATATATATAGACAAGTACTTGAAAAGGATACCTGTACAGTGAATGAAGGCTTTTTCCAAGGTGCTATTTCTATCTGTGCTACGTTTTCTGTCCTTTTTTTTTTTTTTTGTTCCCCTGCAACAGTGTGTTACATCTTCTAGCGAATGGGCTGTTCTGTCTGCAAAGCAACTCCCAGTGTCCAGCCCCTGGGGTGCTTCAGGCTATTCTGATGAACTAGTTTATTCTAATAAACTACTCCATTCCTTACGTGTTCCTTACACATTGATCTCAGTACTCAGAAAGAGTTCAAATTCATCTCAAGCATAATCAGTTCTACTAACCTTTCTACAATAAGTATACGTAGCTGCCAAACTGAATTTTGCCATTTCATTCCTTTATATACCACGTTTTCTAGGAAACAGAAAAGGACTTTTTTCTTTTCTATCGCATGAGTATTCCTCTCTGTGTAACTCCTTACCAGTACTTCATTAGTGCTTATAATAGAACCAAGTTCGAGTAGAGTGTAATGGACTTGTCCAAGTCTGTTGTGCCGCTGTGAAATACAGATGTGATTATTCCTTCCAGACTTCAATGTTGCTGTTTGCACCTCAAGCTTGAGTACGTGCATCTCGGGAACATACTAGATGGAAAAGAAGCTTGTAGTTCTGTCTAGTGTTGGAAGATGTGCAGAAATAAGTTTGAAACTTTAATTTTAGTTGCCGTCTAGTTCAGATTGTGTTAGGTTCACGCTGGGAGCATCCACCAGAGCAAGTTACGTACATAGACTGGCTTTCAGAAGATGGAGGGGTTTTTTTCCAAGCTGATGTTTTAGGTCTTTTTGGATCTGTTTTGGATTTCATAAATCAGCAAGGAATCATGGATTGATCTTCCCTTCTACTGGGAGCCTTGGTGTCTTTATGTGGTGACACCCATCAGATACGCTGCAAAAGCAGTATTTGGGGATAGGAGTAGGACACAGTTTTGAAGTCTTCTCGGGAAATGAGGGGGAAGATCATGATCACTTTTCAGACTCTTTATTAAAAATGTCATTAAGCCATTCCTGCACTACAGACCAATACAGTTGTGGTGCTCAGTTTCAGATTTACTAGCTAAACTCCCAGAAGTTTATATCCCTCTTTTTTTTTCGTCTTTTGATGTAACATAGTGGTATCTGTAATAGAGAATTCATGTTTCACCCAGTATCTTCTTCCAGTAATCCCTTTCTAAATTGTGACTGTGCTAGTATAATCCTTCTTATTAGCTATGCATAGATTTAATTGTTCGCCTCTCTCTTTAATTAAAAAAATGGGCTAGATTTTTTTTCAGACATTCATGTAGTCTTTCTGCTTGAAAAAATGGTAGCCAGTCTTTCACATTCCTACTAAGGTGAGGTTTTCCAGGCTGACCATGTACTCTCTAATAAAATTGCTTGCTGTACTGCTAACGATTAGTGTATCCTGTATTAACAGCGGTTCAGAAGTTCAGTAGCAAATGTTGGGTTTCTTTTCTTACTGCAGCTGTTGTGGATGAACACAAATGGATAGTGATACAGCAGCGCGCTCACTGCAATATGATAACAGCATATAATAAATGTGATCTGTCTTAACGTGCTGAAACTAAACTCTACTATATACTTGAATATTCTTTGCTTTTTCAATGTGTTTTCCTCTCAGAAGCTTTCAGACCTTGAGATCAGTCTGCAGGATACTCCTGGTGCTTTGCTCATGGCTTCTTTCATCAATGCTATCAGGCCTTTTGAGATGCAGTGATTTTCTGAAGAGCTGACAATTTAACGTGAAAACAATTTGTCAACACTCAAAATGGGTATCGGGGTTTCATTATGGACATACTTTGCCTAAACTAGGGCCTCCATAAAGTTGCTGCTGTTGTAAATGCCAGCTGCCCTCCTCAAAGTGTGATTCTTGTGGAGGGGGTGGTGGGGCTGGCTGTGCTCAGGTGCTGCCTTCTTTGTGTGGTTTCCCCTTCGCTTCTTTCCTTGCTGCCACCGTGTTCCTGCTTTTCTACTTAGAAAGGTTGAACCAAGATCGTGCTGGTATGTCTGCACTTTGTTTTGTTTGGGCAGACCTATTGGGAATGCCTGCTCAGCCCCTAGAGAAGGTATTATGGCTAGATGCTCCACTCGGATCCAAAGTCACTAACCCAACAGTGTCATTGCTGGCCAGCTGGGTAGGTGGAACCTCTTCAGAGCATTAATGGATAAGAAACCTTGACTACAGAAGAGATGTGTAAGGAAAACATTTGTGCAAACTTAATTTTACTGTCACTTCTGAATTTTATCAAATTCAGCTTGTCTGCGGTCCTTCAAAGCTAGGCTTGGCAGCAGAAGAGGAGGAATGGCACGTACGATAGAAATCCAGGACTTCTGCTTTATTGCACTGACAGAACCAAATTGTTCAATCTGTTGCCTCATCTGTTTCTTGCCATAGCTGGGAGTTGTAAAGGTCAGGCCATCGCCGCACAAAGAATATAATAGTTAACATGCTGCATCTCGCAGTGTTACCAGCTGGCTAGTGCATTTCTCCCATTGAACATCCAGGCTCTTGCCCAAAAAGCGTCAGCAGCATCCTCTGCCTATTTTGGGAATGCGTCAAAGTCAGAAGTTTCTGAAGGTGGCAATGTGGGGTGCCCAGGGTGGTCAGCGCCGCGCTCGGCTCTGACGTCCAGTGCTGCGCTCTGAGCGGGCTGCGGCAATTGTCAGCTTGAAATCATTCTCATCACCCTGAGGGGCGCAACCTTTTTTGGGTCCCTGTAGAGTCAGGTCTGCTCAATGAGGAAAAACTACCTTCTTGTCAGTTGTTAAGCAGAGTGCCTGAGTGACAAAGGTTTCATCCCACGAAAGAAGTCAGAGTTAAGGCTGCCCTGATGGATACACCCCCCTGTAGGAGAATCAGAATTATGGGTATGGCAACAGACAATAGCTGGTGCGTCAAAATCACGGTGAATATACGTGAATAAGGAGGTAACGGGTGATACAGATAAATAGATCTGAAACTGACTACTAAGGAAGACCGTTTCTGTTTAAATCTGATGGTCAGCGTGATGTCTAATGTACCTGTCCCTCTTGAAAATATCCGGTGGGTGCACAGGCAAAGTAAAGGTGCCTTGTCATCTTCCTCACCCCTCCTCAGTTTTGAAGTGAGTCCTCTGACTCGCTAGCTTTTCCATCTCCCTCTCTCTTTCTGTTTTGGTTTTTTTTTCTGTGTTTAGAGTACATGTTAAATGATGAGGCTTGCATGAAGATTAATGACACTCTCTTGTCAGTATTTGATAAGATAAAAACAGAAGGAAAAGCCAGTTATTCCTCCCTTCCATTATTTTTGTTAATGATTTTGCATCCTACCAACCCTTTACCTTTGGAGAAACCAGATTGGTGCTTCACATTACATTAAAACTATGAAGTTAGCTCCACTTTGAGGTGCCTCACTCTGCTACGTTTTTCTGAGTTTTGCTGTAGGCTTTCAGTAGGCATCGATGAAATCAATTACATTTGTACCTTAAGAGACAAAATTAAATTCAAAAGTTTGGAAAGTTTTGTTTTTAAGAATACCGGGATGACAAAAAATAAAACAAAAAAAAATCACACTATCAGGGTAGGTTAGGTAGTCTGAGAGCTCCTTCTGGTTCACCAGTACGTGTAATAGAGACTGCATCAGCGCTGCGGTCTCCAAACACCTCTTGGCTTTTATTGCCCGAAGCCTGCACACCAGCCATCGTGGTTGGTTCCAGTGCGGATGTTGGGCACGCACTGTGGGAAGGGGAGACGTGGCCCTGGACGGGGGAGCATGTAATCACTTGGTTATTGAGTTATGTCAAAGACTCATGTCTTCTGTGTGCCAGCTGATTGACTGGCTGGCACCACCCGGCAAAAATCCAGCGCTGCCCTTGGAGATGGGGGACCTCTGTCTCACACCCACTCGTCTCAATTCTGTTTGCTCACTTGGCAAATCAGAATGACATAAAAGATAGTATTTTAGCGTTGCGTGTCTTGTACTTCAGTGCTTTGTGTTAAGAAGCTGCATCACAGGTGAAAGCTAGGGGAAGAGCTGTTGATGGTTTAAACTGAATTTAGTAGTTGGGTTTAGGTTTTGAAGAAGTACTAACTGGTTTTTTGGCGTGTGTGACAAGAGACAGAAATGTCTTTTGGTAAATTCTACTGGCTAAAACTTCTTAAAGTTTGGCTAATATTGTAATTAAATCTTTACTGTTCAGTATTTTACGTTTTCTCTGCTATTGCTGTTCAGGGAAGAGTATTGCCATAACTTGTTCTTTATTTCTTCAGATCTTGCTGAGCTATCCAAGTCACTGACTTAACGGACAGTCTTTGGTTTATATTTCAACACTTGGAATGCTTTTGAACTTCTAATGTTTTATTTCCTTATTTAGGGAAAAAAAAAAGGAGGGAATAGGGCATATTGATGCAAGGGGTGCATGGTATGTTAGTACCTCCTGGTTTTGACTGTTCGTATGTCTGCTACTTCAGAATGCCATTTAATGTGATTTACTTTTCATTCCTAAAAGGTGCCATACTTGGCAGATCAGAAACACAGGAGTGTATCTACTACAACGCTAATTGGGAAAAAGATAAAACAAATCGCAGTGGGATTGAACCTTGTTATGGTGATAAAGATAAAAGACGACACTGTTTTGCTACATGGAAGAATATTTCTGGATCAATTGAAATTGTGAAGCAAGGTTGCTGGCTAGATGACATCAATTGTTATGACAGGTGAGTGAGTTTACCTATAGATTTTAAATTTCTTTGTAATCTTAAACTTTTCTGTCTGCCCATAATTTATACATCCTCCTCTCTGCGAACAGTACTTCAGACAAATGATAATACTGTAGTCTGTGAATAGTTATCTTGGGTTTAGACACACATGCATACACACGCCTTTTTTTTCCCCTCAATTACCTTTATTTAGGCGCCTGACTTCATCTAAGTACTTTGTCTTTTTTGCAGAATAGCATGGTTTGCTTTCTTACTTGCTTACTGTATATTAGAATGCAGGTGTAAAGAGTAAATTTACTCTAATGACTTGTATTGACAAACAATGCAAGTATAGTTATTGGAACGGGAATGTAAAATTCTGTAGTTCACTTTTCCAGAGTCTTTGGAGTGGGAGTCTTGCTCTTTACGCCTGCTCTTTACTTAAACGTGGAACTATTTTGCCTATTTATTAAAAAGCTCACTGTAGTGGCAGCTCTCAGAGTCGCTGAATATTATAAAACTCCAGTCACTTTTTGATAACAGATGGTCTAGCGAGTACCCATGAGCAGTAACAGCAGGACTTGAGGTTGGTTAGATATCGGCTGAATGAAGGTCATGACTTTCTTAAGAAACAATATTATAGTTCTTTGAAATACTGTACTAAGTTTTATTTGACCAAAGCAGTTATTGTATGGAAAGGGAAAGACTTAAGAAAATTAATGCATAATAGATCTTCATTAAAATTTATTTAGAATTTAATTTTAGCAATATTTTAGAAATTTTTCCTTCTGTGTTTCTCAGGTGTTGAATGAGTAGAAGAAATCATTATAGTCATTTCTACCAAATAAAGGTTCCCCCCACACCAGGATGTTTAATGACAGTTTAGGGCAAAGTTCAATGGCAGTTCTGATTTATCTCTTTCTCAGAGGTGTAGCAAAGCATCTGCGAGCTCGCTTGCACAGCATGATCGAAATTCAGCTAGGCTGGAAGGCAAAGGACAATTTTAAAGAGATCTTATTTGTTGCTACTAATATCTAGTAATTGTAAGTCACTTAGGATGGGAAAGTGCTTTTTTTATCTCCAACCCATGCAACCCTGTACTGTGAGTTTATGGTTAAACACTAGCTATTTGTCCTCCTTAAATCGAGATCGTGAACTGTTCTTTGATATCCTGTTGGTAATTTACTTTAACTTTGTCTTTGTTTCTGTTCTAATGATACTTCATTGCAGTATAAGATAACAAAATATTCATTTGTTTCTTCAGATTTAACTCTTGTGCAGTATGTTATCCTGGATGATTCAATAAAATTCACTTCAAGTTTTAAATACAAGCGTATGTTTTCTCTTGAACAAAAAAACCCCAACAACCCAACTTAAGATAATTAAGTTTTCATTATTATTATTTTTTATAGGAATGATTGCATAGAGAAGAAGGACAGCCCTGAAGTATTTTTCTGTTGTTGCGAAGGCAACATGTGTAATGAACGCTTCTTCTATTTTCCAGAAATGGAGGTCACGCAACGTAAGTTAGATTAACGCGTTTGTGAAGGAACTGCTTAGCAGAGTTCAGAAATATTTAATACCATGCACGTTCAGGAGATAAGACTCTTCAGCGTGTTGTGGTCAGTTTTTCCTGTCAGAAGGTTTCTGATTCCCAGATGACAGAGCGCTGTGTGCATTCACATCAAGAGCCGAGAAAATTGCCAGTTCATGTCTTCAATTTTGCAAGGTCTCTATACTAGAAGTAATTTAAATTGATAAAAGGTAGTTCAGCTCTTCTCCGAGGGTGAGAAGGAAGGATAATCTGAAATAATTGGCTGTTTTAAGATACAGAAGTTACTGTCAAATCTTACCTTAATTGTATAGTTAAACTTCTGTAAGAGTCTATAAATCGTTGGGCTAAAAGCCATATCATCCTTATACACAGCCTATGAACGCTCCTCTTGAAACAATACTCTCGCTGTTTCTTTAAACTAATTAGACCTTTGAGTTTCTCTGTAAATTGACACAATAACCTTTAAAAAGGGGGAAAGAATTTCCTCCCAGGTTACAAAGAAAATCAGATAGCCAGACTTAAATAATTGTTTTAAAAAACAATAACTAAAAGATTATTTGATTATTCTTGCATATCTTCTTCCAGTCAAGAGTCTAATCTTTGTTGGAAAACTGAATAATGTTAATAACTGAACTGAAAACAGCAAATGTCTTGTGTACCAAATAGCCAGAGGAAGTTGTTTATGAAATTAAATAACATTTTCCATGGGATTAAAATAGCCTTTGTTGACCCAAGAGGTATTCTTGTCATTTTTGCCAGTGATACTGCTAAGGCAATAGATGACATTCCTCCTCGCTCTCATGAAACCTCTTTTGCCCCGGGGCTCTATGCCTGCCCCTGCACCAGCTGCCTCAGAACTGGGGCTTCTCTGGAGTCGTCTTTAGTGAGAGAACTTTCTTTCAGCAAATCAACAGTGCATAGAAATGTTGGCAGATCACTTGTGGCCTCTTCTACTTATTAGTGACACTTTATTGTATACATTCCAAAGATTAAACCTCTGTATTGATTTTTTTTTTTCATTCACCAGGTGATGGCATTCTTGCAGTCTTTTTAAAATACAGACACCTCTTGCACGCTGTAGATAGGCAGAACTTAGAAGCACAAAGAAGCTAGATGTGCTGATCTGTAAATCTGGGAATCTTAAGTTATTCTGTGCTTTCCAAATGCTGCCTTTTAAATATGTGTCTGTTTCTGTTAGAGTACACTATTTAATCAAGTATTGTTAGCCTCCTATGCCGATTGTAAGAATTCTTAGGAAATCAGGAGTCTAGACTTTTCAAAGACTGGGTGCTTTTTGTTTCTTAAAACCAATCACCTCTTTTTCTTTTTCTCTTCAGCAACTTCGAATCCTGTTACACCTAAGCCACCTCTGTTCAATACCTTGCTTTATTCATTGGTGCCTATCATGGGAATTGCCGTGATTGTGCTCTTTTCATTCTGGATGTACAGACATCACAAGCTGGCGTATCCTCCAGTGCTCGTTCCAACCCAAGTAAGTCGCTGCATTATGATTTTGTGTTTTTTGAACATAAACCATTTTCTGAAGAGGAGAGAAAGAAGTGGGCATCTGTCACGTGGCTGAATTCTTCTGTTACTTTCCTGGTTTAGGGGTGCTAACACTCGCTGGCTGCAAAAGCAGAAGATTAAGCTTTCCTTTATCTCCTTTAATTGCTATTTGGTGAATGTATGAGCGACTACTTAATATTTTTACGCATCTGTGTGTTTGGGAGGAGAAAATCTAAACACAGAACTTTGGATGGCAAAGAGGCAGTATTGTTGGAGAGCTGTGGGAAGCTTTGACTCCCACGTAGTTAAAAGGCCCACTTGTCTGGAAGTCGTGTACAGCTCGGGTACTTAGGGTTGAGCTCTATGTAGTGCTTAGCTTAAAGCAAAAATGAAGGAGACACCCTAATTCATAATGGCAATTTGCAGTGAATAGAAAATAGTATCTAGTAGAAGCTTAGCTATTTTTAAAAAAGCATGGAACTGGGGCGCAGGTATCAGCTAAAGAAAATGTAAAGAATATCTTCAGCAGAAGTGCAGCTCCAGCGCTCAGCTCAGCTCCTGGCCCTACTGTGAGTCCTCTCATCTTTTTCCTCTTCCTTGTTTATGTATTTTCTGTTTTGTCTTCAAATGTTTCAGTTTTAGCAGTGCTTGTGTTTTACTTAGGAAATATTATGAGATTGTGCTCTCCAAATTTGAAATGTAAACTGGCTGGCTGACCTCAAAAGAAACCTTTTTTGGCTGCATGTGCCTAGTTCCTGCTGTTGTCAGGCTCCAGCTGATTCTGAAGGTGTCGCTTAGACTAATACTAGAATTCCTCTTCTTTCAGTTATGTCTGGAGATTAAATTGAGATTAGAAGGCCTTTATGAAAAGAGTTAAGGTGGCAAATCCTTCAGACCGAAGAAGGAAAAGTTAACAAAATGCGGTGGTGGAAACGGAGGGAGAAGCGACTTGCTCAGGGCCCTCAAAACCTGTGGTTTTGCAGTAGGAATTGAACTGAAGCTCCTCAACTCAGTGCAGTGACCCCTTGGAATATACAATGATGATATGCTGATGCTAGTTATGATCAAATAAAACTTAAACACTTGTTATTTTTGGTTGGATTACGTTTAAAAAAAGATGGATAAGCTTTTGCTCCGTACTGCCAGCCTCTGATATTTTCAGTGTTCCTGCTTGGCTCCAGGGTGTACCAGGAAGCATTATTGGCTGTGGCTGGTAAATAAAAGCGTTTGGTTTCAGTTTCTTAGTAAGAGATAAGAAGAATTTGGGGGGAGGCAGTGGGCATATGTTCTTGCCAAATGAAAAGAACATAATTTAGAGGAAAAAAGTATGTTTCCTGTCCTTGCAGAAAGTATTGCAGATCCTCAAACTTCGTGCAATCTGTTAGCATAATTATTTCATCCATCTCCATTTTATGAGCTTGGGACTTTATATCAACGTAGTAGCCCTCACTGTAAGATCAAACTCATACCGTGCCAGTAATTTCAGCCTGTGATTTCCTTTCTAGATTTAAAGAAATTAAATAAACAATGGGTAAAGTGACAGAAAAGCAGATGTTAAATGTGTGAGAGGTATCAAGCGCTTGAATTTTGATATTCCTTTTTTTTATTGCAGTTCTCTTCTTGCATGGTTTACATTAGGTACAGGAGTGGACACGTCATAAATTTTTAATAAATAGGGTAATAACCTGTTTTGTTAATGCTCAGATTGTATCTCCTGGGATAAGTATATGTTGGTGCTCGAGCTAGTTATGGTGTAATAACATTTTCTTATCTTGTGGTGAATAGGCATTAGGGTTTGATGTGGAAAGTCAGGAAAAGCTACTTCTGCCTGAAAAACGAAGTGAAATTATTATGGAAATAGAACGTATGAATATTCTCCCATATGCAGCAGAGCAGTGTTTCCCACTTTAAATTTGATTAGAGCTGATTTGAACAGGAGGCAGAGGAAGCAGGAAGAGAGGGAAAAGTATTAGTAACTTTGTAACCACGAAACAAACATTTAAATATTTATGCAATTAATATATTAAATATTAATATTACATTTAATAATTAGGGCATGAGTAGAGTTTGTAGGCGAATGGATTCTTTTCTAAATCTTTCTGTAGCAAATGGCAGAATGGATAGATCAGAGGTATAGCAGATACTCACTGGAAAACAAGGATTTTTCTGAAGGAGATAACTTTTATCTGTATCTCATTTACTGGGTTTATTCCGGGTGGCCATGGTACTTGGGTGCAGTACGCTCTGGTACTAATCTTTCTGTCAAAATTAAAGGGTAGATGAGGAATAAGCAAAAGATAAAGATGAGGAAACACTGAAGAATGAGACTGGGAAGAAGGGATAAGTAAATAAAAAAATCAGCAAAAAGGAAAGACATTGTTGGGAATATTTCCAAAAAAGGAGGAAATATGCTAGAAGAAATTTTTGAACCTGTAGTGAAATATAAAGGACAGACATCTAAGAAAATGCAACCAACTTCATTTTTCTTTTGGAAGTAAGATTGTTTCGTGGTCCGTGCGCGTACCAGGCAGGCAGTTCCTACACGGACTGAGCTGGGTTCACAGCTCTGGGGATTAACTTCACTTTGTATTCTGTTTGAATGCACAGGTAATTGTTTTGGGATTTCAGGTAGTAGAATTAGTAGTTTGGTTTCAGATCAAAAAGCAGTAGATACGTTTGTTTGCTCCTTATCTACTTTATTCTTGCTTTCTTCCAGGTATTTGGGTAGAGAGGTAAAGGGAGTCACTAGAGCAGGGCGCTGCTGAGATGCCCCTTGCCTGTGTCGGGGGTGGCTGTGCCCAGCGGGTCCCACGGCATGTGGCCGGGACAGGCAGGGCAGAGCTGTGTCCTGCAGCGACCCGTCCCCGCTCCCCGAAGTCTTGCCTTACCCACTGCTTTGGCTCTGGGTTGTGCTGGTAACTGCCTGCCTGGCTTCGCTGTGTGGGGTGCTAGCTACTGAAAGCTGTCAAATTTTATACAATCTGTCACTCTTTAAATTCTTAATGAGTTATTAACAAACCTAAGTTTGCTAAATACATATGTGTATATGTAAAACAATTTGAAAGGACTATTTCATTTTCTTATTTATATTTGATTTAATCACGCGGCAGACATCTTCATATGTCTGATCGAGTTCACAAAAAAAATGGATTAGTATTTTAAGTACTTGAATCTGTGTATTTTTATATCAAAAGAGTTACTCTCACTTGGGTAATTTTTACTCATGAGCACCAGGGACACTGAAAAACTCTACCGACTTTGCAAACAAAGTCTTTCACTCTCAGATTAGGTGTAGTTATGATTTCCCCACAGCACCCTACTAATATTCCTGGTAGAACTACGAATGTGGATGGCAGGGAGTTGATATGTTATGCTCATTTATTTTTTTACATCTCTTGAGCTTGGGCCAGAATTGTCAGTCAATGCTAATTACAACTGTAGTGTTACTGCTCTGTCATCTGATAGATAGGACCATAACCTATTTTACAGCAGAACTGACACAAGTAACGCTTTGGGGTTTTATCAGCTCACAGAGCTGTGGCTCCCAACGTTTTCCATCCGTACTGTGCAGAGAGAGAATAACCTCTCGTACTTTTTGTTGAGTGCCCGAGTTATGCATATCTTACTGGATCACAGGGTTGCTTTTTTTGTTTTGTGTTGTTTTTAAAGTAAGAGTCATATGTTGAGAGGGTTGGAAAAAAAGCTTTACAGATTCACATAATGTCATTTTTCTTCATAACCTATTTTTGTGCTTTCATCTGAGGTGTTTGAAATTTGCTTGGGTCAAAGATGCTTCATGTTTTTTAACACTAAGCACGAGAAAGCCCTGATTTAGGCCTGTTGGTGTTACCAGAAATGTAAAAACTTGGAATGGACAGATCCTGTCTATTGGAGAGTCCATAAAAGCAAGCTTAGTTGCTAGAGATTACCATTTCTTTCTTTTCTTAGAGAGGAAGATTATAGAGCTAAAAAATAAAACTGCATCTACTATCAGCATCCTGTTTATCACTTCCTTTAAGCTTTTCACTCAGTATTCCCTGTATTTGACACAATAATCTTCTGTGCCTGTCATTTTTGGGGTTTATTTTGCCCCGTATGGGTGAACCTCACAGCTTCTGTATAGCTGGAGAGCATCCCATGTCTGCAAAGTCATCTGCTATGTGAACTGAGAATCACGAACAATTGGCACACATATATAGCAAATACAAAGCGGGATTGAGCTGTTCATCCCTCTGGTTTTTGAGCAAAAGGGTTTTTTGAGCATCAAAACCCACTGTGGTTTTGGCTGATGGCGGTTTTGGTATGACTGCCTTCGCTGCCATACCATGGTAGCCTTTTTTCAGTGTTTCCTTTCCTGAAGACATCCAAGTGTGAATAGGTCTTTGTAGCTGTGTCATGGGTTTGATATTTCGGTTTTATCAGTAAGAAATCAGGACTGAAAACAGTATCACATACTATGAGGTGAATAATGATGAAGCAGGAAGATCTCTAGGAGGGGCAGATGCAAGAAATATTATTCTTAACCACTTACTGCAGGTCTGACCACATGTGCGGCAGTGGAAATGCAAATTCTGTGTTGAAAACTAATAGGAAAATAACATAGAAGGAAAGAAGCACTGCTCCTTGCTGCAGTTGCTGACCTCAGACATCTGGTCTAGGCCACCAGGCCTGTGCCAAGGAGTTTGGCGAGTGTGTGTGTGCAACTCGAATGGCTTCTCCTGAAAAAAAAAACCATGAAAGGAGTTAGTATCGAGGAAATTTTTTATGGTTGACATTGGGAAATATTTGTTGTTTTTATTTTCTAAATTGACTTTTAGTACGTAAAATAATCTGCTTGGGGTTTTGTTGGTCTAAAGAGTTACAAATATTGCAAACATAAACTTTTCTTTTATTGCTGATAAAACCTTTAGAATTAGTTCTTGGGCAGTATAAATAGAAAGTTGGTGTGTTTACATGCACTCATGTGTACATCGTAGCTATTTTGAGGAGGGTTAATTGCTCCCAATTTTTATTTATAAAAGTTGTATTGATTCCTGAAATAAGAAAGCCCATATTTGCATTTCTCTAATAGCCCAATGCTGCTTAAACTGGTGAGCATTTCTGCTGAAGCCTGAGGTGGTGGTCTGTGGGCTGAAGGGAAGGACAATGATTTTAGAACCAGAAGGTCTGTGATGTGCATAGATATCTTTTGGAAAATTTTCATGCATGTCTAATTTATTAGTGTTTGGGGGGAAGCTGGTCCCCTTACAAGAGCAGTCAGGGGCATGAGAGAGGACTCTCACTTCTCAGAGTTTCATGTTTGCAGTTTCTCATTATGGTTAGAGAAAAAGGTTGGATTTATGTATTTTTTTTTCCTTATTCTGATGAGATTACATAATTCTCAGAAGCTGGAGAATTTCAGGCCTGCAAAAATGACTAATAAACAGGAAAGATATTTTAATAACTATTTCATGCAAGCAATGCTTTTTAATTTTTTAACAGTTATTGTCAGTTCTTTGGCCACTTGAGCTGGTGGAAATATGAGTGCACAGAGATATTTCTGTTCCTCTGTTCAGTAGCTGCTCCCTATCAGAGTCACAGATTGAGTAATACTCTATTTTGCTTGGCCGCTGTTTCTGGCAAAGGAATAGGAGGGGCATGGAGAAGTCCTTCCAGTAACGGTGCTCCTGGTTTGTGGAGTTCGTGCTGCAGAATCTTACCTGCAGTTTTTCTAAGTGTACGTGGAATAGCTGCTGTTCTGCTGGAACCACCGCCTCGCAGGGATTTGAAGGTGAAGATGATCAGCTACTCTGAAAACCAGTTTAAGGTGGTGGTTTTGTGGTTTGGGGTGGTGGGGGTGTTTTTGGGGGAGGGCCAGGGGCGCTTTTTTCCTTACGAATTGTCCCAAAATATTTGCGGGCTCTACAAGTCCTGCAAAACCTGCTTCAGAGCCTTGGTGTGGCTGTTATCCTGATCTCCAGGGGTCTGCTGACCACGGCGAGAGGAACAGTGATCCTGTTGGGCTGCAGTGCTCCATCAGTGGCAGCAGGCTCTACTACAGTATTTATAAATCTGACTCTAGCCTTCAAGAAATACTTCAGCCCTTCTACTATTAATTATTTAGATAATGCTAAGTGTGTGCTAGACAGTTTCCAAGCGCGGAGGAAAGCCTCTTGTTGGCCATGTGCTCTGGAGCATCCTGAGTGTAAAGACAAAGGGTGATCGCTGTTACGTGGCAGCCAAATAATTCAAGTGTTTGAATTTCACCCTCTTGAGTCATCGATCTGATCAAATTATAAAGGACAAAGAAAATGGCCGTGGCAAAAGTACAGGAGGAGGAACAAAGGTGTCTCGGTGCTTCTCTGAGTGGCAACGAGATTGCTCAATAAAAGAAGAGGTGAAGGTAACACAAACAAGTGTCATTAAAATGTGCTTTCAGTTTCAGTAACACTGCTCTGGGACCGAGGGTTTTAGAATGGATTTCATTCCGCAGTCTGTAAACTCACGTGACTTGCTTGAAAGAATCTTTACTGTTGTAATCCCCCTTTAGGTACACTAAATACAGTTTTCAAGATCACTTGTTCTAGTTGCACCTCTAGAGTGCCAGATATATAGATTAAATTTAGTAATATAGACCTACTATATGATGACCTATTCGTTTAAAAGGTTTAGTTATAACTTAGACATTAAAAAGTTTTCATTTTCCATAGCTAGCTACTCATTACAGTGAATTTTAAGAAATACAACGCTGCCCTCTGCTGTACACTTGTGAGCGTAACAAGAAATAAGTTTGCATGACTTCTGTTTGCATAGATGTTTAGTTTTCTGCAAGTTTATATACTGGTTTGTAGTATCATGACTGCGTGTACACCTGTAATGGGAAATTCTGGTTTTAATTGTAAGATCAATTCAGCTCAAGGTCTGTATAATCTTTTTTTGCCCATTTTTCTTTGCTAACATATCAATGATGAACATATCAAAAATAAACATATCAATTTTTTTTATTTTAAATGATCTGTTATGAGTACAAGAAAGTATTGCTATCTCAAGAATATTTTTGTTGTAAATTCACAAACAGTTTCTTTTGTCTCTTTTCTTAAAAGCTGTTTTTTCATCCCATTCTTGGTATAAATAGTAATTTCTTTTGCCTGTGTTTTTTCCCCTCTCTACAAGCACGCCTTTCATATAATGATTGAGGTAAGATGCATTGATGTTTGTTCATGATTATGGAACTTTCTGTGGACATGTAAGAAGTTATTTTGGTATGAGTTAACATTTTAAATTTTTTTTTTCCTTCAGTATTTTGGACAAGAAATTTGTAAGCATGCGGGGTTTAAAAATACAGATGTAGTCTATCTGTAGCTTTCTTAAAATTTACTGTAGTTTCTTGATCTATCGAGTTGAAATGCAGCGGGAATAGGCATTTTGTGTTTTTTATCTATGGACTGGTTTGTGTGGGTTCCAACTGGTGCGCAGTGGTGGGGCTCTGCTGGAGCAGCCTTGGCTGCGGGACCGTGGCTCTGGCTGTGCTGGGATGCCCGGGAAGCGACCGGCACGTCCTGCCCACGTCTGTCCCTTTCCTGGGTACCTCTTGGCATCTCCCACCTGGGAAACACCTCTGAATGCCTGGGGTGTGTGGTCTCTGTGGCGTGTTGGGGTTTTGTGTCATTCAGGAGCTCGGAGAAATAAATCACCCAAAGATATTCTTCCACTATTAAGTCTCTACTTCGACTTTTCACTGGCCAGAAGTTTATTTTTACTTGTATTAAATTAGTGATGCCTCATGTGAAACTACAAGTAACTGAAAACTGTTAATTCAGAAACCTGGTCATTATTGCTAGGCTTTTAAATTGGATTTTGAAAAATTCAAGAGTTGTAATAGGAACGCTCCATTTCTGTTGTGCCTATAAGTCTCTAATTAATAGCTGAAATGTCTTGTAAACGTAATTCTGAAGAAAGTAGAAATGGTGCCATGTCAGTATTTTCCTGAACCAGAGAATGGCTGGGGCTGGAAGAGACCTTCGGAGATCATCTGGTCCAGCCCCCGGCCAAAGCAGGGTCGCCAAGAGCAGGTTGGACAGGAGGATCTTGCAACTGTAAGGGCTTATCAGAGTTCCTTCTGTTTGTGTCACCGTTTTGCTTCAAATGGCATAATCTCAGTTCGGGAAGAAGCTGAAGGATCCTGCCTTTGTTTATATTCCTTTGGGGAATAAGTTTGCAACGTACAATAAAATAGGGGTGGAAAAAGAGAAAAATTGTTGCCATTTAAAAGAAACATGGTTTGATACAAGTCATAGAGTCAATTTTAGAATAGTTATGAAATCAAAGAATTCTGACTCCTTTTACTGTATTTGGATCTGAACTTTCCAGAGCATCTGGTTGAAAACGAACCAGTCCCAAAGTAGAAGGGGAGGAAACAGCCAAGATAGTCATCAGAGTCTTTCGATGAGAACGTGTCAACCCTAGTCACAATATAAGCAGTAGAATAAATGTAACCAAGCGGAAGTATCGCCCCGTTTAACAAAGAAAACTTGCGTGTGCTCTGAAAGTTGGAGAACTTGTTTATATTTTGGAGTCAGGAAAGAGAAGCGTGTCTATGTGCAGCCCCATTTGGATAATTGGTCTTTCTTTCCCCTTTGGACGTGATAAATCACCTGATGGAGTTGCTGTGTGAGAGACGTGACCGGAGAGAAATTCAAGTGCTGGCAGACTCTGCTGGGGCAGCTCTATAAACAATCTGTTCCGTTGGTCATAGTTTCATGTTTGTTAAGCTTCTGTCTGATCTTTAGAACCATTCTGGAAGACACTAAAGGAAACCTGTTTCTGGAAGTTCCCATTCTTTAATGAGTATTTTCCCTCTGTTCCTTTTCCGGCATGACTAGTACGCCCTACCTGGCAGCTGACTGCAACTCCTAGCTACAACAAGCAGACCCAAAAAGCTGAATTATCATAAAATCAACCTGATTTTTAAAATAAATAAATACAAGCTTTCTGGCAGTACAGCATATTGCCTTGGTTTGCTGCATGGTCAAACCAGCACCAGAGTCAGGCCAAGGGAAGGGACGGGGAAAGCTCAGCGACAGGAAATTGGGCCCATAAATTTTAACAGCTGTGGCGAGCTGTTAGACTAATATGTCCACATTATATCTGTACTTGCATTATATCATCAGCCTTGGCGCCACAGAGATGATTTTTAAAAAAAACATACAAAAATAATTATGCCTGTGGCACGTTAAACATTTTTGCTTAGAAGTAGAGCAAGTTGAAAATGTTGCCCAGGAATGTTTCTGGGTAAAAATAGTAGTTTTAGAGTAAATCCCTGTTGATTTTAACAGAGTTGTTTAAAAAAAAAAAAAAAAATCAGAAAAAACCTGGAAAACTATTCTTTTTAGTTATGTTAACAAAAGGCAATTATACTTTCCGGTTTAAATCAGGATTTGTTTTGATTTGGGGGGGGGCGGGAGTGTGTTGCTTCTTCATAAGAACGCCGGAAGTTTTGACTTCATAGAAACGTTTCGGCACGAAAGGGAAATGTGCAGGGAACCGCAGCAGGCTGCTGTATAAGGTAGTGGGAAAATATTTTGAAATGCCACAATTTTCTAGGAAATACGAAATTTGATTATATGAAAAGTGTCATGCTCTAATGTGAACGTGAGAAGCACGAGCTGTCACTGGCTGGTTTTTGCCGAGGAGTTACGGCCTTCTCTCACGCGATAGACGCTGTCGTTTTTTTCATCAAATCTTTGAGGAGTCTTAAGTGGTCGTTTCCTTGGTGGTTGAGAAGAAATTCCAATGGTGTGCTTCAAAATTCGGACGGCTTTTTTGGGTGGAGGGTATGGGAAGGAAGGGGAGTTGTTCTAGCCACTGCCCAAAGTCACGTTTGTGTTTACTTCCCACAAATTGTTCTCTTAATTTAGGCAAGTCATGAGGTTCACAACTTTAAAAACTTGTCTGCCTGATGTTAAATGCCCAGATGCTGCACAGTGCTCGGGATTCTTAAAAATAACAGGGTTTTTTTACAAGTTAAAGTAGGCTTTTGTGAGCAAATTTGGGTGTCTTGTTTCTAGTTTGGCTTGTAACTGTAATTATTACAAATGGAGGCCAGTGATTTCCCTGGTGCCTGGCGTATTCCTAAAGGGCTTTGGCATCGAACAAAAGGCATCATGAAAGGGAAAGTAACTCTTAAACTTCGTTTTCTGTGTTATTGTTTGTCCACTTTAGAACCAGAAATTTTGATGTAACAACTTTAAGCATCTATCGCTGGCATATTTGTGAAAGGATGCCAAGGATGGTATTGTTTTGTGTCTCTGATTTGACTTTCAAACATTGTATTTCCATTTACAGTTACTAATTTGTGGAATTAGGTTACAATTTCTTTAAATTGATATTAATCTGCCTCTCTATGAAACTTGTTCTTTTTGAAGGAGGTATTTCTTACTTAATAAGAAAACGGTTATTTATTCCTGAGCTTAAGCTACTCAGGACCTGGGTTGGATACAGAAGCCCTTGTCTCCATTCTCACAGCAGTAAACTTAAACCCACAGTTGTTCAGAAAATGCGTCTTTAACATGCCCGAGATTTTTTTTCTGTTGCTAACTGAAGTGCTCAAATACTTCACTATTGAGTACTGTCATTATTTCGTAGAAGCAACGACTCCGGTATTTTTCATTCTTTCTCTTTAAAACAGCATTACAGCTGTGATGGGAACAAATAAAGCCAAGCATATGTTTTGGAGGCTTTTTTGAGGTGTAGACTTTAGGTGAGGGTTTTTTGTTGTATTCTCAGTGTAGGTATCGTTTAAAAGCAATACCTACCTTTTATTTCTATGTTTTCGTCTTTCCTGTGTAGTACTGAGACTTGGGGTACAGTTTTGTGGCCTCCATAGTCCTGCAGTGCCGGGAAAAGCAGCCCTTCACCCTCGTCCCCTCCGTCATCCAGCAGTTTGTCCCCACGCTCCTGTCGTTGACCTTGGCAACTCGCTGGGCTAATTGGGACTGAGGAACAAATGGTGTTTGAAACTGACTTGGGAGGGGAGGAGGAGGAGGGTGGAGCTGTATCTCCTGGTGACCGAGGTGGTGATTCTGCTGGGGGACCCCCTGCACACCAGAGCTTACTCCTCTTGCTGCGGAAAACGGGGAGCAGGCGGAAGAGCTCGCGTTGCTCTGGTTCTGTGTGTGTGTGGGGCATTTGTTCGTGAGAGGGATGAAGCTCACTAACCTGCAGTCCTAAATGCTGAAACATTTCTTGAGATGAAAAATGTGCAGGTAGAGTTTTTATTGAATTAAAATAAGCATTTTAATGTAGCAAACACGTTATTGAAATGCAAACACTGTGACACTTATGTGTGTTTCTAGACATAAAAATACATACTTGGTTTGAATAGTTTTAAGCAGCTCTCTCGCATCTCTCTCAGTTTAGAAGAAATTGTTAATGTTTTTCAAATGAAATTTTACTGGGAAGGGATGTCCTGAAATGCAGACCCACAAGGCGATTGTTCCAACTAAATATGCCTCAATTAAGTGAGGTAATATTTACTTCCCAGCAAGTACCCTCTGAAAGCCCTATTTCAGAATAGGCTGTACTCATAATTTTAAGCTCCAGTCTAGTTAAAGAATGCAAAGTGATTGTACGCAATGATATTAGGGTAGATTTTACATTAATTAAAAACACCCGCTACGTATTGGGGACCTTCAGTCCCCAGTAAGCAGTGGAGCTTCTGAAGCGGAGCTGTGCTGGGGGGGCTCAGTGGCTGGTGAGAGCTGCAGCAGCGGGTGGGAACTGGGAAGTGAGGGGCTTCCCGTCAGCTCAGTGCCGCTGCCCCCAGCCCCGCGGCTGCTGGAGGTGCTTTCTGCTTCCCACCTGATGGCCCAGGGCGTGCAGCGACAGTCACGGGGAACGGGACTTGGTGGCTGGGTAGGGCCAAGTCACCAGGCCATGGAGCTAAGGGGTTAAACGGGTCACACGTTACGTCACACCAACCGACCAGCCCTTCGGTGTGGTGAAGGTGCTCGTTTTAATTGTCACTTTAAAAAAGTAACAAGTAAATCCTGATTATCGTTACTCCTTAGTTTCTGCTGTGCTTGTGCACCTGGTTAGACAGATTTGTACAGCAACCGTTGTCATGCTGTCGCTTGCACATGGGTTCTGAGCATGTTTCACAGTCTCATTTTTCTTTCCTGTGGAGAAGGGCTGCTGTTTCGTTTCTGGTTTGTTGGGGGGAATTTGTTGCAAGGAGGGTGGGGGTGTGATACTGAGTCTCTTCGGGTTTACAAGCCTTTATTTCTAATGCTGTTGTCATAGACAGCACGTGTAATAACAAAATTAACGCTTTTAACCTGATTTCAGGATCCTGGGCCACCACCTCCTTCACCGTTGATGGGTTTGAAGCCGTTGCAGTTGCTGGAGATCAAAGCCAGGGGGAGATTCGGATGTGTATGGAAAGCTCAACTACTAAACGAGTACGTTGCGGTCAAAATATTCCCTATTCAGGTAAGCAAAAGTTCTCGGTGTCCTGTGTCGCTTGTAATGTCATAATGCTAAACCAGCTTTTCCTAGCCTCAATACGAGGCTTTTATTTTAAAGAATTTTCAATATATAGTGTAAATCTAGATAGCTCAAAGAAATTCTTAAATGCAGGAAATGTCTTGAGCTGAAAAATGTGCAAGTAGAGTTTTATTGAATTAAAATAAGTATTTCAATGCAGAAAACATATTATTGAAACATAAATTCTGTGACTCTTATGTTTCTAGTCATAAAAATACATACTTGGTTTGAATAGTTTTAAGCAGCTCTCTCGCATCTCTCTCAGTTTAGAAGAAATTGTTAATTTTTTTCAAATGAAATTGTACTGCGAAGGGATGTCCTGAAATGCAGACCCACAAGGCGATTGTTCCAACTAAATATGCCTCAATTAAGTGAGGTAATATTTACTTCCCAGCAAGTACCCTCTGAAAGCCGCATCTCAGAATAGGCTGTACTCATAATTTTAAGCTCCAGTCTAGTTAAAGAATGCGAAGTGATTGTACGCAATGATATTAGGATAGATTTTAGATTAATTAAAAACACCCACTGCTGCTGGAGGTGAAGAAATGTGCTTGTGTTTCCTGATGATTAACCCAGCCTTGACTTGCTGAATAAATACATCTGTAGGTTCTTACTCTTCTAGAAATGGCGCGTATTTAGCCTGGTTTCAGCCATCAGCACAACAAATAGACATCTGAGACTTTGTTCGTTATTTTTAACAAAGGAAACCCTATTTCTAATTCTTTATGGGGTTCCTGTAGGGTAACAAAATATAAAAATTAAACCATGCTCTTCAGACTAAAGAAAGTCTGATGATTTGCGGACTCCGATCCTGATCTACAGTTTTGTGTTTCCACGGCTTCTGTCTGTGATGGTTGATGTTGTTTTCAGTACCTGATGTTTGTGTACAACAAATTTAAGCTTTTCAGACAGTTTCCTACGCTCTGTGAATGCGTAATACCTACGAGGAAAGGCAGCTTTTCCTATTTTTGTATGGGTCAGGTCAGTAGTTTGTAGCATAAATATTGTTACTAGGCTAAACATCTGTAATTTTGAAATAATCAGCTTCATAATGTTAATCGTATAGACTGTGCTTTCTTTCCTTTAGATCATAAATCCTGTATTGCCAACCCCCCCCCCAGTTTTTACTCATTCTGACAGATCATTTACAAATGCACAGTCAATTATAGGAGGAAACTTCTGTCAGGGAAAGATATTCTCCCAATCGTGGTGTGAACTTGGTTTGGTGTGTTCTCTTCTTTAAAGGACAAACAGTCATGGCAGAACGAATACGAAATCTACAGTTTGCCCGGAATGAAGCACGACAATATCCTGCAGTTCATCGGGGCGGAGAAGCGAGGCACCAGCATCGACGTCGATCTCTGGTTAATCACAGCATTTCACGAAAAGGTATCCTTAGTTCCCAGTGTAGTTTCTTTTCTCTAAGCTTCTGGTAGAGGAAAAACAGCCTTAGAAATTTCTTATACGTGTGAACTTTTAGACAGTTAAGAAATAAAATTTAGCATAGTTTTTGCTTACTCTAAGGTGGTTTCTTTTCATTATGAATTTATTTCAATTTATTTTCAGCCAGCTGAGAAAGTTGCCATCAGTCTTTACTTAATAGAGGTGTTGTTTTAGAAAACAAACACATTTATTCTACTTTTTTGCTTTTTAGAATGTGTGGTTTTGAATATCCCCATCTAAATCTGCCTGGATTAAACAAACTCCATCTTGCAAAGACTGTGGTGGTTTATTGTTGTTTCCCTTGTGTTAGCTCAGTTGTGTCTGTAAGAATGAAGGAATAAGTATCAATTAGATTGTGACAACCACAATAAGGCACCTAAAAGTGTATGTCATTAAGAATATGTTCACCGTTTTATTTTGTCCACTTCGTTTGGGTTTTTTTTAATGCATATGACTGTCACAAATGCAAGTATAAAGAGCAAAAAGAGCCCTGAACTTAAATTTAGCGCTGGCACGGGCAGAGAGGAATTAGGGAGATGGTACCTGCAGCAGATTTGAGAAAATAGAGATCATCCGTATAACACGGGTATGTTAATGCATTACTGCTGGGTCATAGATCGTAGTTCTAATAGTGAATTTTATATTCTTCCTTCTGGCATTTTTGTCCCACTTATGCCTCTGCTTTAATAATTTAGAAGACTAAAACTATCCAACTAGTCAAAATTTTTGACAGATCTTCACAATCAAGTAGATAATCTCACGCTGATTTGTCTTTTGAAAGATATTGCCATTTTTTTTCTGATTGTTTTTTTTTTTGTCTAAGAGTTTTTAAAAAACTTGTTACTGTTGGAAGGATGGCACCTGAGATGACCCTGATGGAAAATACCAATTTTTTATTTTATTTTTAAAGTGTAGCCTCTACACTTTGACAGCACTTTGTTTGTTTTTCCCTTTTGTGTTGGCTTTTGACACAGTAACATGCCACAGTGACATCTCACAAACTGGATAATGTGCAAATCCATTAAAAAAAATACAGAGAGTGGGCTGTAGAAGTGAGTCTGAAGAGCAGGGCTTTATGTTGACTAGATTGTAACTTTATCTCTTTGTATTTGTTGTAAGTATTTATTTCACTCTGAAACTGTGCTGTGAAACTGGTGTTCCCTGGTGCTGGTCTGTGAGAAAAGACTTAGACTGTCCATGAAGGGTCTCAGGGAATGGACATACACAGGTCAGCAGGATCCTGAAGGGGAATCTCATTTCCTGTGCCTGGAAGGTTATAAATCACCCTGGTAAAGGCAGGGCTGGCTTTTTATAAAGAACCTAAATATCCGAAGCCCAGCTCCCCTTTCTGACGCTGACCGTTAAGCGCAGTTCATGGGCAGGTGGGCCACCGAACTGGAGTTCACTGGGCCGTGTGCTGTTGAGGTGCTGTGGAGATGAATCTTGATTCTGTTCGTGGACTGGAGACGATGCAAAGGTTAATTTCGTGGTGTTTAAACAAGCAGTTGATTGCGTATGTATGTGTGTAATTATACGGTCTATCGGAAAACAGAGAAAGGCAGACGGGCATATCGCGTTCTTTAATGATGGAGGCTGTCTAGAAGTTTCCTTTATGAGTAGATGAGAATTAAATTGACGCTGTAATTGTTTTTCTTTTTTGCTGCACAGGGTTCGTTAACCGACTTCCTCAAGGCTAACGTGGTTTCTTGGAATGAGCTGTGTCACATCGCTCAGACTATGGCCCGAGGCTTGGCTTATCTTCACGAGGACATACCAGGGCTAAAAGACGGACATAAACCTGCCATCTCGCATAGGTAGAGTATATGTAAAACATCCTCAGGTGACTGCTGGCATTTAACGCGGAGCCACAGGATACGAAACACGGATCACATAGGATATGGGTTCAAATAATTATCTGATATCTTCCTTCCAGAACTATTGAGAGCCTCATAAGAAAAACCTAGGCAGCCTGAGCAAAAATCTAGCTGATGGCTTATAGGACTTGGTGTGGTGATCGTGGTCAATATCAGAAATTCATGTTTTACACAGTTAATTATTTAAGTATCCTCCGCAGTATATGAAATAATTGGCACTACAGCTATTTGAAACAAACACATAGGTAACTTTAAATAATAGCGGATGCCTTCAGACAAACATGCTGTAAGGGTTATGTCTATTGTTGAGTGTAATTATTAGGGGGTTAATGAGGGAGGTGTAGGAAGCTATTAATAGAAGTAGGGAGCTAAAAGGATCCAGTGACCAATCTAGAAGATAGGCATAGAGTAAGAGAAATAGAGATTCTCCAGAATTCGGAATTTCATGAGCGGAGGGGGAGAGGTGCAGGCAGGGCAGATGGAACCCCTGGGTCCAGTCCAGTGTGTCTGGTTTCTGTGGGAAATCATGTACCTCCTTGTTAGAAACAATCAAGAGTCATTTTTCAAACTGTTTTCTTTCCTATTATTTAAGCAAACAGTATGTAGTGGTAATTAAAGTGTGCAGTAACTACATTTTTCTATTTTCTATTTCTGTATCCTACCTGCTGTATGTATTTAAAACTAAGCATAAAATGGTAATTCCAGTTGCTGTCTCACATAATTCCATAAGAATAAAGGTATGCAAGTGTATATTTCTAGGTTTTATCACTTCTTTTGCTGTTCAAATGGACTGCTTCTTTATAATATGAAAGGCAAGAAAATTGTAATGTTCTTCGGTTTATTATTTTACTTTTTCCTTAGAACTTTTTATGCTGTTTCATGTTCTAGATCTCTAATATTTTTTTTCCTTAACTTGAAAGGGACATCAAAAGCAAGAATGTGCTGCTGAAAAATAATCTTACGGCTTGTATCGCTGATTTTGGTCTAGCTTTAAAGTTTGAGGCTGGAAAGTCTGCAGGGGATACGCATGGACAGGTAAATACCGATTCGTTTGCATAAACGGCACAACTGTTACCTGCACGTGAAGGGAAATGGATAGTTCAGGCACTCCTCGTGCACAGGGTGCTTCATGGTCAGCCCTGTTTGCAGTGACCTTCAAGGAATGGGGTAATTTGTGCTTTCTTCTCTCGGGCTAAAAATTAAACAATTCTTTAGATAATTACAGATCACAGCCTTTCTCCCCCATCTCGTTACATGGCGCCCCTTATTTTCATCCCCATAGAGGGTTTGGATAAAAAAGAGTGGTCCTGCTGTATCGTATTGATTGGTCAGAGGCTGAGGAGTGGCACCGGCAGCCACTTTTAACCACCCGGTCCAACAACAGCAGGGTGTGACACACGGCGTGTGACACTTGTGTACAACAGGAAACTGGTTTAGCGCCATGTACCTGTAAGATAACACGCTTAAGCATAGAGCATTACGCTTCCTGGAAAATTAAATATATTTAATTTTAGGCAGAACTTCACAGTTTATGGTTGAATGACAAAGTCCATACAGTAACATTGTGAGCATGCCGGTAACGCTGCTTAAGAGAGAGAGCTGTTACCATGAAGGTTGAAATAGCGGAGCCGATCTTGTTGAGACATCACACAAGTTCTGATTTATTCAGTTGGCGTGATTTCATCATTGAATGCGGTCAAAAAGAAAGGGTAGCCCCGAATCTTTCATTTAATGGCCAGCTTTGTGTACGTGATTTCATACAACTTTCTCAGTATAAACTGCACTTCAGTAGCTGGTTTTCCTTTGGTATTTTATTACTGCCGCTGTCACGGGAAGAAATATAAACGAGTCTCACATCCTTGTGGTAACCTGTAATAATTCTTTTGGCATGAAAAAATAAGAATAGTGGGCTTCCTGTAATCTGGACGAAAATAAGGAATGGCGGTGACAAATATGTAGAGTTGTTGTGCAAAAGCATTATTTTCAAATAGATTCTGGTTCTCCTGATTCACAAGTATCCTTTATAGGGCCCAGTCTGTGAGACTGGTTCTAATTCCTCTCATCTGTGGGATGTAAGAGTGCAGGACACTTCCATGATGTGGTCCTAAGCAAGGATAACCATGGCTGTCTTTAACCTTTGGCCAAAACCAGTACTCGTCTGCAGTGTTACTGGCCTTGGCCCCAGCTGCAGTGGGAACTGTGGTCGTATTGATTGTTCCTGTACAAATCTTTGTCCTTCCCTGTCTCCCCAGGTCGGTACACGCAGGTATATGGCTCCCGAGGTACTAGAAGGTGCTATCAACTTCCAAAGGGATGCCTTTCTGAGAATAGATATGTACGCCATGGGGCTAGTCCTCTGGGAACTGGCATCGCGCTGTACTGCTGCCGATGGTAAGCAACGTTTTTGAACTGTGGGAATACTTCATGTGACTTGTGAGAGGTGTTACTTAAAGCAAAAGCACTGGAAGGTGGGTTAAATGTCTGTAATAAAACGCAATAAGGTTGGTATTTTTGTGGGGCAACGTATAAGACGCTAACGTCATGGGGTCGCTTCATAATTTAGTCTCGTCGATATTTGGCATCCCAGGTAGAAATTCTCTGCTCCATGGCTACCTCTTGCATGTCTTCTCTGGTGGTGGTAAGGAAGAGAGAGAACGCCTGTGGAACTCCTAACCTGACGGGATTGATTTATTCCGAGTTTGGCCTGACGGTCTCATTGCTAATCAGTTTAGCCTAAAGCTTTGCTTCCTTTCACAAACAAAAGCTGATATGAGGCTAACCCTGGTAACAAAGACACCCCACCAGCGCCTGCGGAGAAGGGGGTGTCTCCTGCCACGCGCTGCGGCATCTGGCTCTGACCTGCCTTTTAGTGCTGCCTGTGGGAGCTGTGCATGGACCCTTCCCAGCGTCAGAGATCTCTTCCCAGCATGCCAAGGCGGGATACAGGGGTAAAAGACAGGAAGGACTTTCATAGCTCAACATATGTTTTATTACAAAGAGCACTGAAGCAGTTAATAATCTTGTAGCAGCTCATTAGCATCTGCAGGAGACCACCTTGGCCCGTCCTGGGTGAAGGTGAACCGCGGTCAGTGCCGTGGGCCAGATCTCTCCAGTCCTGGAGACGGAGGGAAGCCCCTGGTTCTGGTTTAGCCACAGGCGCTGGAGTGGGTCTGTGCCATCCAAGCTCAGTACCCCCCTGCCCTCCCTCTCTCTCTCATCCCTAGCGTAACGTTAGTTCAGCTCGTATAGATGTCAGAATTTGTAATTAATAGTTAATAGCTTAGAGATGGAAAAGACAGTAATGTCTGAGACATCTGCAGCTGATTCTGTGGTAGCTGAGGGTCCATCACGGCTGTTTTTCTCAAAGCGAACCATTGGATCCAATTTTTAAACTATCCAGAAAAGATACCGGATACCCTCTTTCAAGAACGCATACATGCATTCTGTATACGGGCATCTCTCTTGGGTGTCCAGAATAAATTGGGATTAGCGAAGAAAAAGACAAAAGATGAGGCTTAAGAATGTTGGGAGAAAGTTGCGTTTTCAGTGCAGTCTTTAGAGCAGCTGAATTCGGCGGAGAGAATCTGAGGGTTTCAGTGGGCGAGCGATGCCCTTTGTGCTAAAGCTGTCCCGGGAGAGCCCACAGAGAGCCCACTGCAGCGGGAAAAGAAACATGGAAAGCTGGGACACGGGTGATCTCAGCCAACCGCGCGTGGCCGCGCAGAGCTTTTCTGCTGCAAGCGGTGTTTTCTGCTTCAGTCATCCCTCGCGGAGCAGGAGCCACCGGGGAGATTTACCCTTTTAAAAACGTCAAGCTGTGACTGACAGGATGGACAGACTCTCGCGCAGGTCTCTGAGGCAGCCCCACGTTCCGTATCGGTTTTTCGTGCCCCGGTGTACTGTAAAACGCTCCCAGATCTTACGGGGAGTGTGCGGTAGGTCCCTCTGGCGCGTGTGGTGGTTATTCCAGGCTGCAGAGAAGACGTGGGTGAAGGAAAGCACCTCCCTCAGTCGCAGCGTTGTGTGGCTCTGTGCTCACGGCTGCCATTTTTTGCTCTGCAGATCTGCTGGGGTTGAGTTTATTTTTTCCAGAAGGCACCTGCTGGGTTTCATGAAGCCTCCTCTGCCCTGGACCCTTCATCTCTTCTGGCTTCCCCTTCCTCCTGTTCTGCCTCTTGATCTGAGAGCACAAAGTAGTGTCACACTAACCCACAACCAGATGATCTGTAACTGTGTAATCCGCAGTTCAGCGCACAAAGCGCAGCCCTTGGATCCCACTATTGTGCTTGGCCGTCGAGATGGGCGCTCCCGTCCTGGGCTGGGGGCTGGAGACAGCATTCCCGGGGGATGCGGCAGCTGGATTTTGCAGCGCAGGCGGCATTGCAGCCCTTCACGAGTGGCTGTGGGGCCCTGGCGAGCAAAATTGGTGGTTTAACTCCTTCTTTTTTTTATCCTAGGCCCAGTAGACGAGTACATGTTGCCATTTGAAGAAGAAATCGGGCAGCATCCCTCCCTGGAAGACATGCAGGAAGTTGTGGTTCACAAAAAGAAGAGACCCGTCCTAAGAGAGTGTTGGCAGAAACATTCTGTAAGTAATTGCACACCAAAGTTCCACAAATTCTGTTAATCCTGGGTTGTGTTCGTGATACTGCCTTTTAGGAAGAATTTAGGAATTCTGGTAAGAATTAAATGGCCCGTAGACTAACGTGGTGTTAATCTTTAAACATTCTCTCATCTGGAGTGATTGGGGAGTGAGTGATCTTTTTCAGTGAAAGAAGATATTCTCGAGAGTACCTTCTGAATGCACATCTTAAAGATACGTTTAAGAAATGCTAGTCTTGATTTCCTACAGAAATGCTACAAACTGGCGGTAGTACCATGGGGAAGACGGGTTGTCTGAGGAATTTCTGGGGCCAGTTGAGGAGTTGTTGTTTCCCTGCTCTGGTTTGTGGCTGGAGACTTGCAGTAACGCCGCTGCTCATTCCTAGCACTGGCTTTATTTTGCTTTTTGTTGATTTCTTTTTGTTTTTCAAAAGAACGGGTTGTTAGGGACAATAGATGATGCGCTCCGTCTGCTCCTTGCGCTTAGCATCGCGCTGCATTAGCTCGGTGGTGTCCGGGGGGAGTTAGCGCTGTCGGACAGGAACCCCCTTTTCTGCCGTTGGATTTGCGTTGGAATTTCACGCGGGGACCGGAGAACTTCACTTCTTCTGGGGCAGGAGCTTTATCTGCAGGCTGGAGCTTTGCATGCTGAAGAGGATGTGCTCGCTGCTGCGTATGTTGTCTAAATAGCGCAAAATAAATAAGATGTTGCGCGCCAGGTTCTGCAACGAATAGGGCAGAGCTTCCCCTGGGAGAGGAGGGTTAAAATGCGGTAGATGGGCCTTAAAATGCAGGTTGTCAGGAGCTAGAACGGTTGGCGCCGCCAGCGTGGCAGGCCTTGCCGTAGCGCTGTGTGGGGTGATGCTCACTGGGCTGTTTCTCGCAGGGAATGGCGATGCTTTGCGAAACCATAGAGGAGTGCTGGGATCACGACGCGGAAGCCAGGCTGTCAGCGGGCTGCGTGGAAGAACGCATTATTCAGATGCAAAAATTAACTAACATTATAACGACAGAGGACATCGTGACTGTGGTCACAATGGTGACAAACGTTGACTTTCCTCCCAAAGAATCCAGCCTATGATAGTTGCACTGGTCACCTACTGACCGCCAGGACTCTCTGCTGGAGCTGCTAGAGCTGACGGATGCTCCCGTCGTGACTGTTTCTGGGTGACGAGAGCGGTAAGTCTCTCCGGAACATCATCACGAGGTGGTTTCCCCTTTTTTGGTTTTTTTCCCCCCTTCCCGCTCCCCAACACGGATCCATGAGACTTTTGGCATTCCCTGCTTACACCCGAAGGACGTGTGACCGCGAAACCGTACCGTGCTGTTAAGGAACTTGAGTGAAGAATACGGACCCGCACCGGCTAATCGAGCGTTTTAAAAACTGACATCAGATTTCTCAATGCCTGTCAGAAGAGACTAATTCCTTAAATGAACTACTGTTATTTTTTTTAAAATCAAACATTTCATTTCAGATTTAAAAAAAAAAAAAAAGAAAAAAAGGGTAACTTGTTTTTATTGCATTTGCTGTTGTTTATAAAAATGACTATTGTAATGCCAATATGACACAGCTTGTGAATGTTTAGTGTGCTGCTGTTCCGTGTACATAAACAAAGTAATCGAGTGGGATATAGCAAAGAGGCTTCCAAGTATTACTTAACCTCCCTCAACAAGGTATACCTCAGCTCCACCTCCGCTAAATTATGGGATTGACAACACTAACAAAATTTGAATAATAAATTGATCCATGTTTTGTAAATGATGTATTTCAAATTCACTGTGTTATTTAAAAAGGGTAAGCTATGCTTCATGCCAACAGTAAGTGGCCATTCCTAAAGCAGTGTTTTTAGCCTTCTCTTGTACTAGCTTGTTGTGTATAAAAGACAAAAAGAAAGTGCTGTTTATGGAAACAAAATTTTCCTTCCTCTTTTAGTTTAAAGCTTTTCTCTTACCTCCATTTCCCAGAATCTCTCATACATTTATTTAACTGAATGCTATTTAGGTTTGCTGTGTCTGAGGAATATTTGAAAACTTAAGCATGACTCTTTTTTTTTAAATTTTCTGTGAGCTGTGACACTGGAAAGCTCTGAATTCTTGTTCTTTTTTTTTTCTTAAAAAAAGAAAGTCTTTTTTTCCTATTTATGTTTGTGACAAGCTCTGCCTCGCGCGCGTTCTGTTTCACTAAGCAGTGGCTTCTGTATCACTGTTTGAGGATCAGCTCAGGAAGCTCAGTTGCCCCCAGTTCCTTCCTCTCCACTTCCAGATTTGCAGCTTCCCCCTGCTGGAAGCATCGGTGCCGTCTCATCCCAGTCCTAATCAATGTCCCAGAGACGTGGGGTATCCCAGAATCACACGGAAAATTCTTGCCGCAGATTTCAGGTGATAAAGGCTTACAAATTTCAGGGATGATGTAGTTACGCTGAGAACTCCGACTGTGCGATGACTGCTTGGAGGTAACGAGTACGGTGGCCGTAGCGCAGAGGGGCCGACCGCGGGGGAAGCGGTGAAAGGGCTTTCCCAGCCCCAGCCCTCTCTCCGAGCTCCGGGAGCCGGGCCTTGCCCTCAGCTTGGAGTCACTGGGTGGGGGGTGCCCGGGAGCTGCTCCCGAGTACTGTTTCGCTGCGTTTGCTCCATCCTTTCCCCGATTCCCAAGAGAAATACACGTGATGAAGTGCGGAACCGCCCCTCGCTGGTCCTACGCTCTGTCTTCTCCCGGTTTTCCTTCTGTTTTACACCCCTGCATTCGGTGTTGTTGGGAAGAAGCGTGTGCTGTGGTGGTGAGGAGCTCGCTGTCCGTGTCCCCGTGATCACTGACCCGTGCAGCCAGGAGAGACCCTCACTTTTACACCTGAACTTCCCAGGAGCAATAGGAAAGGCGCTGGATAACCAAGAGGCTCCTGGCAGGGAGGGAGGACGGCCCGGCAGCGCCAGCGGTGCCCGAGGAGCCTGCTCTGAAGGGTGGCCGGGGCTGCAGGCGCAGCTCAGCGGGGGTCAGCTTGGATAGAAAAAGAAAGAAATCTCACTTGTTTTGGCCGCTTCTTTGATTGGCACTTTTGTTTTGCTTCCGGTTTTAATCCAGGGCCGTGCGTTAGCGCGTGCAGCGGGACGGGAACGCGCTCGAAGCCATCGCTCTGTCCCTGGAGAGCGCTCTGCTCCCTGTGGGCCGTAAGCGCTTTGCTGGCACAGCCGGGGTAGCTGCAGGCGGTTCCGTAGCGTGGTATTCCTGCAAAAACTGGTCGTGTGTAAAACGTGCCTCATCTGGGCCTTCCCCCTTGAAACTTCAGCTCCCCCGGGCTCTCCAGCAGAGCCGGGGGCTCTGGTGTTGCTCAGACACTCGACGCTGCGCAGGGCAGCGGGGAAGCCCCTGTAACTCGTCTGCGTGTCCTAAAACTGCCGCTGGATACCCCCCGTGGCCTAAATACTGTCCTCCCGCCTCGTAACAGCGTGACGTAGTTCCCTGTGACAAGGACCGCGGTAGCGTTACTGCTGCTTCCTGGGTAGAAACAACACGTCGCTGTTCCCCCAGGGCCCCCGGAGCCGGGGATCTGCTCCTGGCGGAGCGTTACCTGGGGGGGCCGAGGGGCTACAGGTGCCACCGAGGGCCGGGTCCCACCAGCGCTGCTGGTAGAAGTCCTTTGGGAACACCCCTGTCCCTGTCCTGCAGCGGTGGCGGGGGGGCACCAGCTCCGCTCCTCCGCCTCCCCAGGAGCTCGGCAGGTTTCCCCCTCTGTACCGCGGCCTTTGTCCCGCAGCGGAGCGGAGTCCGTGCCTCTGAGCTGCTGGAGGTGTGGGAGCGGGGCTGGGGCAGGATCCTGAGGCTGCCCCGCCAGGACGGACATGGCCGCTGCTGCCTCCTCTCTCCCACTTGGAAAGCGGGTGTAGTTTCCAAAAACCAACTTCCGGTGTGCTGACTAAAATGTTAACAGACAGTAATAAGACATTTCCCGTTCGTATTAGTGTTTGACAGAAGAAATAGGGTTTGCTCCTTTCCCGGCTTCTCTTTTTTAAACCTTTTTTAATAAGTTCATTAGGAACACTTGGTACAAAACGCAGAGAGCTGCAATAGACGGTCATGGGCAAAAGGATTCAAGTAGCATCCTTGATGGAACATCATTTACCTCAGATACTCAACCAGCAGTACTTCTCTCTTATTATGGGGTTTTTTTCCTTTTATTTTATTTTTTTAATGCCGTTTCAGTCCATATACTATTCGTTACCTCTCAAGATTTTGGTAAGCGATTATTTTAACTTTACTCTTTGTATTTGTCAGTGTTTCGGGCACAGGTTGTTGTACTACTGTCAAAAGGTACTTGCTGTTTTTCTGCAAGTACTGAAAACAAACCAACCCCCCCCCCC
>VXBO01003498.1:512122-527981 GCA_013400135.1 Rhinoptilus africanus
CCCCCCCCAAACCCCAATAAAGTGATTGTTAAATATTGTACAAATAAAAATGTATACTCTTTCTCCCCTATTCCCCCAGAAAGTTAAAATAAAAAACCGTGACTACTCTGCCTGGCATCCCTGTCTCTTGGAGGTGCAGCACGGGGCGGGGGGGAGAAGCCTGTTTCAGTGCCCCTGGGCGAGGGTCTTCCCTTCTGCGGGCGGCTGCGCCGTGGCTCGCAGGAGCTCTCCCCGGCCTCTCCCGGGGGGTGCCGCGGTTCCGCTCTTCCCTTCGGCGCGGGGGCTGTGTCAGCCCCTGTCTTTACGAAGCAGCAAAGAGAGGAAAAGAAAGAAAACAGCCCCTTGCACGAAGCCAGAGCCAGAAATTTCCTCAGCTTTCTGACAGCCTGGAGCCACGGGGGTGCCAACACCATGGATTGCAGCGTACAGGCTGTGAGGTGAGCGGGAGCCGATCTACTCCTCGCTCCGGCCGGAGGAAGGTGGGGGCTCTGCCGCCTCATCCTTCTGAAACATCCCCGCTCCAGCTGCCGGCCCGGAGCCAGCGCTTCTGAACCGTGTGGCACCGAGCCCGCGGCAGCGCTGGCCTGGGCTACAGCCGCGCTGGCCCGCAGCGCTCTCCTGTTCCTGCCGCGGCCTCACGGAACCACCCCTTCAGGACTGTAGCTCTGGGAATTTGAGAGCTGCCCACTGCAGGGAGACACGCACCCCGTGGTCTGGCGAGCTCGTACTTCTCCTTAAAAATCAAAATCCCAAAATCGGATCAGCCAGAGCAACCTTCTTCCAAAAATTTATTAATCTGAAGGCCCTGCTGCGGGCGAGCATCGCACCTCCCGGAGCTTACAGCGAACTCCAGGCGTTTGGATGTAGAAAGTGTCAGGGCAAGTTCCCAAATCTTAGAGCCAACTGAGCGAGGAGGCGGCCCACTGCTTGACGTCTGTGGGGCAGTTGGGATACGCTTGCAAAGCGTCCATGATCTGGTTGTTGTCCAGGAGCAGTTTCATCAGGAGGTACTCTCTCTGCACCCGCACAGAGGGCCTTTCTATTGGCTTTACTAACTCCAGTTGTAGTAAGTGTTCAAATGCCTAAAAACAAACGAAAAAATAAATTAGGAAGAGAACATCACTCCGGGCTGTAGCACTTGTTTTGAATGTGCTGGGCCCCGGGAGCGGTTCATGAGCTGAGAGCACAGCGCCTGCCCCAGCCCTGCTTGCCGGCTGCTCCGCAGCAGGATCAGGCCCTGCAGGCAGAGCCCCGCAGCAGGACGTGAGTGGGGAGGCAGCCCAATCGCCCCGGCGGGCCGAGGAGCGGGTTTGTAACCAAAATGCTGTTTCTCAGTCTGCGCTGCAGCCTGCAGCCGAGGCCAACCCAGCCCTGCTGAGCTACACATTGATGCCATCACCAGTCAGACCTGCTGGGACTGGGACGAAGAAGAGCAGATTTCTGGTGTGGTGAGAGGCGCTGAAACGGCGGAGACGCCCTTCTCAACAGCAGCAGTGACCGAGGGAGCTGGAGAGCCCGACACGGAGACACGCATCTCTCTTTCCAAAGCCATTTCCGAGACCGTCATTCCTGCTGAACCCCAGTCCAGCACCAGTTACACTCCCTGGGGAGCGAGTCCTTCCCAGTGTAACCGGCCCAGCCCCGAGCTCCCACCCCAGGGGAGGCGGCGGCTGCCCAGACGCACATCTACTACTCGAACCGAGTGCTGCTGAAATAACCCAACACCTAAACACTTCCCAGGAAGAACAACCGCGTTTCGGGCTTACCTTCATGACAACCGGCTTTTCGAAGTTGTACATACAGTGCGCCTTCCTTTGTATGAACTTCTGGAATTCTGTACCGGTCACAGAGGGGAAACCAAAGTTAGGTAGGGGAAAGTGAGTGATGCAGTGTTTGTAAAGTTCGGGTGTATCTCTTACCGTTGTAAACCATCTGGAAGTTAAACGGTTCTCCTTCATAGACATCATTTAAGTGTTTCATAGCTATGATCAGGCAGATTTCCAGGACAGACAAACCTAGAGGGAAAGACGAGAGCTCTAAATAATCGTTCTCTTAAGCCTATCAGAAACACAAGCAGCTCACAGACTTATTTTTATTCCCCTGTTTTTATATGCTGTAGGCCTCACCCATTTGTGTTACGTATCTTCGTAACATAAAAACAAAAAATAATCCAGAATTGGAGAGGCTAGATGAGAGAACATTCGTTTTCCAGAAATTTGAAGCAAGAATGTTAAGAAATGGGCTGCTTCCATCAAAACGCAAGGAATTTAAGTACAAGAAACCCAATCGTTGCAGATTGTATGGCACGACAAAGAACTTTTAGGAGCACTGAGACGATCTCGGTGCTACCGTACAGCGCGGCATGAGACGCGAGTTTGAAGAGGTAACTGGCCGTTCAAAGCTGACGAAGTGGTAGAGGGAATCGGCTCCGCAGGGCCAAGCCAAAGCCGGGGAAACCTGGCCGCCGTGAAGCAGCATGGGCTGAGGTAACTTCTCCTCATCAGGGAAGCGATTCCTCCTGTAACGGCACCTGGGCCTCACACCCTCACCAGGAGATGTTCTCGCTGCCGAGGTTCCAAAACGCTTCTCAGAGAGACCCTAGGCGCCCCGCTGGGCACACCCCACCTGCTCCCCCCTCCGCGGAGGGGGTGGGTTCCCTCGGCAGCGCACGCCACCAGGGACACGGTGCTACAGCGGCCCTTACATCAGAAGGATTTCGGGGAGGGACTTGATACATTCCATACTCCTAAGAAATGTTTTGGGGGAAAAGGCTGAGCTTTACCATGTACGATGTTTGCTTTTGAGTCCATTCTGATCTGCTTGCTTGCCTCTTGAAGGTCTGATGCAGTGATAAGTGGGTGACGCACAGTAACGTTACTCACAGCAAGCATCTAAAAATAAAGCAGAAGACATTTTTCATTTAGTTACTAATTACCAGACGTACTTTCTACTTGGAGATGGAATGCGGAGGAACACATTTCCCCTGGAGTCACCTACTGGAAAGGTTAACGAATAAACCCTACACGCAGAGCAGGCTCACGCTGAAAACCCTGTAAATAGCTGGTAGCTACAACCACACTTTGCCAGGACGGTTTCCCCGGCTGGGAACTTTAAAGCCTCCTCACTAGAGGAGATGATAAACACTCATTAACTTGTTTGTATTAATTTCAATGGATTAACATACTTCAGCGATTGCTGTAAGAATGGCTTACAAGTATTTTAAGCACAGCTTTGCACGCAGCGCTACAGCGCATTCGTGTCAGAGTGCTAAGACCGCGTCTGAAGGCGCCTCTTGGTTTAGAGACTACGAGTTACCCCTCCAGAACGCTGGCTAAAGCCTCAGCTTTAACAATCTCCAACTCCCTGCCACGGAAAGCGAGTCTGGAACACGCGTAAGTTAATAAATGCAGTCAACCGACCTCCTCTGACACCGCTCTTTCAAAGCTCCTGATCACCCGCAAGCCTTTACACAGCACTGTGAAGTGGAGCAGCAGCCTCCGCTTGCTCTTCAGGGCTTTAAGCATCTGCCTCATGGATACCTCGCAATTTAATATTTATCAACAGAAAAAAGGACTTCTAGTGACTAGCTCCGACTTCTGCAGGTCTATGTGGTGAAAAGCTGTTTATTGTGTCTGTTTAATCGAGGTCTTTCCTATCGACCACCAGCCTGTTCCACCCCTCTTACAGCTGAGCGGCCTCAAAAAGCTGCCTCATCCGTCAGGCGTACAAAGGTACGGGGTGAAGGTGAAACCAAGTGGTGCCGAATCATACAGTTCATGAAGGATCTCAGAAAGCGAAGCGTATTTCACCTACAGTTTTGCTTTATAAATGGAAAGACTTGGCAAACGGTATTTAAATACCAAAACCCCCCCACCATTTTAATTAGGCAGCGCACCCTCACAAGATAACCGCTCCAGAACTATGCAGATTCATTCATAAAGCACGGACTGATAAAGCATGCAAGAAACCAGTACTGTCAACTGAATGAACAGATGTTTCGAGCCAAGCTCAGATCACTGGCTTGGAAAACACAAGTGTTGTTTACAGATTATTGTAAATCAAGCAGCTCTTACGTACATAGCCAAATACGTACCAACAGCAAATGAAGCGAGCGCAGATCTTTGGTGCAGTGGAAAAGGTTCTGCAGGATGTCCTTCACAGTTTTATCTTCCGAGAGATGCTAAAAAAAATTTTTCAGAGGTATTTCAATCATCTCGGCAAATCATTTCATACTCCCCTGAAGAAACACCAGGGAGGTAACTTTCAGAAGGAGCTCAGCTTACGCTGGACAATACCATTCTTCATGTCTAACCTTAACTTTCTGGTCTTTTTTGTGACACTTCCAGTTTTATCTCCAGACTTGGGTAAGCAAAGATTGTCTATCACAATTTGATTTATTCCATCTCAAACTCAAATAGTGAAATTCTAACCTCAGGTAAAGGCTTTACACTTAGGAACTGGTCTTACTTGAGAAGTTTTACTAAAGCCAAGTATAAAATCTTTAAATACCTGAATGTTATTATTCCATTTTTGTGCAAAAGACTCATCAGGAAATTCCTCAGGAAGAGAAAGCTGTTCCTTGAATATCCTAATGTATTGCTTAAAATCAAAGGAATTCATCAAATATATCTGTCTGTGAGAGAACCTTGATTTTACTCTCTTCTCCAAGAGCTCCAGGATATCCTTGGAATAAAAAATAAAGTAAAATAATAATTTTTAAAAGCAGATGCATTTAGTGCATTCTTTGCTACAGTAAAAACTACAAGAGAAAACAAAGTAAATCATGTTAAAAAACCCAATTATTAAATTCTCAGGCTTAAAATGTTCTAACAAGACCTTTGCTAATTATTATAATTGATGTGCCTTGAAATGCCTAACAACTAGCCATTTACCCAAATCACGTGATGCGCTACATCATACAGGATAATTAGTTGCTAGGATACCCAGCAAAATTTCTCCATAGATTATGTAAATATTTCAGTTACTTAAGTCTGCATTCAAGATGTCTAGAGCCGTGATAGGCTGAAACAAGTTGTCTGTTTAGCAGATACGTAGGTTGGCAGCTGTCACTTCACGTGCCTTTTGTCAGACTGAAAGAATCCAGCTTAAAAAACCCACCCTTCAGAGCCAATATTTCTCCCCTAAGGTTGTCACGCAGCGCTAAGCAAGCGTGCCACCAGGCTGCTGGTTGAAGAGGAGAGAGAAACGCTTACTGCTCTGAGAACACCTTCCAACAGACCGGCATCAGAAACAAGCTGTGGGATTCATCCTTTTAGAGAAACACAGTAATATTCCCCTGCCTTATACTGGGACAGAATGATTGCGCTCCCAGTTTCTAGGAATTTGGAGTGGGTCGCTTTTTTAAGGGTTTGTTGTGTGTTGGTTTCAGTGGTTTTACTTGCACTAAAAAAAGGCTTGAATATTGACATTCCTCACCAAAACGAGAGTGAAAAGAGTAAACAGAGAACCAACAGTGCAAAATGTAAAGACCCTTTTGATTTAGAAGTCACGTGCAACAGGGACCACTGATTTTTTAAAAAATAAGAAGCCACAGCTATCACCAGAACCTTGATACAGCCTCCGAAGCCTCTACCTTAATTACATTCAAAAGTAGAACAATACGGGGTTCTAAATAATGGGTGATAAGGATACCAGACTCAAGACAGTAATGAAGAAAAAAACCCACTGTAATTTACTAAATCAACTATTAACTACTCTATTAACTTCCAAAAATTTGCCCAGCTAAACATCACCTAAACCAAATCGACCCCAAATTCAGGCTTCAATGCAAGATTTTCATTATTCTTCTTGTCATAACCCGGCTATTTTCATCACCAATACAGTTTATTGAGAAAAACAGTGAAATTTTTATGAAGTATCAGCTTCCACAGCATTAGAAAGTAATTATTTCAAAGTATGCACGTAATGTGCCCACAGTTCCCTACAATTGTAAAAAAAATTGTAAAAGCAATTTTAACATGGAACCTAAATTCATTTTGAGCATGCTCATTTTATAGCAAAAGTGCCCTACTGAAGTTTTTGCTTAAAAAAAAATTCCTCATCCTCAGAACAATGACTTAGACACTGTAGGTTAACACAAGTCTGTTCTTACCAACTGCTGACCAAGAAACTGAAATGCCCGGCAGCCTCTCTGAAGAGTGAAGGACAGTATAATCCAAACCAGACACATGGATAAATGCGGCTTTTCTGCTAAAATATAGGCCAACAGCCTTGCATCTCCTTAGAAATGTAAACCTGCTCCTCTAGCAGTAAAACTGAAGGCTTTGCAGTGTTTTGGTCATCTAAGTTCATTCTCAGCACAAAGCTGTTGGATTGTTTTTTTTATTTCCCCCCCCACCCCAGCTTCCCAATTCAAAAGTCAGAAAAATGGACAGTTGAGAAAAGTCTCTTAGTAAATTAAGTAAGTTGGAATGTTTTTTCCTCTCCTCGAACCTAAGACAAAAGTCTCTTTTAAAACAGCTAAAAACTTTGAATGAGAAGGCGCAGTTTCTTACCTGTCTACATGTAAGTCCAATCACTGTTACCGGAGTCTGCGCTGACTGGGATATATCAAAGAGGTTATAGAGCAGCGTCTGATTCTTGTGATGAACAAATAAGTCAAATTCATCCAGTATAAACAAGACCGGGCAACTGCTAGTTCGATCTCCTGAGACAGCAATTGTAAAAGTTAGTATGGTAACACCAGCAGCAGACTTCCATCTCTACAGCTTTCACATTTTCCAGTTTTAACAATGTATGTATTTTCTTTTCACTAAGCCCTCTTTTCCCATGTGTACTGCTACAATGGTAAAAACAAAGATACACTGAAAAATCAGTCAGGTTCTGTAGCATTCTGCCAGCCGTCATCTCTGGTTGCAAGGGAAGGCAGACTTGCATGGCAATTCTTTTTTAAAACACCGCTATTTTTAATAGTTTCAATCTGGGTGAAAGAATCTGTCCTTCATGGCTGGTATCAGCTATGTTAGGTATAGGTTTGGTTAGTATTACTATTTTTTAAATTATTTTGTAACCAGGACACATTCTTGGGCTAGATTTCTTCACACCACTTGTACAAACAGATGAAGAAACAACTATGTGCTAACTTTTCAGTCAAGTGACAAGCACACGCACACAGTTTCAGAACAGGGGCTACCAGTGTTTACCTTTCCTTAAAGCTTCAAGAAGGAACGCGAGATTTTCAGCAAAACTGCCCTATGCAGAGAAGAAAAACAAAGTTTTACAGTAGATTTTCAATGCCATTCTCAGAATTTTGTCACTACGTCAAGGCCAGGCGTGTAATGAAGTCCATTTCCTTCTAAAACCCTGCTTTCAAAACCAGTGCATATTTGAAAATTCACAGTGTTACTTCATGCTGTACAATTATAACCTCTTGAGGATAAGAAAACTGATAGTTAACTCTACATTGATCCACTTCTTTCCAGTCTGAAAACCCCAAACTTACTGCCTTAGGCAAAAATCAGTGATCGGAAGACTGTCTACAACAAGCTAAATTTACAAGTAGCTTTATCTTTCCTTAAATGGCTACTGCATACTCATTTTCCATCTATGCACAGGCAAAAGCTGCCACCTAACGTGTTCGGCTGAGAATGATCGGCACGCAGCTTTTTTAATTTGCAACCTTGTTAGATGAATGGAAGCGTCACACATTCGTGACAGAAAACAATTAATTACTACGACCATCCTGCTTCAGTTACACACACATTGACACAAGTTGTGAGATGGGAAATAACTGTAACTGAAGACCACAAGCCCTGTCAGAGAAGGCAGAAAAGCCAACTTACTCTCTGAATGCGAGTTGCAGACGCTAGGAAAGGAAAAGTTTCTGTGGACAGAAGTAAGGGCTTCCCTGCAAATCAGTACGTTCTGTGCCCACGTGCAACCAAAGGAATGAGGCGGCTAAGAATTGACAGCAGTACTCCAAAATAACTTAATGAGGAAAATTATAGGGGAATTAAACACATTTTAAGACCAGTTTTGGTCTCCAGCATTTTTGGTAGTGGAACTGTGGCCCTTGAAAGGTTGTTTTAGTTCTCTGTTGAAAAGACAACTCATTCAAATGGCTATGCTGAAATTAAATACTTGCTATTTCCTTTATTACTGCAGCTGTACTTGGGAAAATTTTAGCTCACCGCCAAAAAAGGGTTTTCCATTCTCTGTATCTAAAATGATTTGGCACAAGAAAGAAACCAAAGCACGGCCTAAGAAGCAAGCACTTCCAAAAGATAATAAAGCCTACGAACTACAATCCACACTTCAGCTTGTATTCCAGACTGCCTCTAACCTAGTTCTCTGGTTTCTCTTAACTAAAGTAGTAAGAACTTATCTCTTTAGCTTTCCAAATGCAGCTGAGGAAAACAAACCTCATTTACTGAGATTTTGCCATTCTCCCCTCTCATAATTCTGCTTTAGCCACTTGGATCAGTATCACACACGACTCACAACTGTGTAAACTCTGCCAATCTCAAAGGCTGTGTCTGAGAGCAGAGGAGGAGATGATGCTCAGAAGCATCTTCTGTCGTACCAGGAGATGGCCTCTCAAGAACGCTCACTGAATAACAGGCAACAAACCAGGTAACTTAGATCACTAGCCCATGTTATTTCACACTCAAATGAGTGAAATTTAATCTGAAGCACTTCAGTTATTCTCTTTATTACTAACTGAAGAAACTTACTTACATGTGTACTAATGCTTGGGAAAAGGTCAATAGATGCCAATATTTTAAAAGGAATTCTATGCACAATGAGAGCTCTAGGAAGCCAGGACAAATTTCCCCATGAAGTAGAAAATGTGGCAAATATGCTAAAGATACTTGCTTTCCAAAATACTTTACCCCTCTGAGCAAAGTCTCTTCAGAATGCTTAGAGCTTGTTTCATTCAGAGGCTTGAAGTAAATGTTACAAGACACTTCCCATTCTTCCTCCTTCTGTAAGTTAAAGTTGATGTTTTTTGGAAAAATATCAGGAGGCATTAATATTGCTCAACTTGCGAAATGTAATGTTCGGCACTTTTTTCAGCACCACACATATTTGCTGGCATGCCTAAAGTGTTTGTAAACCAGGGTCTTCACAGGTAAACGCTGCCACGGTTCACTACTGACATCAATTATTAAATATTTTATAAGAGGAAGCTTTGAGAAGGCTGAGCCAGCGCGTTGCAACTCTTCTAATAAACCCTCAAAGTCCATTTGGTCTCAGCAAGCTGCATCCTATAAAGCTAGTTTTTCAGGCAAGGATTTTTGAGGGAGATGCGCAAAGAGTATAATAAAGCTGGTACTTACAAAAACTTTATCCCCAACCACATTTTCCAGGTGCAACTGTCTGGTGATCTCCTTCAGGGCCACTTTATCACTAGTCTGCAGAAGCCCTGGAAGAAAATGATTTTTCATGAAGAACTGGCAGTTCTCCTTCACTCCAAGAGGCCACGTCTACAGCCACTAGAAACTTATCCAGAAGCTTCTCTCCATTTCCAGCCTTTTCAAAAATTATACTAGAAGGCAATTTTCCCTATGCAGTAAGTTACTTAAAGCAATTAATTCCCAACTGAATTGATTTTTAACATTTTGAAAAGTCATTAGAAGCAAACAAGTTCTCTTTATACAGAGCGATACAACAGAAGGCGTTTTGGACTTTGTCACAGACAAATGCGTCCCTAATCGAGGCTAGATAACAACTGCTGAAATCAAAATTTTTCTTCAGTGCATACAATATATTACAAGTGAATATAACGTAACATTTGAATAATGCTGTATTACTTGCCATTCAGATGAACTTCCAAGAGGTTGTCTCTAACTTCTTTCATTTCGGTGAGCTCTTTTAAGGCATGATTTAATAACTAGGAAAAAAAATATATAATTTCTTTACAAGAAGATTTTAACAGTAAGAAAAGTGTACAAATGGATATTATCAGGTAAGAAAGAGTATATGCAGTTTCACTAGGTAACACTGGGTTTGAGTATTTTTCAAGACTAAAATACTAAAATGACAGCTTCACCTCCACTATCATTACTGTAGCGATTACATTTGTTCATTCTGCTGAATTATTAGGCAAAGAAATATAAAATATCTCTGGTATTTCAGTCACTAGTTTTTGGGGGTAATATCTAGGGCTTTTGCCTTACGCAAAAAAAGCTTTAAGAGTTTGAGATATGACAGAATTTGTCTCGAGCTATTATAATATTCAGCTTCATTAGATGCTGTAGAACAAAAATCTTTCCTTTAAATCTTTAAAGACACTAAGCTTATTCTTTTCCTCTTGAAGTTAGGAAGCATGAGACAATTAAATTACACATAATTACATCAACTACTGCTTATAAAACTTAGGGGTCCCAATTTTACAGTCCATCACCTCGGTAAAAGTAATAAGGAATTTGTATTAAAGTCTCTAAGCAGATGAAATGTTAACTTTCTGTTCACTTGCCACTTCTTTGCTTTTGCTTCCTCAGCTGAGAATTTGCAGCTCTACATGTGTGTATACATCCATATATACTTATTTTCTCGTCTCCAGCAGTCCCTTTTTGAGAACTAACATCTTTCACTTGATGTAGAATAAGAAAATAATTCACTTCTCCTATGTGATTTGCTTACTTATGTCCCGGCAGGAAGGACCACAAATTTTCACCTTCACTAGCCTTACGTAAAAGGTTTGGATGAAAATTTAAACTTCAATTAAATAATAAAAATAGTTTGAGTGTTGGCGACAGAAGAATGTAACAATACTGACTGTTTTTGAAATGCAAAATTAGAAAGCCATCAACAAATTGGCAGAATGATTGGTGTCAGCGGTATCAAGGACATGTTTACCATCTATTAATCTATTTCTATTCAACTGTATTTAAAAGCTTGTATTTAAAAGCTTGAAGGCCACTTGCTTTAGCACTTGGGAAGGCTTCCAAAGTAATTTGTGTAATTTTTCAGTCCTGAGTACTTTCTGCAGTAACAGCCAACCTATTTATCACATCGTATACTCATGTAAACATAAAAGACTTAACTGTTTGCTAATATTAAAGTATGTAACACTTAAGTTAGATGTCATGCCTTCACATGCCTCAACTAAGAAGAGTTCCTTTCAAATACAAAACCTGGGCTTGTCATGAACAAACTAAAACTGCCAGACAATATTCTACCACCTAGCAATTTAGGTAACAATATTCCCTGACACATTTAAAACAGGATTAAGATACCTTACCATTCTCTGCATATAAGCAGCTATGTAGAAATCCACCCCTTAGTCTACTCTTTTTACAGTTTTTGGAGGCTTTTTCAGTCACTTTCACAGCAGAGGCCCAATAATAATAGCAAGTTAACTTTTAAAGTGTAAGCAAAACATGGGTTTAATTGCAAAGTTTAACTCCTCTGTGGCAAGAACCATCACAGAACTGAAAGAAATAGGAGAAATGCTGAAAGAAGGCAGAATGTACAATGTAGTCAGATCACTGAACGGCAAATGCAACTTGTTCCGATAAAATTATTTCCATTTTACGTGTTTTGCATACCTGTAGTGTGTCATGATACTTGGTGAAGACAAACAAAGGATTCCAAACCCATGCATACTTCTGCAAGCCATTGTAAGGATGCACAGGTGCATGTTTTTTTCAGCTGCACATGACGCTATTCTACTTTACAAAATCTTTACAAAACTAGGAAACTCAGTGCTTGAAAAATTTCAGAATACTGCTGGAAACCAATTTCCCCACACTGTTATTCAAGAGAATCATCTCACAAGAAGTCCTAGAATCTTTTGAAATTCTATGTAAACAGATATTCTATGTAATTCTCTCTTTAAAAACAGTCAGAGATGAAAATTTAGCTCCAAAAGCTCACAGGACTCTGGTGAGGCTATCTACCTCATGCTTCATTTGACCCTGTATAGAGTCTTAATACATGTTTATACCGCAGTTTTTCCTGATCCTCGGGGTCCAATAATGAGGGCAGAATTACTTTCTCCATGAACTGTAGTTCGTTTCAGCAGTTCCAGCAGATGTCTGTGTTGACAACAGCAATAGGTTAAAAATGCCAAACCAGACAACATTCATTGAAACTATAGAAAATTAAAAGAATCTTTAGAACATAAGAGAAAACTTGATACGTTTCAATTTGGTCTCAGAGCCAACACTCAGGGCATGCAAAATGTAATGCAATAAAGTACAAAAGGCTGAGTGATCAGATCTCTTAAAATATTTTAAAATATTAAAACAAGTCAGAAGTATCACTAATTCATGAAGTTCTACAATTCTCCACCGTGAAAGGACAGGCTTCAATAATTATTTCTTTCTTTTAAAAATAAAAAAAGATTGCTTTCTGTGATACCCCTATAGCTCACGAGAAAGGAAGATCAGCAAACACATTGAAGGAAGGCCTTAACATCAGGAAAAAAAAATAAATGATCTAGTGGAATATATTCATTTTGACAATCTTCATAAAACTGACGATATGCTAAATTTAGGCATCCAAAGCTTGTGAACGCTAACAGCAATACTGAACTTCAAATTCATATTCTGTTCCCACCCAAAAGAAGGAACAAAGAACAACTATAAATTATCTCCAGATAGACTTACCACCTAGTGCCCTTTTTAAAGAACTTATAAAAAATACTGATGCTTCCAATTCCCAAATGTTTACAAATGCATACATTTAATAGGCTTGCTTTTTTTTTTTTTTTTACTTAGAATATTTACATCGTGCAATCTCTTCTAAAGGAGTGATACAGTCATCATGGAACAGCTGTAGCAAATGCATGTGGTTTTGCATTAGAGCAAACTATAGCTCTTTAGAGCCAACTATAGCCAAGGGCCCCAATACACCTTGAGAAGGGAAAACTAAGAGTGGGGAATTTCATTGTGTTCTCTCTCCAGTATAACTGATCAACAGCAGCACATTAAGTAGAAGACAATCTGTAAACTGTTTTTCAGAATTCCATTATAAAGGGGGGAGGCCTGGTTTGCAGAATACTAACATCACAGAAATCCATTTTCTCACAACAACAAACACGTCTATGGGAGCTCTGCATGTATATTACACTATACTTTTCTAAAAACAGAAATGTTATTTTCATTCCTGTAAGAGAAAGGAAATTAACGCTCACATCAGGTGATTCGACTTGCATAAAGTTATGCTCGGAAAAATGGATTGTTTAAAACAAGTTCTTTAGGTACACGTTTGTTATTTTCAGAATTTGACCTGCATCTGTAAAAGGATTAGTATTAGGAGAGTAGTATTGTCACAACAGGTCCTTTCTTCCTAACTTTAACCTCTGCATCTGAATGACCCCAAGAAGTAGGTTCCTTTTAAATATGGATCTCTACCTTAAGAGCAATGTTGTTGGCATCCAAGATTTAAGATTTGCTTTTAACCCAGCTTACCAATGAACAGGAGAAAATTTCGAGTAAAAATAAAGATTCACACAAAGAAAATTTAACTTTTTGCTTGGTCAGGTCATTTAAACATAGCCTTAGAATATGCACTGAAATTATCTTTCAGGCTCAAAAGAAAGTGTTTCTGGAATTACAGATCTGAAACAGGGACAAGAAATCCAAAACTCAGAGCCTGACAAAACAGCAATGAACAGTTGCATAAAAACTCTTAAAATCCGAGGCAAACAATGTTTAGAAGCATTGCACCACAAGTCATTTAAGCCTGTATAATTTAGAAAAACAAGGAGGTGAAAGTTCTGATTTCACCTGATCATTTTTCTATGGTGGTTAAAGTAGAAGTTCCTTAGTGTTTGAGTCTGCTCACTCACCTGTACTGACGTTCAGCCCCAAACAGTTTTCCAGTAGCGTAATGGCGACAGAATCTTTCACGTAAAGTTTTTTGCACCTGCGGATGTAACACAAGACAGAAAGAATGCTTGGAGCGCAAGACCATCCTTCACCATTTTTATTAAGACTCCAAATAGTAGGTCGTTACTATAATGCTTGAAGCAAGCAAATGTCAGGTGAGAAGCTGCAAGAAAAATAGAACATAAATACAAACCCCATTTACAGCCCTAGAAATTACATCAAGTATCTGTACATGCTTTCTCAACGGGTCTAGTAAAAAACTACAGAACGACATCAATGGCAGAGGATGGAAAAGTTTCGTAACTTAAATAGAAACCAGGTATCGAAGGTGTTACCAACCTCTGAAATGCATTCTCCATTTGCTCCACTGCTCTCCTTTGACTTACGTTTACTCATTGCCAAAGTTTTCACCTTTAAATAAGAAACAGAATATAAAAATTATATTAAAATACTCTGTTTTCCAAATAATTATGTTAGTCAGAACATCTATTTAGATGTTAGAAAACTAAATTTAGTACAGCAAACACGAGGCTCACTTGTAAGAACTCACATTGTAATGAGCATCGTTTCTTAACCGTTAAAGATATAGCAGTTCACCTTGCTAGTAAAAAAAAAAAACTCGTAAAAGATTTTTAATTCCTTTCTCATCAGGTGAAATCCATGTTTATATACAACTTCTGAAGAGTTTAGGATGCTTTACAACGCAATGCAAACAGCACCTAATGCAACTGATATGGAAGTTTTTCTTCTTTTCCAAGTTCTTCTAGCAACTTCTTAGCGCTGACATTCCCAAGTCTGTGAATGACATGCCAAGCCCTGCCAAGACAGCACGGCCACACACAAGTCAATGTCACACAGAACCAGCAGCGGCACAGCCCACGTGTTTACACTTCAGGTACATTACTGTGAGCAACCAACCGGACACCCGTCAAGTTGTACTGACAAGTGACGCTTGCACACCTTCCCCTCTGACCAGCCACCAAGCGTAACTTGTTAATTTAACTGCCTTTAAGGTAGTTTGAAACCATGTATTTCTGTTTCTGCAGCTGGAACAAGCTACAGGCACCCGGCAACATGTTAAATCATGACAAGTTTTTAAAGGAACACTTGGCTAACCACGTCATGGCTTCAGTTGCAGTAAGAGTTAACCTCTTTATTAGCAGCTGGTGTAGGGCTACGGTTTGGATTTGGGATGAAATAGTGTTGATAGCACACTGGTGGTTTTAGCTGTTGCTGGGCAGTCAAGGCCTTTTCTGCTCCTCCCCCCACCAGCGAGCAGGCTGGGGGTCACACGGAGCTGGGAGGGAACACAGCCGGGAGAGCTGACCCCAACTGGCCACAGGGATGTCCCATCCCACATGGCATCGTGCCCAGCACAGAAACCTGGGGAAGAAGAAGGAAGAGGGGGATGTTTGGAGCGATGGTGTTTGTTTTCGCAAGTTACCGTTACGTGTGATGGAGCCCGGCTTTCCTGGGGATGGCTGAGCAACTGCCGTCCCATGGGGAGCAGGGAATGAATTCCTTGTTTTGCTTTGCTTGTGTGTGTGTGGCTTTTGCTTTACTTATTAAACTGCCTTTATCTCAACCCACGAGTTTTCTCACTCTTCTGATTCTCTCCTCAATCGCAACGAGGGGGGAGCGAGCGGCTGCGCGGTCCCATCTGCCGGCTGGGGCTAAACCACACCGCCGTGTTTATATATGACAGTACCCACCGTGCCACTGGGGATAGGCAGCACGCGTGAAAACCCCTTCTCCTGCTCTGTGCGGACAGAAAGCCTCCAGGACTTGCACCGCAGCAATTTACGCTCATTTTAAGGCGGGCGTTTCCTCCTCCTCTGTTTGCTCCTTCTGCTGTAAGGCCAGCACGGTGCAACCCCCCCGCACCGCAGCTCCGCCTGCAAAGGGCGAGACCGGCCGACAAAACACGCACGGAGGAAGGAGCCCCCGCGGGAGCAGCGGCACCGGAGCGCACGGCACGGGGACGCCAAGCTGAACCCCAGCCGTTCGTTTAATTAAACGGGGAGCAGCGGGCCCACTGGCGGAGGATCGCGCCCACCCCC
>VXBO01003498.1:528968-549497 GCA_013400135.1 Rhinoptilus africanus
TGGGGGTGCTGGGGGGGGGGACCCCAGGGTTTGCCCCCCCCTTCCTCGTTGGTGGGGGCTCTCTGCGGTGGGCTGGGGCCGTTACTTGACTTGCGAAAGGCCGGTGGTACAAAGAGCCGCCGGGGAGCTGAACTTGCAGGGGTCGTCCGAGAACTGGACTCGAACGTTGGCGAGATGGGGCTGGGTGTCGCGCCTTTGATGGCAGCCCCTGGTTGTCGTTGGTGGCTGGCTATATTTGGTCGATGGCTCGCTCAAATATACGCACGTCCTGATCTGTTTTTCCACGGCCTTCTGCTGGGAAGGCCAAATGTCTCCATCCACGCTTGGCGGTGGTGCTGGTTTGTGAGGGTCAGGTGCTGCCGGTCGGCTGGTCTGACCGTTTATTCCTACTAATTAAAAGGAAAGTTACGTGTCAAAAATGTCTGAAATAGATTAAAATGTAAGGGGGCAAACTAAATGCCTAACTCGAAATATCGGAAAGAGTCTTCTGGAGGTTTGCAGGAATCCAGAAGTAAGAGTTTGGGTATTAACGTCAAGTTGAAATGAGAGTCCTCTACACAAGTAGGATGCTTATATTAAAATTGCTGTTGTCTGCTTGTTTCTGGAGCTTAATTGTGTCGTCCGTAATTTTAAAGAGATGGTTTGAGTGCTCAGTTTTATTAAGTACCGTGGAGCGTGCTGAACCATGAAGCAGGCCGTGAGCGTGTATTTCGGTGGGGCACCGCGGTTAGATGGTGGTCAGCACAGAGCGTGTGTCGTCTCTGCCTCACGCAGGACGGACACCCACAAGAAAGAGCTCTCCTGAAACGCTTTGGTATCTCCTGTTTCTAATTTGTACGTACGTGTCCTGTGCAAAGCAGCAATTTTGTGATCAAACTGGTAAGAGTTTGAGAAAGCCGTAATTTGCTGGGGTGGAAAGAATGAGAGAAGAATATAGTTGGGCCAATACTTCACAGTGTTGCATAGAAGAATTGAAGGTAGCAGCCATCACTGTAGTTCTTCCTAATAGTTTACCGTTAGTTTTCTGTTGGCTTGTAAAAACAAGATTACTTTGGTTTTAAATGTGTGACAAGAATCAACAGTGGTAATCGTTGTCAAAATCAGCGGATACATGTGTTAAACCCCGTTCTTTAAACGTGTGACTCTCCTTTTGGTTAGTTTACTACAGGCAAGAGTTGGACAGCAAAAGACTGTCCAGCAGTAAAGGATGCAGGTTTCTTCTTTTTTTTTTTTTATGCCAATGCTTCCTTTCTCAACCTGAGAAACTATCGATCTATTTTCATCTGTACATGCAAACCTACAGCGGCTTCAGGACTGCACTCCCAATGTACGTGGAGCTGTGACTTCCGTGGCCTACAGCTGATGAGATGTATTCTTTATTATGGGGATCTAACACTTTAATTCTTTGTGGTTTAGTGTTAAAAATAAGTATGCTTTGGTTTAATGTGATTGCTCGGTAAAATACCCTAACAGAATTCTAAAGCTGGGCAGAATAATTCAGGGTCTTCCCTTACTTTAAATCCTAGAGATAAAATTACTAATAAACACTTCAATTTCCATAGACCTCCAGCTCCTGCAGCCAAGTCTGTGCTGGGAAGGCAACCGCGGATTTGGGGGGATTGGATAGGGGAGGTTCCTCCTAAGGAGCCACTGGTGGGGCCGGGGTTCTGAGTTGTGTCGGAGGCAGCTCCTGCAGCACCCGACACAAAGGGGGCTGAGATTTGTGTGGGGCTCCCGCCTGCTGTCACAACAGCCTTCCAAGGACTGGAAGAGTTGGCTCAACCCGTGTTAAGGAAGACTGTGCTTTATCAACAGCTACAGCTAAAGGGCAATACAGTTTTGTTTTGTTTGGGGTTTTGAGCCAAAATTAATAAGTATTTTCATGTATTCCAGGTTAGTGGCTTCCCAGGCTTTTAGGTCAGAGAGGTGGTTTTGAGTTAGCGAGGAACCTGCCGTGGCAACACGTAGGCTGTGCTAGGCATAGAGATGCTGTTCAGGCCAAGCTTATGTTTGTCTTTAACAGGCTTTTCTTGGAGTTGGCTTTCTTACCTTTCTTTGCAGATGAATGTGCTCATTACTATTTAGACCGGGTAGGCGGATGTTTGAAGAGAATCTTTATGATGCAATACTACCAATAATTTAACTTTTCACGTGCAGTCCTTCCGTGTCTCTTTGGCTGTGGAGGGATCAGCCTTTCTCCTTGTTAAAAAGCACTGAAGATCTTGGCATGAGTAACAGTCCACTCAGAAATGGAATGCCTTGGTTTTCAGCTGGGTTATTTAATTTGGTTAGTCAGTAGATTTTTTTGTTTTGTTTTTCCTACTGTTATTCGTGGCGATTCCTTGTATGCAGAGGATCAGTAACTTGAATGTGGTCCATAACTACAAAATTAGTTTCTGAATCAGCAGCGAGTGCTTATCGTGGATGTTCCTGCGAGAAAGCTGTAGACCAGGTGGGTGGCCCCTCGTGCCCATCTGGAGCCCCACTAATGTCAGTGTGTCTTTCTATGGGCTTAAGAGACCACATGCACAAAGCAGCTTGTGAGAGAAGAATCTCATCTATTAATGGCTCGGGACACAAATTTTGAAAGTGTCTGAGCTTTCTTTTTAAAAACACTGTTAAAACTTTAGGAAAGTGGTGAGTTCAGTTTCTTTTTTGGGGGTTGTTCAGGGGCTTGGTTTTGGTTGGTTGGTTTTTAAGGACCCTGTGTTGGATTCTGGTTTATCCCGGTGGAAGTGATATTAAAATTACCATTGATTTCAACAATAAAAAGATACAGGACACATAGATACAAGATACATTTTTGAACCCTCTCATGTTATTAGGGACCTGCTTATTCTTTATGAGTTATTTGAATGTTTGAAACCACAGGCTTTCACTGGCTTTTCTTTGTAATTATTTTTGGAACTATTAGGTGGATTAATACTACTCAATCAGTTTCAAGTAGGCCTGTGCAGGAACCAAAGCCTGTAGTCGGAATAAAATTTTGGAGGAGCATTGGAGACAGATAAAAATTAAAGCATCCTGAAAGCTATGTAACTAGAGTCAAACCGACTGGGATGCTAATAAAAAGCAGCAGTTAAGAAATTAAGGAGGTTTGACTCCTTTCCTCTCTGCAAATTCCAAGTTCTTTATTATAGCAATACCTTTTTGTTTTGTTTTTTTAGTGAATTGTCTAGAAAGGAGTTCAGACTTCACACTGTTTTTAAATTGAGGTAGAATTTGTCAAAACCACTTGGATTACAAAGTGTATGAGTACATACACATATATGTTTAGCGACGTACACAAATGCATGTGTGTATATAAAAGAAGAGTAAAAAACAGATACTTTAAAACAGTACTTAAAGCGACTGTGTGGCTCCAAAGATCTGTATTTCGAACCTTTTATCTCAAAGTTGTTGTTTTGATCTGGCACATGGCAGCAGGAATCAGTCATTACTGTGAGATGGCTATTCATAGACCTTTGTGATCATCTCAGTTTATCTGCAGCTTGACAGGTGTTCCCATCGCAAAAAATCTCCATCCCCTCCTCTCCTTCCCATGGGAATGACTGGGGAGCAAATCATGGAGGGTGGCTTCGAGTGTTGGTTCATTGGGCTGGAGCTGTGGAACATTGTAGAGGGCAATGCAGAGAGATGGAGATGCACAAGGCACTTTGTCACTTTGTTTGGGCTTTTGTTATTTTTTTTCCCTGAAATCTTCTGTTTCAGGAGCTTCAAAATGACTTAAAAAATTAAATGGTAAGATATCTGGAAATTCTTTTTGTGTTTTCACGTAGCTTTCTTTATCAAAAAAAGAATAAAGGATTTCATTTATTACTCTGGTTAAATTCCTCAATATGATGTTTTCTCTTTTTTTTTTTTTGTTTATTTCTTCTACAGGAAATATTTTAAAATAAGGAAGGAGTATTTTAAAAATCATTATCCTGGCACAATATTTGGTAACTAAGACCTATAGAAGCAGTATGTTAATTACATTATTCCTATATGATGTGTGATTGAAGGCCAGGATTAAAAAAAATATATATATATTCTCACAATTTTTGATTGGTCTACATTTTCAGTGACATTAAATCCAAATTATTTTTTTTTGTGTGACTTACTGAAGGAGGAGTAATCTGAAACCTAAATAGCATCTTAAATATTTGGGCCCTTGGTTTGCACCATCAGTAGCATGGCCTCACTAAGAAAAATTCCCAAGTGAGGGAACCAGAACAGTTGTCAATTGTTTGCACAACAAATCCTTGTGGATCAAATGGTGATATTCTCAACATTTAGATAAAGAGAGGCTTGCAATAATGTTGCCTTGTACCCCGCTGCCAAAGGAAACAAATGCAGTCTAAGTTAGGAGAAAAGTACAAGTCCGCCAACTGGAAGGTAGGCCTGCATATCATAAATATAGATAGTCTGATTTTTCCATTCATACTGCCTAATGGTTCAGAAACATAGAAATTAAATTTCAATTTACCAATTTTAGACTTTATTTTTAAGCTCTGGTGGATCATTGCCGGCACATTATTTAGGGTTATCTGTTGTAACAGACTAAACCCCTTATAAAAATCGGTAAAACAGTCATTTTGCAAACTATCCTTTGACCTTTTCCCTGCGTATCTCCTGTACACTTTTATACACGCACAGGTATTTATACGCAGGCGTGTGGGTATTTGTATACATAGGTATGAGTAGCCTCACTAGAATGAGTACAACTTTCCTGTGTTTTGGTAGGACTCAAGCTGTAGCATTGACAATAGCAAGCAGCTGGCACTGGCTTTATATTTTGATTGTTTGCACCTAATTGACTTTTAAATTATATATATTTTACATTTATTTAATTTTTTACATCTAATATTCTGATGCAATGAAGATTTATGCATATGTTTATTTCTTTATATAAGCATACTGTTGACTTCTGGGGGTAAATTTTATTTATTTTATACGTATGCAGAAGACAAGCACAAAAAAGCTTTTGCAGGGTCCTCTCATCCAACCCCTAGATGAGAGGATGAATTTTTTTAGTATCTGCTATTTTTGTAAGAAAACACTGCGAAAGTGGACAACTGACAGCATTGATTACAGAAACAAAGTAGTCAGAAATCCGTAGCAAGCTGATTTTTTTAGAACAGAACTTCCTTTTGTCTTTTATGGGCTTGGGGGCAGGAGGGGGGATACGTTGTCCCTTCTTAGTCTTTCTAAGGAAGAAGCTTGCCTAAAGCGAGTTTGAGAAGGGTCAGAGTATGTTGGGATAAATTTGGGAGCCAACATATTTTTGTTATTCTTGAGCATGGCTACTTTAAATGTGAAATGGTATAAGATCTGCTGGTATTTCAAAGTTCAATAACTTTTCTTGATGCGTTTTGAAGTCTTAAGAGAAAAAGCCTTTGGAAAACATCCTTCTGGTTTGCGACTGCTTGTTTTAAAATCTTCTGGCTTTTAATTTTTTTCTTGAAGGATCAGACCATGTTTCTGAAGGAGAGTCCCCTTTGAAAACTTAAAGTCATTTTCCTGAGAAGACTTCCATTCAGACTATCTTAGGAAAGGTTAGGCTTTTTAAAAAACACTCTTTCAAAATATTTTTCCTCCTTTAACATTTTGTCACGTAAGAGTTCTTGCCGAAGGGATTCTTGGCCGTTTTAGAAACTGTAATCTAGTTAAAAGGTTTGTTTATGCTTCCCATCTCTGTTCTGCTGATGGTATTAGAGCGCGGGCCAGAGCCAGGCAGCTAACTGTTTATAGCAGGCAAACTTCAATTAAAGCTGCAGCCTTCAGTTTACTAAATACCAATATGTTCGCGGCAGCTGCAAATAATTGCAGAACGGATGAAAGTGGAGGGGTGGCCTATGATTTCTCTCAAGAAATTCTTTTTCACTTGTTGTTCTTTTCATATTTAGAATCCTGCACACCCTTTCAGATTCAGAAACGCTTTGCTCTTTGAAAGAAACTGTCTGTGAAAGACGGAGGTCTATATTTGGGACTGTATCTTTTCCAGGCAAAACACTCATTGATTTCGGGGGAAGTTTTACCCTAAAGAAGGGCTGTAGAGTATGTTCCTCTGTATCAGAGCAGGTATCAAAATTCTTCTACCACAACCAGTGCTACTGTCCAAACTCAAAGTACCACTGACTCTTCTCTGCTAAGGTAATTTAAATTTTGAGGGCTGTGACATCCCACCTTCTCGGGGTGGCAAGAATGTGCTATATTTAGTGGACAGTAACTCAAGAATTTGTGTGTTAAAGCAAACTAATAACACAGATTTCATATAATACTTTAAACTTCAGGCTGATGTTTGGGTTTAAGGATTATGTATTTAAAAATATGTGAATTGTTGGAGCCTTTTTAAACCCACGTGGTTTTTCTTGAAGTCTGCCTTGGTGTTATTAAGTAATAAAACGCGTGTGTGTCTGTGGGCCATCTGAACTGAAGAAGCAAACCATATCTGGCCTGTAGGCTATTGGTTCCTCACCTCTGTTTTAAAATTAGTAAAATCATTTGCAGCGTGATTCATTTCTAAAAATTGCTTGTCCATCTGTGCAGCGCTTACTAGCTATAAAGTTGCAGTGCTCACTGTGGTAGTGCTGATGGGTTTTTTTCTGAAAGTTGTATTACTCTTGTCACATCTCTGTCGTAGCTTTTGTATCAAACTTTGGCCAAGCTGTTACTCTTTGGTAAATAGGTTTGGTTTAGGCATGTAATTTGGGGTGTTGTAATACTGCTGTGTAAGGGGATTTTAATTTTTTGGAAATATCAATAAAATATCTGTACTCTTAATATTTTGTTATTAAAAATCTATATATGAAATCTTTGTGCTAAGGAAAAAAAATAAAGGGTCTATTCTGTTTTCACTGATGTCAGTGCTAAAATATTTATTAACTTCCTTGGGTGCTGAATGAAGCCCTAAACCTGACTTTTTCAGGAGTTCTAACTTCACAGAGGTATTGGGGAACGAGCAGTTCTAACCATGTAATGATCCCAAAAGCTGGTCGTTAGGCAGCTTCTTAATCAGCTGGTATGTGGATTCAAGTGGATCACCTTACATATTGAGCTTTCTTCCTGTGCTTGTGGTTTTTGCTGGTCTCTTTCCCATGCTCCTTTTCTTAAAAATTTCAGTTATGAATCAGTCTTAATCATTTTTTGTAACTCAAGTCATTATCTGATGTAAGGGCTCTGCTAAGAATCGGCAGATGCATGGTGAGGTAGAACTTAATGAGCATTTCCCTGGTACTAAAAAATAAACAGCGAATTAAATGATAATCATTTTTGTGCCTTTTCTTTATGGAAAAGGAACACATAAATACTTTATGCCAGGAAAGATATTCCTGTGTGTAGGAACCACATCTTTTTTTTCCAAATAATAACTAGCAAAGCAATAACTGTTGTTTTGTCAGAGAATGAATATATAAACTTTGTAGAACCTGTTGTTTACAGTTTTTTTGTTTTATTTGAAAACGGTTAATTGACTTTCTCCAAATATTGATCTGTGCTGACCAAAAATGAGTTTAACTTTATTCAGTTTTTAAGTTGTGGGTTTGATAGAACAACCTGAGACGCACTTATCTCGTAGTGGAACTGTTGAAAGTATATTATTCTGATTTTTTTTTTTAATATTACTGCATTTAACAAAATAGTAAAAAAAATCATATTCAGTTTTTGCTGGTTATTGCAAATAATTATAATACTTTGTATGCATTGGAATTTATTTATAGTATCTGTATGTCTAGAATGTTTCTGAGCTATTGTAGAAAAAATGAAATACTTTTTAGTTTCTGTTTTGGTAGATAGTCAAAAATCATATGTGATATAGAAGAATGTTCACTGTAATGGTGGTGAATGTAACTTATTCATTGCTGACAACTGGTGAACCTCGGATTGAAGGTATCTTAAAGCATCTCCAGTTACCATGGTCTTTAAAGAAAACTCTTTTTAGAGACTTCTACTTAATGTCTGAAGAAAGTCCGTTCGCGTGTGTACTGGAGGACTCCACTGACAGGTGGTATCTTAGGATTAGGTTATATGAATCCTTATGTTCATCAAAAATTTGCAAATAATTATGACTACTTTAATCTCTGCATTAATCCAGTCCCGTGTAATCCCCAATTGTTTTGTCCTCAGTTTGCATTGGTTCCCCTGTTATTTACTTTTGCTTTACTCGCGTGGTTTATTTTGCCCTACTAGAAATACCTAAGAATTTACTAACTCCTCGTTAGTCTGAGAAGTAATGTTTGATGCTCAACTTGGTGGCGTTGTTCTGCATGTCAGTAGCGCAGCAAGCTTGGAATGCCACAAAGAAACTTGAAACTTCAGAGAACGGCATTACTAGGTAGAAATATTTTTATTTTTGTGGAAACAAAGGATGGGGAAGCCTGCTTCACCGGAGAGGCCAGTTCCCTCAAGCTGCAAGGTGCTGCCTGTGGATAAGCCTTCCGGCCGCTCGCTGTGGTATTTGACGTTAGGTACGCTTATTTTACGGGAAGAAGGTGTTTTGCTCCCTGTAAGAGAAAGGAGGGTTGTAACTGAAAGCTTTTGGAGAGGCTTTGCGGTGTGTCGTAGGAAGGAAGCGAGGCGTTAGGAAGGAGCAGGGTTTGGGGAGAGGGGTTGGCGGTTGGGAGCAGAGCAGGGTGTGAGTGGCGAGGGGAGCACAAGGGGGTGCAGCTGGGAGGGAGGTGGATGGAGAAGAGTTGATGGCTGGAGGCATGGTGTGGGGGTAATGGGGGCTGTAACGAAAACTGGAGGGTGTTTGGGGAACAGGGGCCATGTGGCTACACATAAGACTATTTGCCATGGCAGAGGGGAGGAGGTCCGGTAATGGAGAGTGATGGGGAAGGGGCGTGGTGACAATTCATGGAAAAAAACCTGGTCAGGCCTTACTCAAGACACGATTATGAAGCCCCGTGTCTTATATTTTCACACACAGTATCAACTAGAAAGTGCTGCTTAATCACAGTCTTTACATGCAACAGAGTCTCGGGATAATTTGAAAAGGGAAATAAATAGGAATCCTACTACTGTCAGGCATATAAATAATTTCATAATATATTGTCACTGTCACGACTTGGAAGAGCCTAAAGTTGTCGCAGTCTAGATCATCAGGCATATTTGGACACCAAGCCCCGCTGTTTTTAAATGATAACTGGTATCAGTAGGAGAGAAGTGCTTAAATATCCTTGAGGACTTTGTCCTGCATGTTTAGGTTTCCACAAGTTAAGTCTCTAGGCAACTAAATACATGACTCGAGTTCAGCTTTTTCTTCTTTGTCCTACTTCAGTTCTGTCTTGTGGCTGCAAACTCCTTGTCTTGGTTGGAGGAAAGCATCGGAGAATTCCACCGTTCCCGTAACATAAACAGATCTCTCTGACAAAGACCTACATGTTTAAGTTTTCATTAGGAAAAGCATCCCATCGTTATATTCTGAAAAGGGTGACTGAAATGCTCGGCGTGCCTTCTCTGGCTCGCCATTATTTTGTTTACTTTGACTATATTCTTTCTTACTCGTCTCTTGAGTAAACAATTCTGATCCACTGCTGTACATGCAAGTCATTTTTGTTATTTATTTCTGAACCTTCCTATTTTTTTATGCATCCTTTTGACATCAGATGACCAGAAGTAAACACAGTATTCTTAGTGAGGGGAAACCACTGATTTATATGGATTATTCTAATCCAACATCACGCAAGCAAAATCAAAAAATAGTTTGACTACCTAATGATTCAGAAATGCAGAAGTGTTGCCAAAAATTTTAGCATTTGTTAGCTCTACACTTGAGCAAATGCATTCTGGTAGAGAATTTAACTTCTTTTTTTTAACTCTTATCTTCAGAGTTTTAAGGCTGTGAATTTATTCCACAAAACCAGAAATGTGTGTTTTACAATTAATAAAAATATGAAAAAAAAAATTTAATTCCTTGTATCTTCCTTTTCAGATTAGTATTTCTAGATTTGCATACACAGGGACAAACGTTCCTCCACTGAATACAGACGGCAACGTTTTTTATTGAACAGGAGCTGTAGTATGATTTAGCATTTTCTAGTTGGAGATAATGGTCTGAAGTACAGCCTGTGCTATGGGAAATAAATTCAGTATACTTTAGTGAGCAAAGGAGTATCTCCTGAATAACAAAATAAAACAAAAATTTTGGGGGAACCTGAGTGGAAGGAACCAGATGTGTTGATTGTGTAAGCATTAAACAGTCTACATTTTAAGAATTATTCTCTGATCCCTTTGAATTCAATGACTCACTAAATCGTTTTATGTGCCTCTTCTGGACAGTGTTTTTCTGTGTATTTGTCAATCATAACTGGAGCCCTGGTATTACTGTAGTACAGAATAATAGTAATAATGAGGGATTTATTGTTTTTTCATAGACTTCCGTGAAGATTATTTTGGACCTAATACAAGAGAATGATTTTACATAGTTCTATAAAGAATAGAAAGAGAAAAGTGATAATTTAGGATGAACAGTAGAAAAGGCTTCTTATAATGAGAGAAACTTGCTTTCTAAATTTAATTTCCATTGGATAGTTTAAATTCGAATTGCTGATACTATTCTATGTTAGCTTCTAACTTGGCTACAAGGGAATATCTTTGCGCTTACAAGAAATAAACTTAATTTTTACATTCCTTTTTTTTTTCCTGTTGAAGACTCTAAGAAAAAAAAACAAACCCCAAACCTGTACCAAAAAAATTACATGTATGTTTTTCCCTAAACTACAGCAGCTGTACAACATTGTTTGAAATAAATATTCTGATTTGGTTTTGCCAAAAAACAAGAAAAAGGGATTTGTTCTATCAGCTGAAATAAAATTATCTGCAAAGTAGCAATGAGTTACTTATCCCCATGATTCAGCATTTGATGAATAATATGTTAATAAATAATTTCTTTCAGTTAGAAAACCAGATTTGAGAGGATTTTTTTTCTTGTTTATTTACATTTTATATAGTAATGCACTGGTCAACTGCCTTTAACTTCAGATGGGTTGGGGGAGAATCTAACAAAGTGAAAATGCCTGTTCTGCATGAAATGCAAATACGTCCTCAGCAACTGGAGTAATCTCTAATGATCTGGCTTGCGAGATGTTTTTCTCAGTATTATAAAACACAATTTTAAAATCAAATTTAATTGTTTTGGATAAAAGTGAGGAAAATAATATGTTTCTGCAACATTCCTATATGAAGTATGAAATGGGAAATACAAGGAGATGTTAAATGTACTGGCCTCATTTTCATTTATAGCCAGGGAGCCTGACAGTACCTTTACGTGACTTTTACCATGACTTTTTACATCATTTTAAAGTAGAATGTCTTTTCTACATAGAATAATAAGAATCATACATTGTCAACTAGGGTTAACTTATTTATTTAAAGTATTATTCACTGTGATTTGCTGCTACCATTACGATATTAAGTGTTAATAAGATGGTTTTGGTAAGAAAACTTTAAAGTAGTGTCCGGACAGAACACTGTGTTTCTGTAGAGAAGATAATTGCTCTCCTAAATTTGTGTAGCGTATGTTTGTGTGAGTATGTATGTGGCTTTTCTGAGGCTGCTTGATTTGATGGTGTTATCTCCTAGGCATTGCTTCCCTTTGAGATGGAAGGGACTGGTACCTCCCCAAGGGGTGAGCTTATGGCTAGCGGTGGAGTGCAGCGTATTTTTCTCTGTGCCATGGAAAAAGAAGTTTATGACTCGGGCAAAACACTTTCCCTATTTCTGTAGAGACTTGTGTGTTTAGTGTCCAAAAACTTTTTCATAAATGCAGCTATAGAATACCTAAGGCTATTCAATTCATCTTTTCAAGGGTAAAGGATTTTTTTCTTTCTTTTTGATTAAATTTTTTGAGAAAGGAAGCTGTCAGAACGAACTTTATAGTTTTTCCTTTGTTGAAATGACACTCCATAAAATTTTATTTTAGCAGATTTGATACAAGAAGGAAGAAAACGATAGACTACATACAAGTAGGGCACAGAAGAAAGTTGTAGGTTATTAAATCTTTTCAAGGAGAAAAGGAAGTAGTTCAGTGTGCTCACAGAGGTTCCTGTGTCAGCATTTGAGAAGCCTGGAAGAGATTATCTTCAGCCAACAGTAGGTAACGAAGGACAGGATGTGAAGGGAACACTGAACTACCAGCATGAAGGAAATTTGAGATATTAGACTGTTTCAGAACTGGTTTTGCTTTAGATGTCGTCTTGCTCTGGAGCTACAGCGAGAGAGAGAGAGAGTTTTGAGCACTCAGATTAAAAACTGAATGCTAATGTCTTGAAATAGACATTTTAATAGGCTTTTGGCTTTTTTATTTTAAGTGAATTTATCTTTAGGGAGAAATGATAGCAACACAACAGATAAATTGGAGCAACTTAACACTTCACACACCTCTTCGGTTTTGGGGGGCGTTTTTCCTCCTCATACTGCTATCCACGTCCATGAATGTTTTACTGAGAATTGGCCCCTCTCCTGAGGGGCGGTATTAATAGCATTAGTTAAGGGTCATTTGGCCAAAGGGTTCAAGTCCTAATCTGTCAGCTGGGTTCTCTCTGGCAGGTGAGTTGGGTATTTAGGCACGTGCATCGCTCCGCCTGTGCCACGGGTGTTCTGCTCCGCGCCCCACTGAGATTTCTCAGCTGGGTTTCACTTTGTCTCCAGCAGTGGATTTGTCATAAGGACATGAACATTCGAAAAGGAAAATAAATATATATATATATGCATGTATTAGCTGTCCTCCCAGCCCTATGAACTGGTAATGCTTCTGGAACGCCGGCTGGAGAAAGTGGGGTGTGTGCGTACTGGAGAGTGGAGCGGGTGGAGCCAGGTAGGCTGTGCCGAAGCTGTCAGGTCTGTAAGATCAGTCATGTCCTTGCCAGTTGAGACTTGTGGTAGACCTGCATATGTCATGAGCATAATGCTTGACTCAGATGCCATTCTCACAGAAAATTGCTTGTTATTTTAGGTGCGCAGCATTGGCCTGGCGAGGTGCTTGACTGATACTGACATTCTGTGATGATGAGGGTCAGTATCAGTGTATAGTAGTGCTCCAGAATATGCCTATGCAAAGACTTACACAGGTATGGACATGTATGGAGCCTGCCTGCAGAGCCCGATGCCTTCGCAGTGCTGTCTGTAACCCAGATGTGTATAGCTCTGTCTTGCAGTTGCTCTTTATTGTTGCTGACTTTCTGAAGTCATAACTGCTATAGCCAGCCTGTGAATTATTACACTGCAAAAGATTATGTTTGTCCTCCTTAAGCCCTCTTGCACAAGTACTTGCCACCACCTTTTTTAAGCTAAGGTACAACTGATTCAATAATATCCTTCACTTTTGCCTTTTTCTAGCCAGTGCCAAACCCCGATTCTGCCACCGTGGGATGGGCTGCGCCTGCTTGGGCCTGAACTGGTGTTTGGGCAGGTTATAACCAGAGAGTTTGTGAGAATTATGGATAGTTTTCCACCAACCCCTTCTGGCTTCTAGGAGGCGCTGGCTCCTCTCAGAGGGGAGTTGTTGCGGTAGGCTGGAGAACTCCGTAGTTTCTATAGCTGACTTCTGATGAAGGCAGTTGAAAGGAATTGAAATCATGCTGATGCGAATACTTGAGAACTTCTGTAAAGTCAGTCATACATGGAACTCTTCTGAGAGTGTGCCGCTTGTCCTCTGTATAGCCAGGGAAATGAGAAATGCTACAGCAGCCTGAAAGCAGGTGGACGTTATCCAGACTGCAGTGGTTTGGGAATCGGACCTTATGTTTTGGGAACCTGTCATTTCTGCAGGCATGGAGACTCTCATTAAATATCTCACATTCAATACCCAGCTTATTTAGCAGCTTACTGGCGAAAGACAAAGGTATCTTGAGTGATAGCTGGTTTTGGAGAGATGGTCGTCCCGGGGTTAATTGTGTTCGTATTTGTTCATGAAACTTCACTTGTGAAGGTTGCTGTCTGGTAACACGGGTCTTGGTTAGCTATGGTAACTCTCCTCATGTAACAAATATAACAAGGTTGTGTTGGCAAGACCTGCCATTGATTTATTTAGGCAAGGGTAGGCCTTTACTTTCCTGATCAACGTGTTTTTTAAGAGGAATATTCTAGCGTTGTTTCAGAAGGTTTTGCCCACTTAAGCGACTACCCCAGGATACCTGCTATGGCCATGCTTTAGATACAAACCTAGCGGTTACAGGAGGACGTGCATTTCATAATGCCAGATAAAAACTTGCCATTTGAATGCTGTGAAGACAGTGTGGTCTGTGTTGCTGTGTCATGCTGTGCTCTGCACCGCAGAACGTGGATGTCTGATTGTTCTAATCTGAAGCGGATAGAAGGTGCTGCTGTATGCAGGGATATTGCGAGCAGGATGGGTCCGTGTGAGCAAGGGACACTGCTTCAGGTTCACGTCTTTGCCTTGCGTGAAGATCTAGAAGGAGAAAACCCAGTGTGGTGATAAGGAGAATGTGCAGTTCTCTTGCATAGCCTTTTGGATTGTTTTTTTTTTTCTTTTTTCAAATGTGCTGGTGGTTACGAACCTTTAGACCTTTCAATAATGGCATGAGAAGTTTGGGTGCAGTTTCCTGATTCTTCTTGCAAAACTAAAAATGGCATTGTGTTTTCCAAAAAGCCAATTGAAATATAACAAAGCATTAAACTTACCAAATGTACGCAGAAAAGTATTCCAGTTTCTTGTCCATGGAGAAGTTCATAGTTGGAACACTGTAGTAAACCAAAAATGGATGTAAAATTGTGCCCTTGGAGAAATACTACAAGGAGTCTAGAATAGTAACTTTTTCTGCACTGAGACTTCTACTAGATTTTATGTATTCTACGGCTTTTCTAGCACAGATAAAAGGGCCCAGATCAATGATATAATCTACCAATTTAGACCTTAGTTTCTATTTTAAGTAAGTGAAATCTTAAATTTTTGCCGTAGGGGTTTGGGAGCATCTTGTGAAGGAACATTTGTCCTCTGACCATTTTGGATTATAAGGCCAGAATAAATACGGAAGGGAAGCCATACTGAATTTATAAAATATCAATCTGAGCAGAACAAAAGGATTCTTTTTGTCTCCTAACTGAAAAATACTGTGATTCTTCCCCACCCCCAGCAGAAGGAATAAATGAACAAAGCGTTCAGCTGAACTAAGGCAGAAGCAGAAAAGGTGAAAAGCCACAACCAGTGAGGGAAGAAGAAAAGGAGGGTCATAAATGATTTGTTGTGTGCTACACAGGTTGTTAATGCTGTTAATGATTGAACTGTTTATTGGGGATTACAAAGGGTTAGTAAACTGTTCTGCTCAGGAATTTCACAGAATCTGACAGAAATGAGCAAAAGTAAGGTTAGCAGGGTGCCCAGCCAGCACTCCAGACTTGCCAGCAGAAGCCGTTCCCCCTGCTGAAGCTCCCCAAGGCTGGTGAGGAGCCTCAACACAGATGGCGTCAGGGTCCTCCTTCACTTAATTCAGCAGCTGGACATAGTCAGACTAACTGAGACGCTCTTCTGATGATAATAACTATATAGCACTATTAAGTTACCAGCGTGATAGAGTTACAAGGAGCGTGGAAGTCTACAGAAATATGCAGTAATACTTGCTAGACCTGTAAATCTCGTTTGGGGGTTGGGATTTTTTTTGGTTTGTTTTTCATTTTCTAGGGGTTTTTTTTGATAAATGCGAGCTTCCTAATATCAACTGATAGTTACATATTTGTTATTTGCCCTTGCTTTGACTCCATATGAATTGCTACAGAGAACATCAGGAAAATAGCATTACTGATACCTTTGCAGTTAAGGACATCCAGCTTGTTACTTATAGGATCCCTCATAGCTATAGTATTCTCATTTTTAAACTGGAAGTCAGTTCCCCTATTTTACACCAATGTAATAAAGATTTCAGCTGCCACTTACTCAATTCTGGCTGCTTCTCTTCTGGTTTGTTCTGTAGGCTCACTGACTCACATTCCTGGGTTGTGTCCCCACGGGTGGTGACCTTAAAAGAGGGCCCAGAGGAATACTGAGAGTTGTTCTGTGTTTTGTTTGCTATTCCAGTCTGAAATCATACTGCTTCTGTTCACAAACCTATCACGCAGAATCTGATCATGAGGTCTATATTTAGAAATCAAGGAGGAACCTTTCAAACTGCCCGTAGTAGAGATGTGGGAAGAGGAAGAACATCCAGACTTTTCATTTCCCCACAGAGGAGGCCCTTCAGTTTGTAAACACATTTTCAGTGTTGTACAGCAGTATGATCTGCCTGGACCTGTGTTTGTGTTTTAAGTAAGCAAATGTTTATTTCTGATGTTTCTCCCAAAGTCACACATTTCTAATAGCTTTTGGGCAGGTTATTCTCAATGGTTGGCTGCAGAATAGACAGAGTTCAGCTGATTCATACAGATCATGCAAAATGGTGAAAAGGTTTAGTTAAGCAGTGCTAGTTTTCAGCATTAGAAGATTAGGGGGAATAATGAGCAGATCAGAAAGCTGGGACATCTTGGGCATTGTAGGAATACTTTAATGTATCGAATTACACACACACACACACCCCTGTTTGTGCAAAAATTGTTAATCCAAACCACGTATTTGCGCATGCTTTTATTTTACCTATTGATGATACCAAGTCTGGGGCAAAACATGTCTGTGAGTAAAGCTGCTGGCACATTCTAAACAGGAATTCAACCACACGCCGTGTATCAAGTTAGCACGATTTACATTAATTAGCAAAATTCATCAGCTGCCAATCAAACTACCCTGAGCTCCAGTTTTGGCTGTAAGTTTATGCTTAGTGGGGCTAACCCGAGTATCGTAACTCAAGTGAAGTAACTGTTAGCTGCTCGCCGTTGCAGTAATTTGAGCTGACTTTTGCGGTGAAGGTGAGCGGTTGCTTGCAAGGAAGCTCCCGACGCCTGAAAGTTGTTCCTGCAGCAAGCTGTGTCAGTATTTGGTCTGCATGCTCTCTGCTCTTGGCGTGCTGTCTTGCAAGGCTGCTTTGCTCCTTCATAATGTAACACACAGTATAGTAAATACAGCGGTATAATGATACAGCGGTGAATCCATTAGTTAAAGGATAAATGTCACTTGGTTTTGGTTTTTTCTCACAAGTTGTTCAAAAATTGATGTAAAATGTTGCATTAAACCTTAACGTATGGAAGCAGAGATTGACATCCCACTTTGTTGCGTTCAGGTTCGTCTGTAAAAAGCATTTTGGGAAAATAATGCTTATCCTCTCCCTTCCCCCAGAAAAAAACCAGAAATCTGCTTCTAAAACTTCTGAATTTTTGCAGCTGTTTCTGGACACTGGGCAGAAGGGAAAGTGGATGTGGCTGAATGGTCTCTACCTAGCACTTCAGGGTATCACTTAGGAATATTTCATGGTACAATTGTGTTCTGCAAAAGTCATAGTATCCATACTCATAAATAATTAGTGGTTTTTCTGAACTGTCCGTCTTTAGAGCCTGCTTTGTTAGCAGCAAGTCCAGAATGAATCCTCACTTGATGATAGACTTGGCTTTCATTGACAAGCAGCTGGGTTAGGAGCTGTGTGCTCTGTGAAGCAACCTTTTGCCATCCATCGGCTATTGGGGAGAGCGGTCTCCACATTGCGATCCACGTGTCTCGGACCAGGCTGTGCAGGTACCTCTTTGGTACTTGCCCTGTAGCTGCCCTGTGCTCCTGGGCATCCTTAGCTCCTTCCAGAAGACAGCTGAAGCGCTTGGCATGTCTTGCCACCCAGCAGGGTGCAAGGAAGATGCTCCAGGCTGCTCTGGACCTGGAAGGATGCACTGTGGTAGCGTGTATCCAGGATAACAGACCTTACCAGCATCACCCAAACATCTCCTGGGATTCAGTGGTCAAGCTGGAGAGTGTCTGTATTGTCCCAGTCATGGTATCACGTTTTGTTATTTTATGTGTGGGTATTGAGAGGCAGTAGGTTACTCATCTCTGCCTTTTTCTCTGTACAGTGCAGGAAGTTTTTCTGGCATTGAAGGAGGTTGTGTCAATTTGGATTTTTTTCCTTCTAAAACCAAAGCTTTTTACTGCAAAAGAAATGTTAGGGAAAAGTTTTCTTAAATCAGGATGCACGTACAAAATGATGGCTGGGTATCCACCCACAGCTAAAAACGTTACTACCCAGGGCAGTACTGTTCAGATACAGAAAAATAGTGTGTGGAGATTATAAGTGGTAGAAAGGTGCTGTTGCCTGTTCTAGGAAAATGCAGAGGAGAATGAAGGTCTGATTTTAGATTGGAATTGGAATTACAAACTCCTGAGGAAGCTGGCTGGAAGTTCTTCAGCCTACACTAGTATTTATTGGCCAGGATACATATCTGTGTTATTCTCTCTGAAAGACTCTGCAAGACTGTGTCGAAAGTTCGCCAACCCTTTGGAAGGTTTTGATGTTCCCAATAAGGGATGAAGTAGGTTCTTCCGAGTTGTGATGGCTGTATAAATTCATAGGTAAAGAAGGCTTAGCTTGCCTGAGATGTCTTCACGCGCATCGCAGTGACCACTAACATTGCAGAAGACATGCTGGTGGGTTGTGCTCTGGCTTCATGTGGAACATAAATACATCATGGGTGCTGCGGAGTATCCTGTGTGCGTTACCTGCTCTTCTTGCCATTGCCTGTACGATCACAGCCAGCTGAGCCTGGGATGCAAACACTGCATGAGGATGTTGTGGTTGGGAAATAACTTCACCTGTGGGCACCTCAAGGCATAAGGTAATATAACTGTGGGACAAGATACAATGAGATCCTGACAAAACTTTTCAGTTGCCGGTGGTGTGATCAGTACTGTATAGCACACAAATAGAAATTTGTTGTAAAGACTCAACAGTTTGGAAAAAGAAAGAGATGCTGCATCTGGAAGGTGTGTTTGTAAACCCAGAGGTGTTTTGTGCTAGAACCTTTCTGAATCTGAAGGTGTGGCGGCTACTTTTTATTACCTGGTGAGTCTGATTCTTAACAATATCCATACTTCTGATTAAAAAACCTAAAACATAACTTGGCATTGTGTTGTGATCCCTTACTAAGCTGGAACTGTATACTGCTGGATGAGTGACTGAATGTGGACACTCTGTAAGCACAGCGGTTGTTGAGATGAAGCAGGTTTCTCTTGTCTCTGTAAGGAGTAGAGAGAGATTTTCCTGTTTTGGTAGTTTGCAGGAAAAGCTCAGGTGTACTAATGAAGTAATCCTCATTCATCCACCTTTTAGGTTTTATTAAATACCTTACGACAATTCCTCTGGATTACTTATTTACCTAGAGCTGTTTTTTAGAGTGCTTGAATGAATACTGCTGTCGTTACTGGAGTCTAGTGTCCTTACTCTGCTGTACTGATGCTACAAGTATCACTTCTTCAGCCCACGTGGACAAGAACAGGTGCTGGTTTTATTATGAAGCATTTACTTGAAAACAGACTTGTTCCCCTCATCTGCAGATTGCCAGTTTATTAACCTGGGAGCTCCCTGTGGATCTGTCATACAACTCCAATCTCAGATTTGGCCCGTGTGAAACTACTTCTGGCTGTCGTTGTAACCTGTGAGAGAGGAGCCCCAAACAGACACAGTTCTTAAGGCTTTGATGGAACAGCACATCAGCCTGGTTTTGTTTTTTTCTATGATAGTATTAAAATGACAGAAGAAGTAAACTGGGCGAGCTTTGTCCCAAACAGCTGATGATGTCTTCAGGAACAGTGAAGTTTGTATTGAACTAATTTTGATTTTCCCTGTATAAACTCTAAAGGGAGAAGAGGGCTTCTTCCTTCCCTGTTATCTTTCCTTCTCTTAGTTGTTTGACTTCCCTGGCCCAAAAATCTTGTGGTTGTTCTAATACTTTAAAGAAAGTGCTTAAGCATCTTGGCATTCTTTAGTGTTTGTCAGTACACAATTCATCAGTCGGTGATAGCAATTGCGTGTTTTGTGCATGGGATCATCGCTGGGGATGGGAGAGAAGAAGAAAATAAAGAAGCTGCCAGTGACTTTCTCCTCTTGTCAGTGCTGGTGGTGGTGCACGAAGAGCAGAGCCATGTCTCAAAAGGAAACGGGGAGAGAAAAACCCTGACACGTGCCTTTAGCAGACCCCTCTCCTGTTTTCACATGAGTGCTGGAGTGACTTTGTAGGAAGCATGTGAGCTTGGGAATGGGCAGCTTGCCTCGTGTGTCTGCCAGAAGGCCACCTCTGCCGTGCTTCGGTGGGGTCTTCGTTTCTTCAGCGATCAGCTGGTTATGGGAAGAAGAGACGGCAATAGTTGTGGGCCTCGGCGGTGTGACTGCAGCATATTTAGCCATACCCAAACTAGCTCGGGTACAAAAAACAGTAAACCTGCAACAGAACAGGCTTCAACATGCTGGAGCCACTCACGGGCGCTTTTGCTCCTGCCTTTTCGGTTGCTGTTTGTACCCAAGGTGGTGAGATTCAAAGTAGGTCAGGTCTGTCTGTCTGCAGTTCCACCCCACGTCAGCCGCGCAGGCACACCTGAAGTGGGAATTCCTCTGCCCAGAGAGTCCTCCCTCTTCACACCCGCCCCAAAAAAGGGAGAGTAAATGTGAATCCAGTGGTAGATTCGGG
>VXBO01003498.1:549502-600099 GCA_013400135.1 Rhinoptilus africanus
TTTGCTGCTTCATCTGATAACACTAGGAATTTATTAATTTATTGCTGTGACTCTTCCTGAGTGTGGCAAGTAGAAGTGACGCTTCCCTGGTTTTAGGAAACTGGAAAATTAGCGTGAGTGTGTACATTCGTAAAATGTTTAATTACAAGATGTCAATTAGGGGATTATTTTAGCATAGGTACATTTGCTGGAAAGGCTGAGCTGTCCTGTTTTGTATGGTCAGGGTTGTTCTATCCCTGCGCGGACTTCTCTGAAGTCTCTGGGTGCAAGTCCCAAGCCTAGGAATGCATTTCTCATGCCCACATGCATAATCCACAGTAATTCCAGGCTAGGGTAATTAAGTCCTAAAAACAAAAAAATATTTCTAGGCAAAAAGAACTAAGTTTTACTGAAGGCCACTCATATTCATGGTGTCGAATACCCAGACATCCTTCTTTTTGCCTACTTCCTTTCCAATCCTCCAGTCTGCACATTTATTTTCCTTAAAGAAAATAAACTTTCACTTCCAGATTGAAAGACATTTCTATTGCTGTAAATCTCAAAATAAGCAAATAGGAAGGGAAGACCTTCAGGTAAAAATGGTAACCTAAAACCGAGCTCTGGCCTGTTTGGGGCATTCATTCCTTATTTGTAGCTTCAGTTTAAAATATACAATTACTATTATTTTTTCTGCTGAAGCTGTTTTACAGAGGAAATGACTGAGCAGAGTTGTTCTGTACCTGTGTAGGGGTGGGTTTGTGTGTAATTCTGTGTAGCTGAAAGTAAGTTTTAAACGGGTAGGAATTTTGAAAATGTATGGGTCTTTGAGGAATGCATAGTTCATGTTGTCATAATTTTTCAACTTACCACGATCCAAACTTTGTTTTAGATAATGCAAGCCAGATGGGTTATTGTTCGTTTGGTAGACTAATATTTGTGTTTAGTGTTTTTTAATGATTTGTACGAACACTGCTGAGGCAGTATGCATTATATAATAATGATTAAGGATTTTTTTCTTTACTTCAGTTATTTTGTTCAGTTTTCAATGTTAGTTATGGATCAGGTGTTAGGAAGATTTGATTATTTGGTATTTCCCTAAGAACAAGGTTGCTTTAAAAAGGGTTTGTGTTATGCTTTGGAAGAAGGAAGAGGAATAGTTTATACAAGTGCAATAAATAAATAAATAAACCCAGAAAAAAACGTATGCAAGTACAATGCTGCAGGAGACATGAGACAGCATAAACCCAGCCTTCTCTGCAGAAGTGTTTGATCAAGCATTCTTCTTCCCTGAGAAGTAAAAATCAGATTAATGATTGTGACAGTTGTCAACTTCTAAATATGATCAATTTTAGAAGCTCAATTACAATTTATTTTCTTTGTAGATCATAATTTCAGATAAATATCACTAAAAGGCAGTTCTGGGCTGAAGAGACAAAGGCAATTAAATCTTACATTAATTTGTTTACCAGTGTCACGTGGAATAAATTGACTGTAAGTTTTCATAAATTATCTAGATGTGCCAGTAGAGGTATAATTTTGTAGAATATTGGAACGGAGAAATCTGAATTCTTTCCTCTAGTCATGTGTTTAATTAAACATTATGTAAATGATACTTTATATGACAAAAATCATACAAAACAGTTGCCTAACGTTAAAATTCACGTGGGCCAAATATATTGGGATACCGGGACTCTCTTTTATATAAAAGCAAAAACCTGGGGGTAGGGAAGCAGAGGTGAGTGAGGGGAATTTGAACAGAAGCTCAGACCCAGTACTTGCTTATTCTCTGGTTTCAAACGGTGGAATTTCTCACGAGTTTAAGCCCCATCCATAAAGAAGTACGTATTACCTAGAAAAGCTCAATTTTGAACTCTCTTGTTTTTAAAGATAACCTTTAAAATGTGAGCCAATGCAATGCAGGGTTTCCAGGAATACAAACAGAATCATTGCTTCTGCTTCAAACCTTACTAAATGGAAAAGCAACAGGAGGAAAGAAATCGTAACAGTTTAGGATTTTATTTTATTTTTTTTTCTTCAGGGCACTGCAGGCAACATGAAAATTAAAACAAACATCTCAATTTTGTACTGTTTGGAAAAAGCTATGAGCTGGAATAACAGCTTCACTTCCTCAGCGACTAATGCCTATACTGTTCTGGATTTCCTGATTTTTGCTACTGCTTTTAGCGTAATGATCGAATTGTAGAATATCCTGAGTTAGAAAGGGCCCACAAGGATCAAGTCCAACTCCTGACTCCACACGGAGCGACCCACAAGTTAAACCATGTATTTAAGAGCGTTACCCTTGAACACTGACAGATTTGGGGCCACAGCCGTTTCCCTGGGGAGCTGGTTCCAGTGCTTGACTGGAATAGATGAGGTTTTAGTTGCTAGTGGTGAGCGTAATACCTTGCTTTTAAGTATTTCTTTTGCTTAACTCTTTAGATCTTTTGTGTTCTCTACTGGATCTTTGGTTGAAGTGAGAAGCAACTTCCATGTTTTTCATCATTTATAATGAGTTTCTCTTTGTTACCTGAAAAAATATAGATAAAAGTTTATCTCTAGTGTTAGGTATGAGAGCCAAATATGCTCACTTGGTTCTTTTTTTATTTTTATTTTTAAACACAAACACAAGATAGCAACAGTGATTCAAGTCTTGTTTTGTGGATTTTCTTTCAGTTCCATCCTGATATGCTTAGGTTGTTGTCCTTTGCTGTAATTATTTTGTTTTTATGATACCCTCAGAGCGTCTAATTTGTTTTTTCTTTTATAGATTTTTTTTTTTAATGATTTCAAAGCCAGATCTATTGGTGCATCCTCATAGGAATTTGAGAGTCAAGAAAAAATTATGTCATTTGAGAAGTGGCAGCTGAGAGAGATTAAATGACTTGCTCAAGTCAGTGTCAGAGTTGGGATTAGAAATCTGTTCCTGCTGTAGTCTCTGAACACTAGATTATGTTGTTATTTCTGTCCTGAATTATAGTCTAATAAAAGAGTTTTTAGAAGGTACTATGGTAAGTGTGTCATCTTGCTGTTATTTATATCTCGTTTAATCTTTGAAGAGCAGGATTTATCACCCATGTTTAGCCGCTGTAGAATCATCCTTCATTGTTCAGCAATTAAAATTATTTTTTTTTGGTGTATGCATGTAACAACTGTTTATAACAATACAAGTTTAAAAAGATATTTAAGTAATTGTAATATACGTATTTTCACTTTGGGATTAAGTTACACACCTGAAGGAGGGAATGTTGTCTGTATGGAATGAGAAATAAAATACTAAAGAGAGGGGGCTAAATGTTCTACACTCTCTTAAACTTCCTGTTGATATTCTAATACTGATCTGGACAATGTTGATATTCTAATACTGATATGCGTGTGGATTTGTAAACTGTTCGTTAACCTTGCATAGACCAGAACTAGAAGGTAAAGTGGCAAGAATATGAGCGTGCGGCTGGGATAAGCATTCCCAACACCGTTAGCAGTGGCAAGCCTCCATCCGTGGTGCAGTCATGTCAGGGATCCCCACTCTTTTTTTGGTGATTCCTGTGTACCGGGAAGAGGACATCAGCAGAAGAAAGAAACAGGAACTTGTAGATTAATTTAGTGGGAGTTTTGAAATGGATTTAGGAGATAGCAGGGTTATACCTGTGTTGTTTTATGGGTTTATTTTACATTCTATGTGAAAACTACCTATCAGTGCTGAAAGGACAAACAAGAGTTGGTCTAATAAAAGTACAGGTAAATTTTTGTTGCCATTCTTTAAGTACAACCATGAACCTGCACCCAACACCATTTTAAACAAAGATGTTAGGCAAGTACATACGCTATAACTATGCACATCACTGAATTCATGAGAGGAATTAACAGCCATACAGATAACTTCTGCTGCTCTTTATAATTTTTGTGCTACAAATAGAGTAAGGAAGGGCAGTTCAGGAGAATTTTTGAGTGAATAGCATCCAAACTTTCAAAGCAGAATGCATGTTCTCACTGTGCTGTCTAAATAATATCAGATACCAACATAGTTTGAAAAAAGAGTCTCCAAGTAAGATTATTTAGCATCTCTGGAAATGAATGCTTTAGTGAATACTATTTTTTTGGTGCTTAACATGCTGAATTAGAGTGCTGGGGTTTATTTTAACGTATTTTCAATATTGGTCTTCACTGAGTGGAAGTAAAGCTTATACACTAACAAGTACAACTCAGTTAAAAAGATGAAAATATGGAATCAATGTATCAAAATATAGGTAGGCCAGTGTAGATTGCCCAAGGAAAAAGGAAAGCAACCCAAATTCATGTTGTTTTACTTTTTCAGTGAATAGAGAACTGGTAATTTTTTTTTTAATGGACTTTGAGTTTGTCAGAAGAGTGAATGGTCATCACATGAAGAACTTTAATCTCTGCGGGTTTGTCTGCCTGCCTTGGAGTGTAGTACTAATTGTTACCTTACGGGAGATAGTAAAACACATCTGTTCTTTAAAAAGGAAAAAAAAAAGGTTTTCTGCCCTCTCTTCAAGTCTTTGGAATCAACTCATCCTTTACAAATACCTTTTATTGTTTGAGTTTCCTCTTCTGTACAGGTGAGGAAGATGCACGCATATCCTAGCTTGAGAATAACTTCTTTTAAAAATACCAGTTTGTCGTCTGAACCTGCGTTGTCTGCGCCTCACTAGAGGGCAACGGATCCCTGTCACATCTCCATGACTTTCCTAGGAATAGCGGAGCCTTCAGTTGCCCTTTGGAGAGGGACAGCGGTTCTTTCTCTTTGATTCTTCTTGAAAGCCGCCGCTCTGTGATCTGCGGCGATGGGAGTGCGCGTCAGGCTGTGAACAGCTTTTTTTTTTGTGGTCCTTTCTGCTGTGCCAGTGGGCAAGAGGAATGGTGTTTCGTGATGCAGGAGGCTCAGAGGAGTTAATGGGAAAGAGAACGGTGCAAATCCCTTCTGAACATTTTCCTCCATGTTGCTGCAACCCACAAACTTGACTGGATCTTCCAGAAGGAAGAGCTTTTTCCTCAAGCTCTCAGCCCTTTTCTTCAGTGCGTCATTAACAGACGTCGGGGGCCTGCGACCACTGTCTCCTGTTTGTGTGGCTAATTGAAAAAAAAGGAGGTGTGTTTGGAGCGGTCTGGCTAAACAAAACGAGTGTGGGAAAAGGTTGTCTGGTTGTTAAAGACGTGTTGGGATGCCAGGGGAGCATATGGTCTGTGGTGAAAGGTCCGGGGCTCAAATGGCTGAGCCGCATTCTCAGCGCTGTCACCCACTTCCCCTGTGCTCTCGTATTGATCACGCTCGTCTGCATCTGTGCTTTACAGAGTGACGGATGGCAGCCTTGCGTCACTCTTAATACAGCCTTAAATTTATTCATGTTGGTAGAGGGCTCGGGATTACAGTAACTGAAGACATGAAGAAGCTGAAAATAAGTACAAGGTTTGTGGTGGTATAATTTCGAAGTTATTTAGTGAAATTTCAGCCATGTAAATTATGTCTGACTCATGCTCGCGGTATTCAAAGTCAGCTTTTAAAATACGCTTTTCAAAGTTTTCGGTGTTGCATACGCGCTGTTGAGGCGAAGAGGAGAATTTACGAGTAATAAACAGAAGATTAGTAGGCTCTGAGCATCCATCTTGGCAGTTGTGTAACTCCGGTATAAATCTGCATTCCTTTGTTTTGTTTTGCGTTTAAGTGGCCTTTTCATGATACCGTTACTTTTCCCATTTATAACGAGGGGAAAAATTGACTGCTATCAAAGCTAAAATGTGACAAAAAGGGTAGAAGCTCATCACTTCTGAACTCGCATAACGATTTTTCTGTTGTGCTCTGTATGTGTTGCAAAAGTTCATCATTGCAAATACCGAAAATGTCACAGTAAAAATTCCGCATTTGACTGTGTTTTTAGAGAAGTCTCAACATGATTTGTTTGGGGTTTGGTTGTTTTGGGGTTGGTTTTTTAAAGGAAGACAAGGTTCAGTGATCTGTGCCTTGATAAGAACACTTCAGATTTGTCCTACAGTTGTGGATAACTTTTTAAATAATAAATTATCCAAGTGCTAGGATGCAGCAGTCCTCCGTCATATGTGTCGAGGACCGGTAATCTGGTAGCAGAGAGCAGTGTAATGGGTGTGCTGGGAAGAACCAAGAGAAGGAAGGAGATATTTCGCTGCTGTCAGTGAAGGGAACAGGGCATGCCTCACATCTATGGAAAATTCAGCTTGCTTCCCCCGGCCCATCCCCTGGAATTGTGTGCCACTCTGGCCCGTGACAGGTGGCCTCTGAATCTGCTAATTGCAGCCTAGCACAGCATGTGCAAAACGCTTCCTGCCTTCTGTCCTGCTTGTGTGGGAGCCCTTTTGGTGCCATCCTGTCAGGAGCCACAGCAACAGATGTGTTCAGAAAAGGCAAGAGCTTGCGTTTCATTCGGTTCAGTTTCACGTTTTCACACCACCATATGGTTTATATAGATGTTTTGTATACAGCTTATCTAGCAGATGATTCGAAGTTAAGGATTAAATGCGGAGTCGAGCTTCCACTAAAGTCTGTGTAAAGTGACATTATAAAAAACATGATCGAGCCCTAAAAGGGACCAGCCTGCCCAGACATCCTTGAGAATATGGAGTTAAATGTTCATTTAAGCATATTTTAGTACTATATTTAGAAAGATTTAGCTCTTGCAAACCACTTTGAATTTCTAACGTCCGCATACAAAATGTTAGCTTTTCTTTCCAAAATTATTGTCGCATACAAAGAGAAAAGATGCTTTTTATATTTTCAGTAGTGGAATACGGAATTGAAAGATGGTTAGAAGTGCCTGGTTGAAAGCAGGTAGAGCTTTTTAATGTCTGTCTCCTGCCTGGCCCCCAGTCGCCACTTCACGCGGTCTTTGGTTGGTCTTTGTGCGCCAGGGACAGCAGAGATGGTGTCGGACACTCACATTGGAGCTGAATCCCACCCTCAGCAGTTGGGATGTGCTTAAAGGTGAGAAGGATTTGTCACACCAGCTGGGATACCAAACGAGGGCTTTTCCAGCACCCAAACTTGTTTCTTGAATGCACCATTCAAGACTTGGTCTACAATGTCTCAGTTACCATAGTACATTATCATTTTAGGGAATATGCATGAGCTCAAAAAAAAAAAAAAAGGAAGTATGAATATACTGAACGTCTCTTCTATGGGTTTATATTCAGTCTAGTGGAATTTAGAAAAGTTTTGGAAAAAAATTATTTTTTATGATTTAAGAAACCAAACTACTACAGGTGCAAATATATAATAGAAAATTTTAATGGATTGAGTGTACAGCCTAAACATTTAGGGGGTTTTTTTGTGGTTTCACTTATCGCTAATGATAAAACATCATTAAAAATAGCTTCTTTTTTCTCTTCTGTTTCAAGAGCATTCACCTTTCTATGCAGTTTTAATCGGGCAGATATAAAGGTGATGCGGGAGCTTATTATGGGAAATTGAAATAGGGTCTTATTTGAGTAGCCTCAGGGTTGAACAGCTCTCAGAATTTAGAAAAACTTTTCTTTTTTTTTTTTGATTAAATGATATATGTGTAAGTTAACTTTCCTTAAAAGCCATCAGTGTCCAGTATCATGGAATCACACTTAAAGGCGTTTCTGTTTCAGCTGTCTGACATGGACCTCCGCAGGTCGTGGAGGACCTCCTCCGTGGCCTCGAGGGGACAAATAGAAAACATGGGCTGAGTTTGTTCTGTTAACTCAATATGAAACCTATAGGACAGAATAAAGTGAAAATTACAGTCAGATAGCAACAAAATAGAACCTGATGGTTTTCAGATTGTTTGTCATCCTCAGGTTTGCCCATGGTAAACATAGAAATACCACCGATATGTGTGGTGCTGCAGTCGTTAGTTGTAGCACGTAAGTTGCAGTGACGTGTGGTGTTGAGGTTTTTTTTACCTCCTGTTTGTCAGAGGTGGAGTAGAGGCGGGTTGTTGGGAAGGTGGTGGTAGTAGCTGTGGCAGCCGGGTTGTCCACAGTCAGCTGCAGAGACAGCAGCAGAAAACGTGTGCAGTCAATGGCTGCTTCTTATCTTGCGTTGTCTGAAGACTGCGTTTTCCTTCCAGCTTCTCCTCGGTAGGCTGGGACAAATTCAAGTGGGGCATTTTCCAGAATTCATTGATGATTTAATCAAACCTGTTAAGATATACCTTTGTATAATGAGTCTCTATCCCAGCTCGGGGCAGAAAGCCCAGTCAGCACTCAGCAGGCCAAGAGAGATTTAGCCTACAGATATCACCTCAGTTCTCCTGCTTAACTCTCTGTTAAAAGTAATTAAAACATTCGATGATAAAAGAAAAATCTGTAATTAAAATCGTAGAGCTGCATCCAGCCATATACAAGGCAGAGCAGCTCGTGTCCTTCCATTGCCTCGTACAAAACTGCATTATTTTGAGGGAAAGAGTCTTGGGCAGTGGTTGAGTTTTGACCCATAGTATTATGATGGGATATTTTTAGTTCTGTAGAAGCTTCATCCTTTTCTGGATAAAATAAAACTTGAACCTTCAGATTTTTATGCAAAGGCTGTTCTGCTTCACAGAATTGACTAATTTTAATTGTAGTTTAATATCAAAATAAATGGTATATGATGCTTCTGTGTAAACATTTCCATTTTTGTAAATATGAATCAGTGTTTCTTTTGTGTTCATAGTAACTATGCCCTTAATTTCTCATGTGCCCTTGAGAAGTGGCAATGTTCATGAATATTAGAGCCATCTCATAAAAGATATTTGAGGTGTCTAAATATGGTCAGATGACTTTGATACATTAAAAAGAAACCAAAAAACCAACAACAACAAAAAAACAGAACCAACAAACTAAAACAAACAAAAAACCCAAACCCCCAAGCCAACTCTTTAACTGCCTTTTTTTGTATTCAAGACTGAACATTTGAAAGTTAAACAGAATATCTGCATTCACGGAATTGAAGACGTATTGATGCAGAAGAGAGTATATCTGGGGTAGCATCCTGAAAAGTTGCACAGTGTCTAAGTAGCTTCTGAAAGCAAGGTGGGTTTCCTGCAGAATGGAAATAATATTTTGCCAATTGCAAATCAATTACCAAGCTTGAAATATTTACTTAGGGAAAAAAAACCCTATTCAGGAATTCTGGTGGAGACAAAGCATTTTTAAGCTTAATTTTTAAATTATGTAATTTAATAGGCTTTAGAAACAAGGTAATTCCCTGTATTTTGGTATTTTTGGTGTTGGTATGTTCTGACATTTGCAAGTGTGTGCAAGGAGTCACTCCATCGTCGGTCTCTAGAAACCTGCCTTCTCAGAGCGATGAGCTTTTTTTGTACTTCCCTCCACATGTAAATGGTGCTGAGTATGAGATTGCTGGTAGATCTTTCAGACCTTCTTATAAAATCTTCTGAAAATAAGGAATAGTTGTCCATTATGCTGCTACTAGTCTGGGAGGGGCTTTTTTGTGAAAATTCCAGATTTTTCAAAACTGCTATGAACTCTTTGACTACGTAGTTGGAAAAGATTGCATTCTCTTGCACAAAACTCTTTAGCTTCTGAATAATAGCAACTACTGATGAATGAAAATTCTTCGGTCTCCTTGCTATCGGTGCATGCGCTTGCTCAGATTCGGCTGTTTTCCCTTCCTGCAGAACTGCTTCAGATGTGCCGTTGTGAAGCTTCCAGCCTTCTTAGCCTAGTTGAAGCCATAATTTATTTAAATACTATGAAAGTCGTGTTCCGCCCCTCTTGACAGCTTGCAGTGACTGATCTCGCTGTGTGATCTCCAGGTAGCAGAAACACTAGTTCAAGGGGGAATTACAGTTCCCAGCATTCGTGTGGTGTCACCGCAGGGTTTCCAAGTGAAGGGAGCTCGGAGTTGCACGGGATGGGCTGTCACCATTGCAAACTTAAATCCGTGCGATTCTGCCATCCCGTGTGCCGCTGTAGGGTCAGCAGCAGATGGTAAACCGGTTTGCTGTGCGTTTTTACTTTCTTCTGATGTCATTTTCATGGGCTATTATTTCAAGGATTTAACTCCTTTTGAAAAACAACGGTAGTGGAAATGCAACGGAAGTTGCTCTTTGTCATCCCTTGAAGTTGTCTTTTGTAGTTCTTCGAGTGGGATTTCCCGTGGGGGTTTGTCCCTGCAGCTCATGTTTTGAAATTTTCTTAGGAGACCCTTCTGAAGAACAATTCTATTTCTAGGATTTTGGCATCTTTTTAGCAGTTGATGAGTGGCTGCTCTGTGATTTTGGTTTGGGGAATGTTTGCCTTTTTCCTGATGTCCTCTTTTCTGCCATGCATGTGCTTGCAGCCTTTTATGAAACGTCTGTTAATTTTGGTACTACAGCTTCTTCTCATTGCAAAGCCCATTTTTTAAGATATCTGGTGCCCGTGTAGCACTGCCTGTAGTCTCTGAAGCTTTTATAAATGTAATAAATAGTTACTCTATCTAGACTTGCCAGTCATTTGTGCTTCTGCGCTCTCAGTTCAGTGTCACTACTAGGTAGTCTTTATTGTTGCCTCTTTGTAACTTTTTTTCCTCATTTACCTGATGTGCTACACTCACTTTATGTTCAAAGCCTTGACTTTCCAAATTTTTCAACACCCCAGTTACAGTTGTTTACCTATTCTTTGATATACCAGGTAATGCTAATAAATACATTTCGTCTTTGTTCCCATTAATCTGCTTTCTTATTTACAAGTTCAAGCACACATTTACAATGTACAGATTTACATATTTGAAACAGCTCTAAGATGTGTTCTCTCTCAAAATACTAATGAATGCAATTAGTCCACATAATTATCCTGAAAGTTGTAACAAATCCTTTCTTTTATGTTTTGTGGACTCTTAATTTATGTTTACACCAGAGCTGACATTAGTATTTATTATTTACGTTGATTTTAAACAGTCGTGAGAATGGAGGTTCTTTTCCCAAACGCAGCAGTAGTCAGTGACTTCTTAACCAAATTGTCAGATATCCCTAGAAGGGTGATCCTGGAAACGTTAATAAATTTTAAAATAGTACCCGCAAAATCTATACTTCTACCTCTCTCTCTTTTGGGTTGTGGGTTTTTTTCGCTTCCCTAAAGGCTTATTAGAGTTTAACTGAGGAAATAGTTCAGTTTTTAAAATTTAATGGTTTGACTACTCAGCCTGAGGATGAAGGTTTTGACTCCATCTCGAGATGGAGTCAAAAACAAGCAACGAAACTTGTTTTTAACTGATGAAGTAGTAACTATGTTGTGCTTTACCCAAGAATGATTTTGACATGGATGTTTTACTTGTGTTGAATATTTTTCCACTTTCCGCATATAATAATGTAATTGTAAAATTTTACTTTAAAATTTTAGTATTCTGTGTCATGTTTGTGTTTCTCTGGGATTTAGTCAGCCTTACGGAGAGGCTGGTATTGAACAATGGCTGTAAAACCGTAAGGTGGAACAGAACCTTCAAAGTACTGTGACATCCTTGGGCTTACTGTCTCAGAATTTGTTCTGATTTATCAAGGAGTAGGGGAGAATTCATGAGCAAGGCTTCTGCCTATTAAAACTTTAAAAATAGCTCATTGCTTCTTGAACACTAACGTTTTTTTCATTTTTAGAGAATTTTCTGTTCTTTGTTTATAGCTGGGGCCAAGGCTTGCTTTCATCGTCTGTCAATATCAGCTTTGCAGGATTTCTGTTAGCTGGCGTACAGACCTCTAACTAGGCAATGTAGAAGTTACCAATGAAAGTTTTATTCTTCTGAGCGATATTTGCCAAACGCTTTGCCTGGGAGATTAAAATAAACATGTGGAGGGAAATTTGGTGGAAGGTTTTGCAGCCAGACAGGTGGTCGTACTGACTTGAACTATCTGTACCGGCCATTCCGGCCTTATCCCTGCAGCAGACTGAGGGTATCCCGCAGTTTGGGTTTGTCACATTCTTTTGTTTGTTCTTTTGCAGTTACTTATTCATTTCTTTTGTGAGAACCCAGCGCCTGTTAGATGCAAGCTTGCCCGCAATTTTGTGGAGGAAAATAAATGATGTATGTACTCCGTTGACATGCAAGAGTAGTGATGGAGCATATTTCAGCTCTTCCACCTGTGGCACAATTGGTTAAGTGCAGGGAAGATGAAAGTCAGAGGATATAATCATGCTGGACATCAGAACTGAAAGTGCATTAGGCCAAGAGGTCTGTAATATGAGGAACTATTACCAGACTGAAATGAGGTAGTCGTGATATTTTTAGTTTATGAGATTGTTACTGATGTAAAATAAGAAAACAAGGGACGATGAGGAGAACTCACATCAACAGAGAGAATACACAGGTGAATATGAATGTGTTTTAATTTTGGGGCTGAATGGATGAAGACATTTCAGGAGCCCAAACAACTGTAGTCAAAGGTAAGAGATCGGTTTGGGGCTGCAGCAGCAGAATAGCAAAGTTTGAAGAAGAGGGAGGAGACTAATCTCGTGATGTCAGCTTTTGTGTGGAGGGGAAGGGGCAGCAGCCTACGCTTCTCCTTGCTGTCCCGTGGTTGTCCATGGTCTGAGGAGGTCTGTCACCGGCAGGGTCAAGGCTGGGCGCCATCTCTAGCCCTTTCTCTTGTCTGTGACAGCGGATGGCGTGGGGGCTTAGCAGAAGTGCATGTGTAGAGATATACTTCATCGATTATCAGAACCTCAGGTACCATCGGGCATCTAGAAATGAAGCTTGGACTTGCACCGTGTGTTTTTAATAGTTACTAATGGAGCTGTCGTCCATAACTACTGTTTCTTTTTTGAAGGCATTTATATGTCTCCACAGGCTCCTATGGCAGCATTAGGGATGCTCTGATCACTCAGTATATTGTTTTTAAGAGTATAAGAACATCTTCCTTTTTATAATCCCTAAATCACACAGGAGGTTTTCAGAAGACAGACAGGCGTGTCAGAAATCTCTGCCTACAGGAGGCAAGGTCTGGGAGGCTCCGGGCTTGTGGCCATTCTCTGTTCTCTCACCTCCCCCCACCCCCAGCATCCGCATCCCTGTATGAGATCCTGCTAGAGCGACCACGTGTTCTGGGAAGAGACGTCGATATTCTTGAGACACTCAGGAAATATCTGATGGGAATTGCTGGGGAGGGGCATTCGGGGAATCCAGAGTGGGTTCAGTACGTGCTGGTGATGTAGCAGGAGGCAGATGAGAGCACCTGGGGAGACGAATGAGAGATTTACATCTCGGAGCTATTTTAGACTCTGTTATTCTCCATGGAGAATTCCCATTCAGCTAAGAATGGTGCCATTCTTGTAAAATATTTCAGTGAAGCTTTGTGATATAGTTTTATATTAGAAACCACAGTTAAACTGCCGAATGTAGAAAATACTACGGGATTTATCCATCTCGTCAAGGCTTTTAAAAATAAATGACTGTTAGTATTGCAGAAAGAGGAACTGTTAAGGTAGCATGAAGTTAACATAGGAGTTAAGGACAGCCTTAACCCTTGTTGTAAGTGTTTGTATTAATGACTTTGACGCCAATGAAAAGACAGTCCTGATGAACATAGTTCACAGGCGTTGCCAGAGGGGCAGAGCGAATACAGCATGAGCCAGCTGCCTGTGTCCCTCCTGCTTCTTTTTGCATCGGTACTAACATTTGTGTAGCCAGAAAATGAGTAAAAGCTCTTATCTTGCCCTCCTTCTGTTTCCCCCCGAGTAGGTTTTGGTCAGGTCAGGTGCTCAGCCTGGTTTGCCGTGACTCGTTGTGCGGCCCCATAAATGCCAGCGTTGGCAGGGGGAGGTAGAGGGATTGATTGAGTAGGCTTTCAGAAGTGGCGTAGACTCACATCAAATGAAGTAAGGGACTCTGTAAAACATTGCCCGATTTAAAATGAGCTGGATCTTGGATAGCAGTTCATCCAAAGGTATTTGATAATGGCTGTGTTGGGCCAGAAGCCCTTTAAAAGGGAGAGAGGTCTGAAGAGCACTTCAGTGCCCCAACCAGGTCTGGTACCCAGCTGGATGATGGTGACTAGAGACCAGCTGAACATGACACCTTGCAAGAGCCTCATGGTATGGAGGAAGTCAAGGTGGTGGTGGGAGGATGATGTGCTTGTGGTGATTTGTGGTTACAAGGTGAGTGGAGACAGAAAAAGAGTATTTTTTTTTTTCTTGTGTTACTGTAGTCTGTTGTAAAGCAGTCGAGATTTGGGAACACATCTACGTCTGTACGGTTTGATTTTTTCACTCCCTAATATGGAAGCAGCTTCACCTTTGAAGCAGATTAAAAAGAAAGATTATGATGATGATTAAATAATAACATTATTTACGGTAAGTGGTAGAACACTGAAGAAATCCATAGCATCTGTGCCTTTTGCTAATGACAACAGTGTGACTCAACAACGAACTGACACTGTAACCTCAGCTGCCTAAAAGTACCCAACTTACTTTCAAAAATATTCCCTTATGTTTCAAAAGAAAAAAGGAAAACTTGCTGAGGTATTGAGATTGGTTGGCAGTATCTCTTTTTCTTACAGCACACAGAATTCAGAATATCTCAGACCTTGACAACCAAGAAATGAAAAGTTATGGTACGAGAAAATCAGATTTAAATCTTCCCCTGCTGAGCTGGCAGTAGGAACTGAAAATTATTTGCGTGCTGAGGTGTAGTTGCTCTGAGTAGTGGAAGGAGCAGTGGAAATAACTAAATGGAGCTGTTGGTTGGATTTAAGGAGATTTATTAAACTTCCCTTGCTCCCAGAAAGTACAGACTTTCTGCGTGTTTATGCTTCATTTCTACAGTAAATGGGACCCCTTTTCTATGCGTAAGATGAACAGGAGATAGACTTGTGGGTTTACTGGTATTCAAAGTACACAGTTGGTCGTCATCTAGGGAGGGGGAATTATAAAAGTGAATTTCTGTTCGGTTGGAGGGTATGGAGAAGGCAGAGGCAGACTTGTCCTGGAGGTGCACAGGGAGAGGCAATGGACGCAAGTTCCGAAAAAAATGAGATTCCAGTTAGATTTAAGGAGAATAGTCACCATAAAGGTAGTCAGCTACTGGAGAGGTTGTAAAACTGTTTTCAAAGGTATGTGAAACTGGATGCGTCAGCACCCTGAGCATCCTGAGCTGGTTGAACCTCTTTTTAGCAAGATCATCTGATTATCTAGGTTGATTTCAGATCAAACGGTATCACTGTGTATTTACTTTGCACAACAAAAATGTCTAGAGTTTCTGTGAATAGGGCTTTGGTTTGTTGGCTTTGGTTTCATGACACCTGTGTATATTTTCATACTTGTGCTTATTTTGCTGTCTATAGGTTACCAAAATGGGAGGATTTCAGGAAATACCCATTTTATTAGAATTTTAGTACCAAAGCTTCATGCATTGTGGCATGTGAGAGCTGGACACAAATAGCAAATTTTAAGACCCTGGTGCAATCCACAGAAAAGAATGTAATTGGTTGCACGACTTAGAGCCATTCCTTTGCGGACACTCACCCTGAGGGATTCCAGCCAGATGATTTACTAATACTCCTCCTGGGCTAAAATGGTGGTTTCCCTTTCTATCGGAGACACCTGAGTGTGCTTTTGTCTAGGCTCTTAAGGAAGTAGTTACGGAAGGACTAAGAAAAGAGAACAGGCAAGGCAAGACTTAACAGCCTACGTATATCTGAAATTGTAAACAACTAAAGATAAAAAGGAAATATTCGGGCTAGCGTAGGGGCTTATGGCTAGAAATAAAGCAGTGAAATGAAGAAAGAGAAGATTAAGGCTAAATGTCATGAAAGAGCATTCTGCAGCAATAGTGGTTTTTTAGACGCCTCTTCCAAAGAAAGCAAAGAAAAGACTGTTTCAGGACAAAGGCCCTTCTTTTCATTTTTCTTCTCTCCCCCCCCTCTTTTTTCTTTCCTTCAGCTTAACCACTCAATGTAAAACAATCTCATATGGGTATATGAAAGAATGTATTAAATTTTTGAGGCATGAATGTGAATCTCTGCATCCTTGGGAGTTGCTGCGGTGGTGCCCGAATGCTGCAGAGCTTTCCGGAACCGACGGTGCGATCCCTGCCATCGGCATCGCGCGGTACCAAGTTCTCATCTTGTAAATGAGGCCATGGTGGTGGGTCCGTGCTTCGCTGCCTTCGGTGGGACTTCATATGAACGAAGATCTGTATAGTTGAGGATTTCACTGCAGATAAACTGAAAAAAGGGAGAGTAAAAACTGTTTGGGCTGAAGTGGGTCAAGATGAAGGCAGGAAGATTGGAAGAAGTTATTAAGCCTTTATAGGGATGTTTTGCTTTCTTTTTTGAATACGTATAAATGCTGCTTCTTTATTTACCATCAGTAGGACCTAGATAGCAATTCTACTCGTAATTTATACTATTTTACTTGAGATTAGAATCATTCTGAAAGAGCAAGAAGCCGGTATTATTTTTGCGGCCTGTTAACCACCAAGGGGAGGTGAAGAAATAACAAACCAAAATCCTGGATTTAAACTTTTAAATGGGTTAAATAGGTGACAGTTTTAACAATATCATTATTTTGACATGGATACTTCTAGCTAAGCTTTTGAAAGCTTTTGATGTCTTTCCTTAAAAAAACTTCCAGTATTATATCCAGTGTCATAAAATTCTTGCAGATCAGAATTGCTTTGGTGGTTTAAACTGGTGATTTAAACTGGCATCAGCCACACTGCTGTAAAAAGGCAGTTTTCTCCAGCAGCCGAACTGGTTGGAGAAATTTCCGCCCACTTCCTCTTGGCCATTCATCCCTTCTCCACATGAAGGCTTTCCCCCCTTTTCTGACTTGCACCAGTGAAAGTGCTTGTGGTGGTGTTTTTGTGGGCTAATGAAATGGTGCAGATAAAACAATATTTTTTTTGTGCTTTTATTGGGAGGGGAGAAAGGTAGCTAGCTGGATTCTGCAAAACTTTCTCCAATAGGTTCAATTTTTGTTTCTTTGGGATTTGTGTTTGTTTTATTTGTTTGTTGTTTGCTGTAAGCCCACATCATTTCAGTGCTGTGGTTTTCAGTGTGGCTCTGCAAATATTTGTCTCAGCACACTGGGGCGGCTGAAGCCCTGCAAGGGGAGGGTAGGAAACACACAGCTGAGGACCGGTTCTGTACCAGGCTTGGAACTAGAGAAGATATACATGCAAAAGGGCCTGTGGATTTTTCTTTTTCCCACATATATATTTCCAGTCTTGTATGTATCCCAGATAACCATTAGAAGCTGATTAAGAAATCTGTTAAAATATGCAGTGCTTCTAAGAAACTTTTTAAGTGCTGTAGCTGAAGATGAAAGTTGTTTCTAAAATGGTTTGAAATTATTAGAGCTATCAACATCACCTTATTCCCATTTTGAGTAATTAACAGTAAACTTGGGGTGGTTTTCCTTCACTTTCTGCATGTCTCTGAATTAGAGCAGTGTTCCAGCTGAACCTGGAAATCGAGGGTCATCACTTCCAACCTGGTAATGAAGTGTCGTGAAGCCAGAGACTAGCCTGGCTCCAGACCTCTTCTGTATCTGCTCCGTATTTAAAGACGAGATGTTATGTGATATTTTGTCTGATGCAATAAAAATAGTTAAATCTTCTCCTTAAGATTTAAACCACAACTTTTCCTTGGGCTCAAATATTTCCTTGCTGCCCCGAGAGGATCTTATTGAAATGCAGACGCTCCATCTTTCCCTTTCTTGGAGAGCAAGCTGTCTTATCAATCACTTCCATAAAACAGCATTTACTACGAGTACCGTTTCTGTTGTTAGACTGTGAAGAGACAAACTGCATACCTGATATGTCTGGATACTAAGGAAGTTAAGCAACACAATCCTTGTAATTCCTCCTGACGACTGTGAAGCAGGGATGTGATGCTTACGGTTCTCCTGGGAGATGCCTTAAAAAATTAACAAGGTCATTTTCTTAACAAAAATTTCCAAACCTCATTTCAACCAAGTAGGAAGGGAATACTGCTTTTATCTGCCTCTGACTTAATTGTCCGTGCGCCTGTTGTGGAGATGTCATCATGTGATAGTGGTGCCGCTAACGCAGAGAGGTGCTTCGCAAACCCCTGGGAGGAATAAGGCAGTTTCTGTGAAAGATTTTCTTTTTAGTAAAGATAAGATGGAAAGAGTAATGATGGAGACAAAACCGATAAAGGCAGAAATACCAGAAGGCATGGAAAGCTAAAGCCAGAATTTTTAAAGCTGCGTTAGATGCATCTTGAGAGCTGGAAAGGCCGTTCAGAAGTTGTTACCTACATCGCCGAGTCCTTTAATAGCAGATGATCTTTTCTCTGCAGAAGAATAAAGAGCGCTGAGGTCTTAACTGGATGTGTCTTAAATGGGGATGTCTGGCAGCGTGAGTCAGGTCCTGAGCTCCGGAAGGCCTGGAGAAGCTTGGTGTCGCTCAACGTCTGAAGGCTGGATACAGGATTTGAGCCCTGCAGAAACAAGCGCTCCCTCCCTGATGCCTAAGTCCACTTTGTTAATAGCGCAAAATTACAATTGAACTAAGCTGATTAAATGGCACAGTAGATTTGTCACACAGAAACGGTGGTGTTAATCTGGCAGCCAAATATATTGGAGGGGAAATGAGGTAAAAAACCCAACAAAGTCCATCGAGAATTACGATTTTCCTTATTTTAGGGGAAAAAAAACCAGGCACAAACCTACTAAGGCTTTTTTTTTAATGTGTCTTGGAAGGTCCGCTTTCCAAGAAAGCAGCACAGTCAACTGGGAGGAAATAGGATTTTATCTTTTATTTAACCAAGGATGGAATATAGGCATAACTTCAAATAAATCTGCTATTAAAAAACAAAACAAAACAAAAGCATTATTACATTTGAGGAGTATTCTGGAATTTCTTGGAATGATTTGTCAGGTTCCATGGGACTGATCTGTATGTACTGGGCATCTGATTGAAGAGAGCCATAAATTCGTTTCTGTTAGTAATACAATCATCTCACAAGGTATTTTTTTATTAAATTAGACCCGTGTAACTAAATTGCTCCTGATGCCTTTTGTGGATCCTCCTAAATCATCAGCTAAATAGTAGCTGATCTAAGTTTGGCAAAAAGGAAGAAATGAAGTTTTGGAAGATGATATTCATTGTTACTGACAGTAATCAATCAGGATTTGATACTTGTGTATGGACTTGTTTTAAAAGCATTGTAATTAGCGCAGCGCTACAAATCTTATCTTAATGGAGGAGAAAAAAAAATAGTAAATACGATCCATACTTTGAGCTTAAACATTCAGTGGATGTTGCTTGTAAAATGAGTGCCGTTTCCCTTAATTAAGGTAAACAGCAGGATTAAAAAGATACGTTTACCAGGGTTTTTTTCTAGTACCATTAGAAGCAAAAGCAAAGTGTACACTGGCTCACCTGACCAACTAGAGAATTGTTTTCTTCTGTTATTTCCTGTTTAATTCATGCTTTTGATAACCATTCTTTGTCTTTAGAAAAATCTTTCCTGTGTTCTAGGGGTCTTTTTTCAAAGCCACGCTCAGACAATGAGAGATGTCGGTATTTAGGGCACGTCCCCAGCTTTCATCTGCTTTTTCCTTACCTTTCATCTTTGTTTTTTCCCATCGCCAGGACCTGCGGTGCCTCCTCTTTGGTATCCCCAGCAGCAGCAGCTGGTTGGGTATTTGTTTCGGGAGGTGGGTGGCCCTTCTGGCCTGCTCTCTTCCAGACATCAGGGCGAAGGGAAAGCAGGTAGGGTAATAGCTATATGTGAATGTAAGGCCTGAAAAAGTGGGTGGCGGGCTTATATATTCGGATACATGCATTAAAAACATTTTAATGTTGCATAAAAAGTTTCACTAGATTTCAGTTGGGTGGTGAACACACGCTGCTGATAAAAAGAAATATTCCTCTGTTAAATCTAGTGGGATTTAGGGGGGCGCTTGTGAATTAATTTGTTTCTAGGAGTTGCATCAAGAGAGAAATCTAAAAAACTAAAGATCTAAAACTACAGATACTATGGGTTAGACAAAAAATGGTTCTTATTCTGGGAAATTTTCCACAGTTATTAGTGGTTGAATATTGAAGTCAAAATGCAGAAAAGACCCTTGAAACCTACTAACTATGGGTTTTAAGATTTCCGTGAAACGTTTTTCCCAGGCCTTCTTTCTGTTTCCTTTCCTTAAAAATAACGTGCAGATTCCTAGTAATATTAATATAGTTTTACTTATGATTTCTCCAAGACTTAATTGCTTAAACATGAATAGAGGTTAAATAAATGACACTGCCCAGAACGCAGACTAGTGCAGAGACAGGGGAAGCCTCTAGCCGTGGTGGGACCTATTCCCGGGCAGAACAGCTCGTCCCTCCATACTGCTGTGAATGCAGCTGTTACACTTGGAATTCCAGCTCCTCCATAGGAGTTTGCGCTTTCAATCTTCTGCCTACAGTGATTTGTAAGGATTTAGCACTATCCTGTTCTGAACCCTCTGCCACTCTGTACGTGCGCCCGCACCCACGCTCTGGTCCAGCAACGTTTGCCATCCTATTTCTTGTGGTGCCATCACCCCTGTACCTCTTCTCTTGTCTTTGGGGGGGTTGTTAGTGGGGTTTTGGGGGTGGTTTTTTCTGTCAGGTGGGAAGATCTTCTAGCGCAACAGGATATTGAAGTCTCTTGAAAGTCTGGCTGGTTAAAAAAGGACTATTGCTCTACTGCCTGCCATGGATAATTGGTGCTGTTGGACCTGTGGCTGACCTGGTACCCGCTGAACAGGTAACAGGGGCTCTACCGGTGTCCTCGAGTCCTTCTACAAAGCAGTAACATTCTCCCTATTGGCATTTCAAACGTGGTATAAAACTTCACAGTTTGTGCTGAATAATTATCCTTCAGCCAAATGAATGGAAAACTGCTGTCGAATGGAAACAGTCACAAGATCAGCCAATTAATACAATTTTTCTGTTGTATGTGATTGCCTTTTCTGTTCTTTAAAGAAGACAGAAAATAAGAGACATATCTGAAGAGATGCATTTTTTTGTGCTTTTGCTGTGAAATCATCACAAATTCATACATGCTTAAATTTACAGCATTTTGTGCTTCTAAATGTTTCTCATTTAATTTTGGAGGAGAAGAATATTTCTTCAAACAATTGAGGCTCAACACTATGCCATTTTTTCCATTTTAGAAGAAAGTCTCTGAAGAGACGTCAGTGTTTTATCTGCTGTGTACTGTCCTCTTTTCGGTTTTTGATTCAGTGTCATGATTTCTGGTATTCACTGTTTGAAAGCACAGGAACACTAATTATTTTATAATAGTAAATGTCAGTACGCAGTCCTCTCAAAATCAACCAAAAATAGAACTTTAGGCCAACTTGTGACATCTTTGCAGGTTTTAAATGCAATTATTGATAGGAAGTAGCCATTCAGAAACTAAAGCGTTGTATCTACAGTTCTATAATGCAGGTCCTTCAGTCTTTAGTTCTATGTTTAGAAAAATTATTACTATGACATCAGTTCTCTACAGAATTGTTATAGACGTAGGCTGCCCTGGAGCTGTAAAATGCTGTTAGGGTGAGAGTAACTGCCACAAATCGGAGGTGAATATTTTTGGAACCATCTAAACAGCAGAGGAAGAACATTGTGGTATAAAGCACAGTGATACTTGCACAGTTTTAGAAATATTTTTGTGTTCTCTCTTCAATCTGAAAGTAAACAATAAGTAGTATTCCTAATCCTTTCATTCACTTTTCCTGATTTATGCATTTTCACATTTTCAGAAGAATTTCGACTATCATTGCAGTGTTGTAACCACAAAATTACAGTTGACAGAAATGTTATATTGTGTTTCCAACTGTGTCACCAACATCCCAAGAATTTGCGAAGGTCACTAAAAATCGCTCTGCCACAGTTTTCCATTAGTAAAGTAAGAACTCTGTCATCTTCACATGACTTGGGAAATGAATTTGAGAGCATAATTTTAGGTACAGGAGATGTTTGGATGAACGGCAGCATAGATGCAAAGTATTTTGTTCTGTAAAAAGGTCAAAACAGTCGTCTTTTTTGAGGGATTGTTCAAATTTGCTGATGCTTCATCTTCCCTGAAAGGTGCGGTATGTATGACTGGTCATTTAGTGGTTATTTTAATTAGTCAGCATTCAAAAGAGCACTTGGGTGAAATGTGAGTAAATCTCATTACTTTGACAGTGGTTGCTTAACTACAAAGAAAGTATATATTTAGTAAACCCGACTCGCTTCCATGACCTAGTTTACTGTGGATAATAATCTTCTTTGAGCAGCACTGAGCTTTCTTTTCCCTAACTTTTCCTGTGTTGAACGTACATGAATGAGGGATTCTTCTCATCTCTCATCTTAATTTCTGGGCCACTCATAGCAAGGCAAGGCTTTTCCTCTTGGTGTGTGTAGTACCTCCTGGTTCCTACTCCGGCTTCGCTTTGTTCTGCTCCTCATCCCTCCTCCTGTTCATGTGGAAGCGCTCGTTTCCTGGTTTGTCATTCCTTTTTGATAAACTAGAGTTTAAACCCTACGTTCATCTTCCTATGGCTGCGTGTGGTGTAGATGCTGGTTGGGGAGCCCCATTCGAAAACCACCTGAGATATGGAATAAACGGATGCAAAAGCTTCTCTGTGCTTGGTTGAATGAGTCATAACTTCTGTACTCGTGTAAATCCCTCTGGCTCCAAGAGCATGCTCTACTATTAAGGTAGTACCAAATGAGTGAGATTAAGGAAGAAAAGTCTAGATGCCGTGTTAACGTGTTTGTGAATGACGTTGTGGCAGAACATACTCTGGCGGAGACTAAAGCGAGGGGGCAATGCTCCCTTAGTGGTTGGGTTGATAGGGGATCTTTGGGGAGGTTTGGGGTGGTTTTTTGTATGTTCCTTTTGTTTTTTCTCTTTTGGTTTGTTCTACCCCTTTTGTAGGCTCAAGTATGGTTTTAGTTTCCTAAGATGTACATCCTGAAGTCCCATGATGCTCCAAGAGATGGTTGCACGTTAGACAATCTCCATGGAGAATTTTGCTTTTGCTAATTGTAGAAGGAGAAGTTACACTGTTGAGCTTTAAAGAGAGATTAGCTGCTAAAACAGTGTTTATAAATAACCTAGAAAGGAAAGAAATGTAGATATTCATGTTTAGAAGAGAAAGGGGATTGCTTTATAATGTAGTAGTGCCTCATTGAGGGTTGTTACGTGGTGTTTTTTTTCTTTCAGAAATATTGTTTTGGTTCTCAGAACTTTTAATAGTACTGGGATTTTGACTATGAAATATCAGTGTAACTACTACATAGAGAAAATACATTTTTGGGTTTTATATATGCTTATAAATATGGTATTTATATGTATGCACATATGGTTTAGACTTAAATATAACATCTATATTTCTATATATGCAAGTATCAGTTACAGAAACAGTGCCCAAATGGAAGGAGCCCCACAGTGCGGTGTTTTGCCCTAAGGACTGCGGGGAGCTGCGTCACCACGTCCCGCTTTGCTCAGCTCAATGACAAATTTCGTTAATGGCGTGGGTCCGAGTGCTGCTGGAGAGTGCTCGAGAACTGCGGACTGGCCTTCCCCAGCCTACTAGTGATGAAATTAGTGAGGCTTTCATACTTTTACTTCAAGTGTCTTTTTTTTTTAATGCTAATTAGAAAGTGCAGTTATATTGGTGTCGATAAAATGGTAAATAACAGTTAAAAGCAGGATGAAAATCTTTCTTACAGCAATATTGCAGCAGAGTCATCTGTCATGCGATCTCATTAGTTCTCGCTTGTCTCTCACGAAAGCAAAACAGACACGGTTTATTTATTTCTTGCTTAAAAGTCTTAATTTAGGAAAATACCAAGGCTGCCTTGTCTGCATTACCGTGGAACAAAAGAAAGAAACTGGGGTGGTTTTCCTCCTATTTCTTTTATGGCCTTTGCAGCTGGAGTTGAATGATCTGGCGGGTTCTGGAGCGAGAGGAGAAGGTAACCCTGGTGGGGATCGTGGAGCGTGGCGGGCAGTGCCGCTTCCTGGGGCTTTCTTCCTCTCCCGCCGTACGGACCAGGTGTGATCGCCGGCACGCGGCATGCCTGCGTGATGATGGGCGTAAAAACAGAAAGACAGAAAACAAAGATCCCTTTGGTGTTTTCCAAATCTACTAGTCCTTTAAATTTGTCGGTAAAAAAACACATAGAAGAGACTTCCAGTTAGCCCTGTGTAGCTATACGCAGATGTTCTATCAAGTATACTAAAATTTCTAACGTTTTCTGTGTATATTTGTCTTAGTATGAAATAATCTTCATTTGACTCTTAAGTTTGGGTTTTTTCTCACAACTAAGCAAAACATACCTCCCAGAGGCAAATAACTGATGGAGATTGCAGAGCCTTTGTAGTATTTCTTGCTTGTATTCCCTTATCTAAAAGAAAATGGGCTGAAATTTTTCACCTGTCCAAGTTAGTAGCTTTCTTTTAACACCTAAACATCTATATGAATTTCAGGCATGTTTTTCACCCATGTGATTTAAAGTAACACATGTAACTTCATCAAAGTTACTTTTGATTTATGCCAGTGCAGAACTTGGCTCTTTCAAGAAGCTAATTTGCTGAAACTAAGGCAAATATTTGATTCCTGAGGTTAGTGTGTCTTTTGTTTGCATCTGTGATATTCTAATTAAAAGCAAACCCTCGGTGTGGGGTGGACGCGGATGGTTTCTACAACTCGGGGAGAAGCGAGGTTTCGCCATCGGAGCTCTGGACCGGCCGGAGTCTCCTCTAAAGAAATGTGGTGGTGGGGTGAGGATGGTCTGCACCGTATCATTTTCTGCATTCGAGGTATTTCGGTAAAATGTTTCAACAATACTTTGTGCTGTGGTGTCAATAACAGCAGGAAAAAAAATCTACCTTATCTGAAATAATACAAAAATAGAGTACACAAGCTACTTACAGTGGGGATAAATGGAAAGCTAACGACATTAGAAAAATATATTGATGGTTTTGCATAGCCATGCAATAAACTATTTAGGTTAAAAATAAATCTGATGGTTTAAGACGTAGTAGTACCCACGAGCATAGAAAAATAATGTCTAAAACTAACTTATTATTTCTCCCCAATGATTTTTGAGCATTTACTTTGAATGATGATTGTCATGTGTTCAGATGGTGTAGCTTCTTCGAAGTTGCTGTTTGGAAATAAACTAGGGAAAATATATTTTGGATTGAGAAAGTTTCATATCTCAGAAGATACAAAATGTTGAGTTGTATCCAAATAAATGTTTTGTCCCCAGTCCAGGAAGAAATTAAAAAAAAAAAAAAAGAAAAGAAAAAAATCAAAACAGATTCTTCCATTTGAGCAGAGACATATGTTTTGTGGGTTGGCACCAGACAAGCATGCAGAATCTTGTAGAACCAACTCTTCATACTCTAGGATATTTAGAGGAACAACATTCAAAACAAGGTGCTAGAGAATTTAAAAAATAAAATAAAATAGGGAATACAGACTTTCTCTAAGATGGAAAATGTCTGGTTTCAGTCTCTTTACGACTGTCCACTTATTTCTGGTGCCATGTAACTGGGTCTTTTTTTGTGTCAGTGGCAAATAACATATAGGAATCAGATATTGTAAATAAGATAATGTGTTATTAAAAAAGAAAATGTTTTAATTCCACTGGTAAATTGACAGTAATTGAAGCTGAGATCATAGTGACTCCTTCTGGCTGTTGGGATGATGATCATAAAATCATGTAACGAAAAATATAACAAAACACTTGGGTGCTATTCAGTGAAATGAACAGGTCCCAAGAGATGTAGAAGATTCCCCTGAAACCTGTGTTTAACACAGAAACTTTTGCCCTGGGATGTGATGCTCAAATCCCTTTGAGAAGGCTTAGAGGTTTTGAGAACAAAATTAATGATACCCTTACAGTTATTTCCGTTGTCATGTATGAGAGGAAAGATGATTAAATCTGATCAGAAATAACACCTGCAATGGGAGCAGAGTTGAAATATTTGGATTTTGGTTGTGCATTTCAGTGCCAACAAACAAAGAAAATATTAAGAGAAAAGGCAAAGCGAGAATGATTTACTTGTCAGGTGGAAAAATCTTTTCAGTGGCATGTAAAAATCTTGGGAAATTTGTGTATGATTCAACTTCTTGAGAAAACTGGATGTGAAGTTGGAAGGGCAGTTGAGAGAAAGCCGCAACGCCAAATTACATGCGCAAAGTCGGTTTTAGGGAAAAGAAGTCACAGACTCTGAACCACTTTGTGCCATTTTAAACAATTGCTCTTCAAGGAAATGTCGTGTTCGTTTCCCTGGAGTTGCGCCGTAGTTTCCCTGTAGTTCTGCCTTTAAAGAATCAGGTTTTACTCCAGTTCTCAGTGCATCTCCCATGTCAAGGTCTCCCTGTCAGCAGGCGTGCTTTCTGCTCTGACCACTGATAACCATCTTCCACGCTGAGCTCATTAAACAAATCTGTTGATGGATTCTGCTCTGGCTTCCGTACCAGTTTGTTCCTCTGGCTTTATTGGTTTGGCAAATAACACAAGTAAAGTACAGCCAGAGCCAAGCGTGGCTGGCAAAAGAAGGGGATGTCACAACTGCACGAGATGTAGACCTGTTGAATTAAAAGTAGTTGTTTGGGGTTTAATATTCACATGGCGTACCTTAATGGAGCAACATTTGCTGAGATGGGGTTGTTTAGTGGCTTTGAACAGCTTATCAGCAGCAGTTGTTGTGCACCCGTTTGTTTCACAGGCTGTTACTGTGTGCTTCAAGGTATTTCGTTAGCCTTAAAGTATTTGAAATACTTTTTTCCATTCCTCTCCTGCCCTTCAACCCTGTCTTGAACCATATCTGGAAACGCAGTGGCAGTCTGCTGGGGCAGCATCGCTTTCAGTTCCTACACAGCAGCTTTTTAATACTTTAATAGGGTCATTTTGTATCTGGGATTTTTTTCCGTACCAATCCATCAACTCTCAGTTTGGCAAGCGTCAAGGCACAGTGTACATCCAATTTCTTTTTCAGATTTTTCATTAGAAAAAGAGAGTTAGCATAATCATGGTATAGCCAATGCAATTTTATTTCAGAGACTGATCTGACAGTTATTTTTTCTGCAGGGGTTTTAAATTTTTGGAAGTACTAGAAAGAGCAAAGAATATCTATTTAAGCATTGGATAACTTGCTGTTTCACGGAAGTTGATTTGAAAGGTGTTTGTTCTCAGGTAATGGAAGTTGTAGGGCTTTGGATTGACTTCAGAAGAAACAAACGTGGACAATTCAGATAAAGCTGAGATTGAAATAACTTTTTGCATTGATAGAGGCAAACTGCAAAAACTTGGTGGTTTTGCTCTTAGAGGTGTTTAACTATTATGGCTTTAAGCAGCAATAAATTGTCCACAGAAGCTGCTAAGTGGTCTGGCGATGTGATCACCTTCCCATGTGTGTCCTGGCTGCTGGCAGTCAGATGTCCCAGGCCTGCAAATAAATAAATTAGTAAATAGATAAATCCCGTTTTAAAAAGAAATGTGTTCAAAGTGATGAATTGGTTGCTTATGTTAACCCGGGTCGGATTGCTGCTGTGGGTGTGTACTGTCGGAGGAGTCAGTAAAGGGTTTTCCTTTGCTCGGAGTTGGATTCCTCCCTAATCTGAGAAAAATTAAACCAAGTGGAATTGCCTGAGTAGAGGGGAAATTTGTTTACAAGACGAAAGCTTTTTGACTTCATTAGTCTTCTGGTTAATTGCATCTGTTGCTAAATGAGGTTTGAAAGATTTCACAAGCATTGCAGCATGTGAGGGTGTGTATACAGGGACCAGTGGGGCTTAAGGTGGTCTATACTGTTGAGCATGTATGTAAGCAAGCATTGGCTATCCTGACTTTTGAAGTTCCGCCGTTAGGTAAATGTTCTCCAGAGCAGAGAGCATCAGAACATTCTGAAGGTCAGGGAACACCTTTTTACTTGGGGGTGGTTGACCACTGGACCAGTTTGCCCAGAGAGGCTGTGGAGTCTCCACCCATGGAGATGGTCAGAGTCCAACTGGGCACGGTCCTGGGCCACCAGTGCTAGGTTGCCCTGCTGGAGCAGGCAGGGTGGACCAGATGTTCTCCAGAGGTTCCTGGCATCCTCAACTACTCTGTGAAATTTTGTTATGCTATTAATAAATGGACAAGGGGTTTCTCGTTCAATGAAAGAAGCTGAGACACAAAAAAGTTGTGGTAGTTGGGCTAGTTCATCTGGTGCTGCCCTTACCATAAGCAAGAAATTTGATTTTTAATTCATCTTTCCATAGTTACAGTACTGAAATATGAAAACAGTGCTAATAAATGATACTGTATGGTTATAAAGTTGAATAACGTGGAGTTGTTTTAATAAAACTGTAACTGGCCTTTTTAGGGACGTTGTCTTAAAGTTACCTTCAGTTTGGCTTTTCAGAGTTTAGGGAGGTGGTTTAAATTTTCATAATCTGTTAGTGCTTACAATATAATATACTTCAATACTAACTTGTAATTTTATTTGTCTTTTCTAATCTTTAACTTGTAGGATAATTATTGCTGTTGTTATTTTGGTATGATAACTGAATTTCCTACATTTGGTGTGTTTATTCCACGTGAGTGTATTTAAGACTAGTTGCTCTGTGCCTCAAATAGGCAAATGCCTTCCCATGAAGTGGCTCTGGTGCTTGTCTGTTTGTTTTTAACAGCAGCTAATAAATTAATGTGAAAAATGTAAAATTCTACGTTGTGCCTTCTTAATAAAAGAGACACAGTTTTAAAAAATCCTAAGTCTGGTTGCAACTAACCTGGCTTTGTGATGTTTTTCTTCAGACCCTTATTGACGATGATGGTCATTGGAGGCATAAATATTGAAGAATATATCGTTTACAGACAAGATCTTTGAAATCTCTTTCCTTCAGACAGCAAAGGTAAGTAAAATAAGCGATGTTATACATTTTTATATAAATAATAAGTTAGATAGCTGCTGCTCAACTGTGAGGACAAAAACTGAGGTTCAGGAACCTGAAAGTTTTAACTTTTTTTAGTAAGTTTGTTTATCCTACTAATGTGAAAAATAAGCTCTACAGAAGGAGCTCGGTTTCTTTTCCTCCTTTTAATTACAAGAATATTAATCCTTAGCGCTTTTTTTTCCCTGCATTTAATGTTATTTAATGTTATTCCTTATTCTTTCTTTCTCACAAGTTTTTCAAACTACAGGTGATTTGCACTGTCTGTCTGTGATACTGATGAGAACCGGGAACACCTTACACGTTAAAATCTAAAGAGTAGTTGAGCACAGGGATTACTACTCAAAAAGACAAAAGTTATGAAGAAAAAAAAAGCTAGCAACACACTAAGTAAAATAATGGTCAATCTCTTGAAAGTTTTTACAGAAGTTTATAAATGTGACTTCTTTTTAATTAAATATTAGACACATAAGATGTGCCCTCTGCTTGGACTGTTTAGTTGGAATGTGTGGACTTTTGGTCAAAATAAATGTTAGATATTCAGGAGAGTTTTGTTTGTATATTTTTTTTTTTCGATTTTGAAACTATATAAAGCACTCTGGGTACTACGGGAAGAATTTTTTCTGTTGTGGAAATAGAGCTAATTTTCCCACTCATTATCTGCTGTTAATTTAATGTGTGGCAATATCTGAAATTTAGTGATGATTATATGGCAGTAGATTTTTGGTTAGCTGTACAGCTCATCTATGAGCAAAGCAATTAAGACATAATTTCAGAATATAATTGAACTCCTAATGGGGCACTTTAATTCACTAGAAATTTACATATTTGCTTTTCTTTGTTTTAGTAGATGGGTCCAAAATGAGGGTACAGCTTTACTTTTGAACTTCTGAATACAGCGACTTTGTCTGAGACTTTTCAAAATGAAGCATGTAAAATGCCGTTGAATAAGAGGATGGCTAAGTTCATGAATAAGCTACTTAGTTCTCAGATCTGAACTTTGAATAGCTCTCATTAGTTCTTTATTTGAAGAATAAAACTCACTGTGGTGTTAGGATGGTGTGGCCCTGTTGAAACTCCTTTTCACCTGCAGTGAAAACCATGCCATGCAACAGACTGTTAACTGCTGTACCTAGTACAAAGTTTGTTCAGTGTTTGTAACTGATTTTCTGCCTTTAGGCTTGTCTGGGCAGTCTTGATCTGCTGGGCAAGGGCTTTTCTGCAGATCTTTATAACTGATTTTTTCAAGCCGTAGGAATAGAAAATTCTTAGAACTGCATAGATAGCTGGGCCCCAGCCTGAGGGAGCATCAGCGCTGGGACACACAGGGACAAGGTTCTGTCTCACGTCTGTGTTTAAAAATGAAGTATTTAATTTCTGTAGTGTTTGTAACGCGTTTCTGTTTTACTGCCCATCCTGTATCTTTTTACATAAGCCAGAGCTTGCCTATGAAACTCCCTTTTTACTTTTTTGAGGGTTTTCTTCAGCCTGTGTTTAACCGCAAGGGCAGTAAAACTTCACGTTACTCGTGTGGCTGTCTGTGGTGGACACTGGCCGGTGTACCTGGGTTAACGCAACCCTGGTTCCATCCTTACGGCGATGCTGTAAGAGAACGGCAGGTGGGAAAGAGTTAAAAAGCGTGGCACGCATAACTGACTTACATGACCTAAAATAAGGAAACAAACAGTAGATGTTTGTTAGAGGGAAGCTCAAATTAAGAAAGAAATGAAGGCGGTTCTCTTTTCTTTTTTTCTTTTTCCTTTTTTTTTTTTTTTTAACCCCCAGAACGGAAGAGCTTTTTCATTTAAAAGATAAACACTCCTGAGCTGAGAGAGGTTATTTATACCTCTGCCATGTTGAGGTTAAATTTTTGGGTTTGTTTTGTTGTTACGGTTTCCTTCAAGGATAGACCTTTGCCTGTGTTTTCATTTGTTCTAAAATGGGGACCTACAACATTTGGTAAAGGAAAACCAAGTGTTTTGGGGGAATAAGTATCAAAGGTTGCATTTGGGTTAAGAAGAAACAGGTTTTGTATGTGAAAAACAGGGGCAGGGAAAGTATTTCTTTGTAAGGTTAATCTTTTACTGGTTATTTCCTTAAAGTTTTAATATGTGCATATGGATAGACCTCTGGAATGCTTCTATGAAACCCAAAAAAACCATTTAGCTCGCATTCTCTGCATCTTAGCTTTTATTTTGGACTTCTTTTGTCTACTGGTACTAAAATGTTCACAGCCGTATAGGTATGTGCAGCCACTGTTTCTATTCCATTTGATCTATTTTTAAATGCAAGGGCTTTTTGTATTTAATACGCATTACTGTGCTTGCAGTCTAATACTTCAAAACCTTAGTGACCTTGGTTCACCCACTTGTACCTTGTACATTATCATGCAGTCTTTAATTATATGATAACATGCTATTTTTCTCCATAGAAGGAAATCCTTGCATTAAATAGGTGCCATTTAATCAGTATGCAGCTATCTAGTATTTTTAATTGTTCAGTGTGTGGTTCCAGATCTTCTGTACTATATAATTTTCAAACCCTGCTCTGCAGATAGAATTAAGAATTTGCCTTTATGCTTTACTATACATTTTAGCAACAGGTTTTCTCTACGACTTTCTGGCAAAACCCAACCTCTGAAGCCCAGGTTATTTTGCAGAAGGGTTTTCCCTTGGCAGCTGTTCTGCTGGGCTTCTGGGGTTTATGTACTTTTTACAGTAGTTGCAGAGCTGGGGTGCTCACTGCATGAAGAGTCTTTCAAGCCAGAATAGCAAGAGCAGCAATCCCCCATGAAAAGCATAGGAATTGGAAGGATTGTTGGCCTGGGCATCTTTTACTGAAGTCATGGCTTCATTCTACCTGATTTAGCCTGGGGAAAAGGAGGCTGAGGGGAGACCTTCTCACTCTCTACAGCTCCCTGAAAGGAGGGCGTAGTGAGTAGGGGGTCAGTGTCTTCTCCCAAGGAACATGCGATAGGACAAGAGGAAACAGCCTCAACTTGCACCAAGGGAGGTTTAGGATGGATATTAGGAAAAAATTCTTCACCAAATGTGTTGTCAAGCATTGGAAGAGGCTTCCCAGGGAAGTGGTGGAGTCGCCATCCCTGAAGGTATTTAAAAGATGGGTAGATGTGGCATCTAGGGACATGGGTTAGTGATGGGTTTGTCAGTGTTAGGTTGATGGTTGGATTCCATGATCTGAAAGGTCCAATCCAACCTAGACGATGCTCTGATTCAGTTTCACATTCAGCCATTCTTACTTGTATCCTAGTTGCTTGTATGTCTCATGTCCTGCGTCATTGTTTTCATTCTCCCTCATGCAAGTAATTTCTAGCATCAGGTGGTTTCTATTCCAAGTTCATTATCCGTTCTCGCACAGTACCGGTCTTTCCTCATTTCACTCATTTTCTGGAATTACAGTTCTGTTCTGGCTCCAGATTTGCAGCCCTTTTTCTCAGATGGGTGTTGAAGGTTGTGCATCTCCCTGCCCATGCCCTGACTCAGCCGTTGCAAGTCAACTCCAGTCCAACAGCCGCGGAGCTCCTTCGGCGGGACTGTGGAGTGCTCTGGAGGAGCTGAGTCTGTATCTGTGCTGCGCTAGGGAGGTTACATGCATCCCTAACGATTTACATTGTGTATTAGGAAACGGTTTGGAATTTTGGGCTATTTTTAATATGCATATAACAGTTTTAGCATGAACACCGTGGATTTTCTTCATCCATAAATTGAGGTAGCACTTACAGATTTGTGCTATTTGTTTCAAATGTGAAAGAAACCAGTATGATACAAGCCCTCATAATTTTTTTTCTTGTTAATCACGTAGGAGGGTGCAAAATACCTACCACATTAATAAAATAGAAAAATGGTTATGCAAACTTAAGGAGGATGAGTGAGGTTTACATCGGTTTCTTGTATTTTATCTTTTTAAACAGTACCTGGAAAATTCTAGTAGCTAGACAGAATTTTATACTGTGCGATCAAGTGATAGACACGCTTAGTCCCCTGTGCCCCCTCCAGCTGCAGGCCGTGTAGTCTTTGAGAACTTTCTGAACTGCGTAATTCTGGGACTCCTGATACATCGCTGCACAAAATCGGGCCTCTCGCTAGCCAAACTGGGGAATTTATAAGGCTGTTTAATTCTGCTGAAGCATACAGCATAACGACTTGGCGCTGCATACAGAGTGCTTCTCGAAATAGTTTGTCTCAGAACTCTGTCATTACTAATGTTTTGATTGTAGTTATTCTAAGGCAGAGAAGCAACAGTGTCGTGTTGCATCAGTTCTCTCCCTAAAGCAGCCTGCAGTCCAGATTGACGGGCAATTTTTTCCTGAATTGTCATTAAAACCAAGGAGCCCAATTGTCTTTTCTGAAGCCTTAATGTTTTTCTGAGAACAGTCAATTTTCTGTCTCATCTTTTGATATGAAAGGGTTGCTTTTTTGTGAAATCCCAAGTTACTTTCTCTAATGCAAGATACAAAGTAATTCTTCCTTCTTAAATTTAATAAAAGGAAACCTACTTAATTTGAATGTTACTTCTACAGAAATTATTTAAAGAAATTGGAAAAGAACAAAAAGAATTCCTATGATGTTGTTCTACAGTATCACCACTTTTTAGGTACATTTTAGAGCCAAATTTTAGAATATGTTTTAAATATAATAGATTTGATAGGTCATTCCCTGCCTTAGCAGAAAATTTTGTACCTCTTTGCCAGGTTTTTCACGTTTCACCAGAAGTAGTAGTTTCTTTTCAGTGGTCTCCGTTTCTTTTCCAGCTGGTCCTTCTGAAACAATTTTCAAGTAAAATATGGGCTGATGTTTTGAACGTTTTCTTGATGCAGATACTGTAAATAAACATTGCAAACAACAAGGGCTTTAGATTTTGAAAAGTTGGGACAGAGGGCACCCTGAACAAAAGTAAATATTCCCAACACATTTTTATTGTTACTAAATTAATCAAGCTCAGCAGTTTAATTGTGATTTCAAAGTTAAATAATTAAATAACGCGAAAATTTCTGATACTGCAGTACCTCTCTCTTTAAAATTAAAAACATCATAGCACAACTGTTAAAACTGACCTTTTGTAATGTCCCATTTTCCTTTGCAAAGCTAGCCATACAGCTTCCGAATTAGTGCCTAAGGCTTCATACAGTCACAGCAACCAGGATGTCTCCACGAGGTTTTGGGGATTTTTATGATTTCAGTTTGGGATGTTAGAAAGTTAGGAAGTTTTACAAATATCCACCCTTACGTTTTCCTGTAATACATTAAGAAATTTCTGTGAAGTAAAAGCCACATCATTTTCATTTTTCCTTAAAAGAGTTATGGGTTTAAAATAACAGATAATAGAACTACTGTCATTATCTGTTAATTACACTGAATATTTAAAGGAAGAATGTAGCATGTACTATAAACTGAATTACTCTTTTTCTGTTGTAACACCAAAACAAATTCAGATCTTCAGTTCCTTCTGAAATAAACAGTGCTGTAAGAAGAAGCTCAAGGATAGCAAATTTAAAATTGAACTGTTAATGAAAACATAGAAAACCATTGTTTTTCTTTACATGAAGATGTTCTGTAAGTTTGTGGAGGTGGGGGTTTTTTTCCCATTTTACTATTTAATTTTGTTTTATTTTCCCCTTACTATAAATTCACATCCTTGAATGCCCGCTATCATGATGAAAGTCTATCGAAATTATTGAGGAAAGTGAAAAGAATAAAAAGAGAGAGATGTCTGTGGTGTGGTTCGTCAGCCGCTGGTTGGTTTGGAGAACTGGTGTTGGTGATTCTGACCAGCGAATGCTTTTCCCAGGTACAGGTTTCCCCCCAGCAAAGGCCTGGCCAAGTTGGCTTTTCTCCTTCTTTCTGTCCTTGTTGTAACATACAAGGAGAGGGGTCAGGAGCTTTCCTTGACCCCGTGTTGAGCTGTTTGCTGTTGTCTCCAGTTACACGAGATTTTGGTTCTGTAAAGGCAGTGGTGGGAAGGGATGAACCCTTGGTGCTTCCGTGGCTTTGTGTACAGCCCTCGGTTGAAGTTGGCATGTTCCCTTGGGTCAGCAGTGTTTATCTACCTCTCGTCTGGCCTTGTACCACCAGGAGCTGCAATTTATATATTAGAAGTGTAGCCACAACAGCTTTCTTACAATGAGAAAGAAGAGCTTTGAACTAACTAATTCTTGCTTTTGTTGGTTTATCTTTAAACAAGGCATCGTCATTTTTCAGATTCTTAACTGGCTTTTGTCAGCATATCCCTACCCCCCTTAGTTTCTGCTCATCCAGCTCAGTGAATCTCAAACATCTTTGTCACTTCTCTTGAAAGGGTCCCAGTCCAGTGCAACGCTTTTAAATTAAAACCAGTGATGCTTTTAAATTCAAGCTCACGCAAAGTTTCTGAAGAAAAGAGCTACTCTTCCACTGAAAACCTGTGGTGATACTCCAGAGCTGTCATTCAAAACAATGTTTATTTTTATTTTTTACCACATTCCTGAAAAATATTAATGAGAGGTAAAATCTTCAGCAAGATCACTGCAATTGACTTTAACTTAGTCTCCCAAACTAACACTACAGCACTTCAAAGGAGTCATTAAACTTCTTTTGGCTTTTATCCTCAGTGTATGAAAGTTTATAGGTACCATTCTGAGAGTGGGGGCGAAAATACTTGAGCTTAGGAAAAGGATGGGTAAACTAAACTTTCCATTTGAAAGGTAGCTGGAAAAGTTAAAATATCTCAAATCTTTTGATCAGCTCCATCCATCTGTTGAGTCCTTCATACGGGAACTAAAAGTATATCAGATGTAGATCCCAGCATGAATTTTGCAAAGTAGCTGTAATATCTTTGACATGCATGTTGTTTAGATGTCAGAAAACAAAATGCTATTATTTTTATACTATTGATAAACAAATAGAAATGTTTGTTGTTGAATCCTGTGTATAATTTGATAATAGTTCATGAGAAAGTAGCTACATGAGAGAATTCTCACTTAATTGTTGTCCTGACAAAGGGAACAGGAAATGGAGAAGGAAACCTAGCCACAGCTTCACCTTCAATAAAAGCAGAAGAACAAAACCTGTATCACTTATTATGTGTATTATAATGTATATAATTTAACCTCACCTAAATAATTCTAACACAGCATTTTTGCATATGCTGCTGATTCTTGTTTGGAAATGTTATACATTTTTCTAGTGTAGACATCTATATTGGTTGAGGTTCTTTTTTTTCCCTTTGATTTTCTTTTTATCTCGAGCATAGTTTAAGGAGTTGAGTGATAGCAAGTGACACTTTCATAGGATAGATTCTCTAGGCAAATGAACAGTTGACAGGAGGCATAATGGCAGCCTGGAATAGTCTGACATGTAGGTGTTCCGACTGGAGGATATTCTTTGTGTTGAATGAGGTTCTCATGTAGTAGCTCTCAGTTTATATTATATTCTCATAGTGTAGAATTAAATATATACCCGTGACACGTATGCTTCAGATGGTTATTTTACACAATTTCATCTTCTTGAAGAAGAAGTGGTGTTACATAGTCTTGAAAGGAACTTCAGCAGATAGATACTGCCATCAGTCAAAGTCCTTGGCTTTTGCGTTCCCTAGATGCGAGTGTGAGGTACCTTCCAAAGTGGATAAATACACTGTATGTTCCCGCACAACACCTCTCTAATTAGTCAAGAACAGCACAGAATAAAGATCTTGATTTTTTCATTAAGTAGAAGGGAGCACTTGGTTGTGACTTGCATGTCAACTCTTGGCTTCTCTATGGACTTAAACCCCCCAGATACTCATACTCAGGCGATCCTGGTGAAGTTGTTGAGTACCTTGTGTGTAGTATGAAGTTTCACAGCAGGAGAAAGTACAAAAACTGCCTGATTAAAGCTTAATGACAGTATTTCTGTTGACTTGCAGAAGATTAGATAGCTGCTGCTCACTGAAAACCACGATGAATTCAACATTCACTTAGATGATACTAATATATTATTTTGTCTGTACAGAAGATTGATGAGTAGATTGTTTCACTCAAATACCATTCTAACTGTTATAAGACCCTTAAAAGTGTAAAAATCTTAGTAACTGTCTTCAAGTGTTATATCAACAGAAGTTTATGCACGTGCCATGGTCAAATCAATTCTTATTAAAATTGGTTTTAATCTTTGAAAAACAGTTATTTGGAATCGGTGATGCTAGGGAAAAGCACTGTTGTTCCTGTAAAGGGGCATTTTAAAACACATTTCTAATTCATTCATATTTTGAAACTGCAAACGTGTATCTTCCAGTGTAGCAAGTTAGCAAATCGCTGATTTAGATGGTATTACTTTAAAAATGCCACATTACCAATATTTAGCTGATTTCATCGTCTATCACGTTTAACATTCAGCATGTGGGTAGCTCTGATACCTTATCTGCATACCTGAAATCCTGTAAAAACACATTGGTTTACAGTGTCAAAGCCTGAGAAGAGTAAAACCTGACCAGACAGCTTTCTCAGCATCGCGGTGTAAAACGTGGTGGTTACTACCAAGTGGGTTTCCATAATTCACTTGGTGCTGTCTGTTTGCTTTGTACTTAAAAGACTTCTTTGCAATATCTTATCAGTGGAAGTTATTATAAAGGAGGAGTATATAGATTAAAAGGATGATTTTCATGATTTTTCCTAAATTGGATTTTGTTAATCATCTTAAATTTGAAATACATTTCTAACTTCTAAGAACAGGTACTCTATTTCAAATGATAAATTTGCCTTTTGCCTACCTGTTTTAAGATGGTGGGAGCACCATCCTGAGCACACCTATTTTAATATAGTCCCTTTTTTAAAAAAAAAGATTGTGTTCACAACAGGAGCAGAATATTGACATTTTGGCGACACAAAAGATCTTGTGAAATCATGGCTTTTTTGCCCTGCTAGGACATAAAAAAGGCCTTTCCAGGTTCTTGTTAGCAAAATGGGTCGCAGCTTTGGGGTGATATACTGGTACGTTTTGACAAAAAGCTTGTCATTCCCAGTGTAGCTGAAGAAAAATAAGTTAAGTGTTCACATGACATGTCTGACACAGATGTTTCCAAATGAGGTTCGATGCCCTCAGATTAGATTGTCACGATTGTCCCATCTAAACATATAAAATTATACATTCTTTGTGAATAGTTTTGATTTGGGCGACAGGAATGCAAAGCTAAAATTCCATCTGAGCTGGTAAAAGATGGTTTATAATTACAAACGAACCAGCCTGGCTGCAGCTGCAGGGAGGGGGGAGGGAAGGTGCTGATGACAAGGAGCAAGGTCCGGATGAAGATCTCGACCACACACGGCATCAGACGATGCTCGTTTGGGAAGCAGCAGGGTGAAGGGACACAAGCTGCATTTCCCATAGCTGCCATCTCTCTCCCCAGCAAAACAGACTCTACAAACATGTCCTTAATGTACAAAGTTATATTGAAGTCCTTTTGCAAAGCAGGAAAGTGCAGCTGATCGATGATAAAATGCTTTCAGATTAGAAATACTTGTAAAAGCGTATCTTTGAGTGAAGGTGGGAGTAGTGCCTTCAGTTGGACACAGATTCTTCGGCTGTGTCTTCCATCCATAGATCTACTCTGCTTATTTTACTTTCCTGCCCAAGACGGGTCTCTTTTTTTTTTTTTTTTTTTGGAGTATGTAAGGGAGAGGAAGGGAGTTAAAAACCCAAAGGCCAGCAGAGACCGCAGGGACTGTTTGCCTGCTTCCTTCAGCATGCAGGCTATCACATTTCGCAGAACCTGGATTCAAGCTCACCTATTCGAAAGCTCCCTGATCTTGTTTCGAAGCCTGGAAATGATAGTGAGCTCACCATTTCACTTAGAAAATATTTCCATATTTAACTTCCTGTCATAGTAAGAAATATCTTTTCATATCAAATTAATATTGCTCTACCTTTCATCTGGAAGGACTTCAGTATTTTCTCTTTGCTTATACCTACTAAATCTTTCATAATTGTATTGTTGCTTGTTGTTATAGTATTATATACTTTCTTCATCTCCCCGTACGTGTGCTTTAGCATTTTCTTGCGCTGCTTGCAAAGAGAAGAAGCGATGCCAGTTCCAAAAAGTTTGTGAAAGCCATTAATGTGAAAATAATCCACCAAACAGTGTGCTAAGAAACACAGCCTAGCATACTTTTGCTGTGGCTCTCTAGCATAAAATTGATACACAGTGTACTATGTTTGCAGCTATCCTACTGACGTGCCTTACTGCTTGATCCCCTAAATTACTGATAGAATGCGGGAGATGTTAAATAGAAGTTAGAGATTTTTTGGAGGCTAAAACATGTATTAAGGCTAGTGCTGCCCCAAATATATAGTTCAATGCAAAATTCTATGATAGGGAAAAATTGCACTGCCGTATATCTAGAGCCTGTGCTCCAGGTACAGGCTTAAACAGAATCCCTCGGGGCTCTGTGACCGGCACCCTCGGTCCTTTCCCGTTATGGAGCTCTTCTGGAGGAGCAGCTGAAGCTGTAAGGGACTTCTAGGGTTTGGGTAAGGGGATTACATTTTGGACTGGGTGGAAAGAAGGCTCTGACATCCTCTTCTGTGATCAATTCCTAAATCCAGAACTAAGTATATAAGAAGTAAAACCAGTTTAGCCGGGCCGTGTTCCGTAGAGTAGGTTTTAGCTTAGATTCAAGTTCATATAATATTTGAAATAATGGGATGTATTCACTGAAAGGGAGAAAAAAACCCCCAACATAGCAAATCGCTATGGGATTGCCACAACAGTAAATGATTTGTTTAGGTAGAAATAGAAATTTATAAAACATGAATCGAGGATTGAACTCTATGTTTTATCATTGAACCAAATGTGGTGCTTTAGTGAAGATAAAAAGGTGATGTTAAAGCAGGTTTGAGGCTACGGTCAGTGTTCATACGCCGTTACTGGAGTCTGCGCTAGGTCCTGCTCCCGTGGAAACGGATGGCAGCACTGGAAAAGCGTTTCAGTTCTGTTCACAAAGTGCAGCACTGTGTCGATTGAGGTGTTTCATTGCTCCATTTTGGATAGGCACCTCATTTGAGATACCTGGCCCTTCTGGATTTGACACATTTAGGTATTTTTGCAGCATGTTTTGTAATACGAGCTTTAAGATTCATCAGTTAAACTTTTCTTGTCTGTCCTTGAGCTGATATAGTATTTTGTCCCATCTAAAATCTGTTCACTGGCAACATTAAGGAACGCTGAATGCTGATACCATCTCTGTCATTCATTTCCCTGATTCTTCTCCTCTAATAAAAGGTAAAAAATAAAGATTTTGGAGGAGTATTTGGAGATGTTTCTAGTGAGGTTCTCTTGTGAAGATTTTCTAGAGAAAGTAAATGGGGGTGATTTTTTCAGTAGATTTTTCCATAAATTCTGCAACTTGGTGATTTCAGTTCAATAAATTACTAGGTTCAGGGTTTGGCCAACAAATGTAAATGGTGGGGTAATCTTGGATACATCTGGATTTGTCCAAATCTGTCTTGCGTGCATTTGTCGTGTACTCCTCAAAGTTCCCTTCTCTGTGTCTGCCGAAGGAGAGCTCTCCAGAAATCGGTGTCTGACCATGCAGTTGCCCACATGAGATCTTTAAAGACTGCACAGACGGTTCTTTGCCCCTAGGAGCTTAAAGCGCACAATTTTGGGTGGATTTGAGTGCTCCCTCCTGACTGGTCACCCCTCTGGAGGCAGCAGACCCTGAGCTTGTCTTTGTCCCTTGTGGCTCCAGGCTTGACAGTAAAACAAAGTACAGAAGTATTCCGGAAAACTCAAAGCAGAGAACGCCAAGTTAATGCTTTCAAGACTTGGAAGACAAAGAGGACAACAAAACCACAAACCTAATCTGTGCTTCTAAAGAAAATGTGCTAAAATAGCTAAAAACGTGCTGGCACCTTCAAGGCAGTCTTTCAATATTAGAAGAACTTACATTTTATTTAAGTTTCACTCACCTCATCATCAAATACATGATTTTGGTGTAGTTTTAAATGCAAATGTTGGTGATCTCTAGAGCCTGTGTGCTTTTTACCGTGGACATGCCGTAATTACTTAATAAAGAATGGTAGGGCTAGCTGTCTATCTAATTAGGATGATTTAAATTTTTAACACTCAGCTTTCAATGGATTTCACATATGATATCTGTTGGATGTATTTTGACAGGAATAGGAGATGCAAGGCCTTTGGCCAGTCCTTTTGAGGAATCAAACTGTCCCTTCATCTGTTGTTGTTTCAGTGGTTCATGCGTGTGAGTCCAAAAATGGCTTTAGAGATTTGGGATGCAGGAGAAGAGCTTTCCTGCATGTCGGTTAATTTATTCTGTTAATTTACTCTCACCCATACTGGTGACAAAAAAAAAAAAAAAAAAAATCCTGGTGACTCACCAGGAGGTGGTTTCCCTTGTGTGTGAAGTACGGTTTGGAGGTTTCACTAGTGTAGTGGTGAGTATAAGCATGTGCTACCACCACGTCAACCAGTGCCTCTGTGATGGACACTTGTGCGGCGTGGGCAGTTGTCCTCCGTGCTTCCAGTCCCAGGTTATGCCGAGGCTTTTGACGGATGTGTGAGATATCAGTGTGTATCCAGGAGGAGAGAAAGCTGGTACTCTTTAGGTGTTTAAAAAAAATACCAGGTTTTGCAGCATTTCAAAGAACGCTTCCAAAAAGAAGCTGAGTAGCTGATGACTTCACCCCGTTAGAGGTTGGGTGCCTCACCAGTTGGGTACCCAAATGTGCATGGGATGACTAGAGGCAGGAAGAAGCGTCACACCTGGGCTGCAGGACTGGGAGTGATAACTGCCCAGTACCAATGGCGCACGGTGAGTTCTGGCTAATATGTGTGACTCCGAAGCAAGGTAATTACTGATGACTAAGTTAAAAGGAATAGACTTCCAGCTCCTTTTGCACAGCTCGAAGAATTGTTTCCCGTGCGAAGGGAGGTGGGGCTTGCAGCAGGGACAGCGGGAGGAGACGGAATGGGCCTTGCCAAGGGGCATAGAGGAATCTGATGCATTACATAGGCACTTACGAAATGCTTTACCTTAGCATCAGATGCTGTCAGTTCTGTTTGCTTTCGTAATTTTGTCCTGCTTTTTCGTTTTGTAAACTATTTATGCTTAACACATTTCTCTTAAAGTTACTATTCCAAAAAGCTATCTGGTAACTGATAGCATGCACCTGAACAGCAGTATTACTTTTTTTGCAAAAAAATGGAAGAATATGTTTAGCATCACTGTTAAACCGAAAGATACCAAAAAAGTAAATTGGGTGCCTGTTCTTTTTTGTCCCTTCTGAAAAAACAAAACTACATGGAGAGTAATGTTGTATCCCTGGCATTTTATTGAATCGAAAAATATAATAAGTACTTAATAAAACAACAAAAGGAAATTCAGAGAATTGTATGTATGAGTTGATCATTAGAAAACCAAAAAGAAGCCCCCTGCTAAACAGCATCAAGCATCTGAGGTTGCACAGCCATGCAAAGAGCAGGTTGTCCTCCCTGCCGTCCCTTGGCTTTCAGTGTGCCGTGTGAAACCGCTGGGAAATGCTGTCCATCCCTGGGGAGAGCAGGGAAGAAGAGATGTCTTTAGGGAATGGGAGAGGACTGAGTCCTTGGATCCCATGTTTACAGTTCAGGCTCAACGTTGGGATTTGTCTGTAGACGTGATCTTGGGTGCAGCAGGCATCTGTGGTTTAACCGGACAAACAGCTGGTCCCTCTTATATCCAAAATACGTGCTTTGTGCAGTACTCACAGTTCTCTCACATGCTTCGTTTTATTTTATTCTTTCTCTCATTGTTTTCTTTGTCCCTGTTCTATGGCTAGGTTTTTGCTTGGGCAGAGGAGCAGATCATTTGGTCTCAGCCATAAATTTGATCAACACCTCATAGAATCTTTGAGGGTAGGAAAGACCTTTAAGATCATCGAGCCAACCGTAAACGTAACACTGCCAAATCCACCACTAAACTGTGTCCCTAAGTGCCGTGTCTACCCAGCTTTTAAATACCTCCTGGGATGGTGACTTCTTGAAGTGTTTCAGCTTCACTCCAGGGTGCTGGTGGCTGTAAAGGCTCCGACCCGAGCAGTGGGTGAGAGCTCTGAGCTGCCAGACCACAGAAACTGGAGCAGTGAAAGAGGTTTTGAAATGTTGTGTATCTTCCAGTACAGGTAGTGGATAGATAGCTGTCCATCCAGCCAACAGAAAGATACTGTGCTTTTCCATGGAGAAATCCTGGGCTATCCATGCGTGTATGGTCTACCTAGGACAGAGAGGAGAGGAGAAATCCTCTGGGAAATCCTCTTACACTTTGCAGAGATTTGAGAGAGAAAAAGTCACTGCGGTGTACAGGGGAAAGAGAAAATGAGCCTTGCTCCAGGGTGCTGGAAATCAAATGGTTAATAGTACAAGAAATCTTGTAAGTCTGACTCAATTAAAGGGAGTTTTTAAAAAGCAGTTTAAAAAGTCAGCTGTCCCAGGAAATCAACACTGGTTTTAAACGTGTGCAAACTGAAAACAGTCTATGCCAGGACTTCTGGTGCTAATGCCAGCTAAAAAGAAGAAAGGCAGGCAGAAAAGGCAGAAAGAAAGTCAGAAAATCAAATTGATAGGCTTCAAAGTTGATAATTGTGCTTAAGTGCCATGCCTGTAAATCACCGACGAACGTTTCCGCTGGTAGAACTGCTACTGTATGTAAATGTACATATAGTGCCTTTGCGATAATACAGAATACCTGAAATCCTGAGTTCCTTGCTGTTGCCAGTACTAAAACACAACCCGATGCAATATATTGCCATTTGGCTTAACCTGAGATGATTCCATGAAAGTCAAATAACATAATGCTGAGGATATTCAAAATTCATGCAGAACATGATGTCAGTGTGTGTGACCTAAACTCCAGAGCAGCATAATGTGTTAAATTATCTTGCTCTAGTTCCAAAAAGCTTCATGGAATAAGTTTTTACGAAGTGTTACTCTCTAAAAGTGGGAAATCAAAATAAATTTTAAAATCCTACCTCTTTAGCTCTTTGGTTTACCTTAACTTCTCAAACTCCCGTATCTCAAACTGTCTTTGTAGTGTCTGTAGCTGTTTGTGCAGTGACAATCTTTGCTCTGAAGGTGTGTTGGATCTACTTCTCGGTATGACTTTTCACACCCACTTGCTTACATGGCAGTCCCCAAGTCGTCTTCTACTGCTGGTCACACAAAAATTTGAAAGCGGAGAGTAAAATAAACTTATGTTCCTTTTTATTGGTTTCACGTGTTAATTTTCATAAATGGCGTCTGGAAAGCATGCTACAAAACGCATTGGTATCAAGCATATTGGCAAAATGTAAGCAGAGATGCGAAATGGTCTGCAGTTAGCAAAGTTCGGGACTGGGGGGTGGAATGAGTTTAGAAAAGCGACGTGAAATGTGACCGCTTTGAATGTGTCGTGCCCTTTAATTCCTGTACAGAGACTCGGTGTTCTCATCGCTGCAGCCTGTGGTGCGAGGGCCCCGGCTCCCATTCACCGTACGATCACGGCACGTTCGGAGTTTGCGGTAGGATTTGTGTTTGGGCTAAGACCATGAATAAAACTGATAAAGCAGAAAGGAGAGTTTACTCTCTGCTGTCAAATTAACTCTGCTGCAAAACGACTTGGTTACATCAAGTGGGAAGAAATATTGGTATAAAATACTTTGCTACATGAGTTTAACGGTAGTTCTTGAGGAGGATATGAGGAATGTTATTCTGAGCAGGTGAATTCATATTTTCTGTATTTAGGGTTTCTTTGGAAGAATAAAACAAAAATCTATTTAAAGTAAAACCTTGTTTAAAACTGCTCGTTTTCATCTGCTGACCAAAATACTTGAAGGTGCTGAAGTGCAAACTTTTGTTGCCCTGCAGTATTTACCAGAGCGTACTTGGTTGGGGCTGACCTACAGCACTTACAGATAGATTTGCCTGTTGCCATTTACTAGTTTTGTGTATGTTTTAGGATAAAATCTGACCTTGAGTAAATTTACACCGCTTTGTAGCGAAGCCCCGGTGGCAGGGTGAGGATCTAGCTGCATGAGTAGATTCTTAATTTGGGTAGTTTAGGAGAGGACATGTTTATAGTTCAAAAAATAAATAATTCAGAAGACTGTACCTGGTTTGCATTGACTATTTGGAACCCTACTTAAAAGTTGCTAATTCAATAATTTCACTTAGTGGCAGCTAACTATTACCTACGTGAGGTTTTACAGCGTTAAAACTCTTTTAGTAACGTTCATATGCTGTATGGTGGCTTGGTTGGGCATTTCATATTGTAACAAGATCTTTGGAGGCAGATTTTAATAGTGCTTGTGCGTTGGCTCTTTGGAAGTATATGAGGCTTTCTGTCGAGATCTCCTTCTCCAAGGAGACTCTTGGTTTGTGTGTAAGGTGAGTCACTTTCTCTAGCGCCAACCCTTTAGATATGTCTTACTAGAAGTATTCAAGAATATAACTCTCAAAAAAATGGTACCTATTGGAGCTGAGGAAAGACTTAGACGCTGTTACTTGTACCTGCTGACGCCGAATGTCAAGAAGGAATATACTGACATATTTATCATTTAATATGTTACGAGGCTATTAGAAACCTCAGATGATGCCACAGAGCAGAAAACTCTTTCAGCTGTTTAAAATCTTATCTCTAAGGACTGGGGCGATAAACTAGCCTCATTAGGTTATACAGCTCTCAAGTCACCGAGAATTAAAGGCATTCTTACCTGTTTTTCAGGCTATCTTGATACTATTAAGAAATTACTGAATTATTAAGAGGTTTAAAAACTTTACTGGACTTCAAATGTTTCCATCTGTTCTCTGAAATTGTATTTCCTGGTGCACTAGTGCACATTGCCGTTTTACATGCCTTAATTGTGTGTCTTTGTGTATGACCGTGTTTTGTTCATATCCTCTTACACTAAAATGAGACTCCAAGTCTTTGGTTCCTCAGGTGGAGGTCCTGTTCCTCACACTTGTTGATCATCTGGTTAATCCAAAGTGAGGGTGAAAGTGGAATTTTTCACGGTTATTTTAGGACCTAACATTTGTTCTGGTGTGCGTTTGCCATGTATTTCCACATGCGAATGTTCAAAAAAAAGCTCACCAAAAATTTCTCCGTTGGCATAGCCATGTACTGCCATCCCCTGAGAGAGATGTTTAAAATCCAATCAGATTCCTCAGGTATGCAAATACTATTAACTATGGGTGCAGGCCGTTGGCAGATCAGACAGTTGGACGTAGCGTGTCAGACTTATTAAGTATCAGACTGAGGCCACTGAGCACTGCTTCCAAAATTTTGGGAAATGCACTCTTACAGCTGTCAAATTTAAAGCAAGTTTGCATGAAGTTGAAGATGTGCTTGGGTCCTTAGGCTTCAGCTCACCGTTAGTATCTCGGTGCTTGGTTTGAATAGAAATCTTTTTATCTACCGGATTAGTAGTTGCCAAGGGATCTGATTGTCCCATCAATTTCAATCTAGCGTAATTCAGTAGGAATTTAAAGTTTTTCTCCTTGAACGGCTGTCTCGGTATTCTCTTTGGGAAATGAATTCTGTCATCTGGAAGTTCCCATTAACTCCTTCCTACCAGCTGCCGTACCTTTGAATTAGAGAAGTTTGCAAGTACAGAAAAGGAAATAAAAGCTTCAGGGGTCAGAAATTTTCTCTTATATTAAGCCTAAATCCAGGTAGTATAAAAACACGCTAAGAATGAAGGAACTGGGACACGTATCTTGTGGTTTCTGTGAAGGAGGAAAAAAATCTAGTCATTAAATTAGACCAGTTGACACTGTGTAATTCACTGTTGTTAGATCCATACCAGATTGTAAGGCTATACTGCTATTACACTAACATTTTTTAATTATTAAATTAAGATAACTTGCAAAGCAATTAGAAGTGTTTAACTTCTTGTTAATGTCTGGAGGCCTTAAACAATTTAAGTCTTTTCAGTTGCATGTTAGAAGCTTCTTCAGCTTGAATGAGTTGGGGTTTTTTGCGGAAGAGAAAATTTAACATAAAATCTTGTAATAAAACCCTCCAAATTTACATGTAACTGAGTCTCATGACTGTTACTACAAGCCGTGTTCTCGGATCCTTTCCCTCGGTGTGCTCTGCTGATGGGAAAACCTGTCTAAGATGGAGCTGGCAAAAGTCATTTGTTAGCAGCTCTAACATGTGAAACACTTCCCTTGATTTCTGTATGACAGCATTAATTCAGCTGCTCATTGAATTGCTTCCCGAAAAACATTTTAGAAGCAAAAAACCAATGTACATTATATTTTGAGTTTACATTGTAGAGTTTGGAATATAACAAACTTAGACAAAAGAGTTAAATCTGTGATTTTTTTTTTCTAAAAGATGTGTTGTTGATGCGATAGCTTTCTTTCTTTAATTCTTCAACATATATTTGTGTATTTAACTTAAAAAATCTGGGGTTTACCTACTCTTAGCATTGATTTGCTGTCAAACACCTTGATAACACCAAATGCTTGTTTTCACTGTCCCCTCTTTTTGTGTGTAACAATGGTTTTGGTTTCGTCCTCTTCCTCCAGAAGCTATCAGGTTATCTCCATAAACCAAAGGGATAGTAAATTTATGATGCTGTGTAATAAGGGTTTTTTCTGACAAATTATTAGAGGTTTTTAATAACCTGATGTTTCCTCTGGTTTTTCATTCTCTGGCTGGCTGACACTTTGTCATACATTGGGACCTTTAACTCTTAGCTTGGGAACCCGCCTTCTTCACTCTCGTTGGTGAATTGCTCACAGTAAAAACGATGTGAAATTTTATCAAATAAAAATTACCACTTCTGCTTTGCATCATAACGTGTGCAAACCAGACCAATAAACTTGTTATGTTCCTCTGTCCACTCATTATTCTTGAGCCTGTGTAATTTTGAATTGCAAAGTAGTGCATTAAAACAGGAATTGGAAGATATAAAACTTCTTATTTGTAGTGATCTGCAAATTGGAAAAAAAAAAAAGGTTTAAAAACAGTCAAACAGCTGCTTCTGAGTGCAAAGGTATCATCAGCCATTTACATGGTCTGGGAATTACTGTTTTTTTCCTGGTGAGCTAGAACTGTGTAGCAAAGGTTCTTGTTGCCTCCGTGGCAGCTTTACACCAGCTCTCTTTTGTATTGCAAACGCTGAGTGTGTGCTGGAGCATCTTTGTCAGGATATCGAACTAAGTATCAGAATCTAATTAACTTACAGCTATCGGATGGTTCTTGTGATCAACTTGCTGTAGGAGCTATTTAGTGTAATGCTTTGTCTGTGTCAGCCGTAGCTAATACTGCGGTCATTGCCACTGAATTTGGGTATTATTTTTTTCCATTTACAAACCCCTGCAATGAGACAGCCTGCCAGAAAGGGGGGGTGGCCTGGGATGGCAGAAAACACCCCTGATGCCCAAGTCCCAAGGCAACCCGAGCTGCTACCTCCCTAAAACTCTTCCATGAGTTCTTACAACCTGGCCGCTCGCTGGATACAGCAGAATGGCACCCTGCTTTTGGAAACGGGCTTGGGTTCTGTCCTCCCGACCAGTGACCCAGGCTAAGTCTACCAGTGACACCACTGTGGATTGTTCGATCATTTGCTTGGAAGTGCTCTCTCATGTGGCTGAAATCTTACGTTCTTTACATTCTTTTCCATTGTCGGGGAGATGGGTGTGCTTCTGGCCGTGGGAGGGTGGTGGGGCTGCTGAGGTCCAGCCTGCTTCAGGGGAGAGCAGTTCCTTAGCGCCAGCCTGGAGAGAAGCAGGGAATAGGTGTGGATTAGGAGAACTGTCCTCATTCTTGCTTTACATGCACAAACTGCCAGCTTAGGTATTTGTCTATTTTAAGGTTTTTAACTGAAAAAGTCTTGTGTGACTGGAAACGCTTCCATATCCATCACTTGCTTAAACCGGCTTATGACCATCCCCGTCAGCGATGTTCTCCGCCAGCTGCAGCTCTCTCCAGTCAGCTCTAACGTCAGCAGCAGCCTCCCTGGAGGAAGGTGCTTTCCTTATTCTGCTTCTCTAAACTAGGTGAGAGCCGAGGAAATGCACTGGGAGAAGTTTTTCCCTCATGAGACTCCACAGAGATACTAAAGAAATGGAGAATCATATCCAGGGGATGAGTAGCAAGAGAGAGTTGAGCTGGTGTCAGGGCGAGATGTGTGTCATGGTTTAAGTCCAGCTGATTCCTGGGACCATGCAGCCGCTCAGTCACTTCCGTGGTTGGGATGAGGGAGAGAATCCATAGAGTGCAAGAGAGGAAAAATTTGTGGGTTGAGACAAAGACAGTTTAATAGGAAGAGCAAAAGCTGCGCACACAAGCAAAGTAAAACAAGGAATTCATTCCCTGCTCCCCATGGGCAGGCAGGTGCTCAGCCATCCTGTACAGTGCAGGGTTTCTGGAAAAATTCAGCTCTGTCAAATTCTGCAGCAAGTATAGTTATTTTTATGAGCACAGCGGCGCCCAGAACAATACATGATGTATGTATCAATAATTGCCCAAGGTCAACATAAGGTTTCCAAATTAATGAATTCATTAAGACATCATGAGGTCTTACATATGTTTATATATAAACTATTGTTTGAGGCATTTTTCTCGTCTCTGGCCTTTTCAAAAACTCATAAGGCTTCAGAAAACCTTGTGATGAAGTAGTGAGTTTTACTGGCCTTTTAAGAGGATGGGTACTTTGTTCCCCAATGACATCTGGTACGTTTGTCATTAAAGCAGTTTAGTAACATTTCCCATGTCTTAACGCTACTTGCAGCAGGTGATATATATAAAAATAGCAGAGGAATGTTTGATGATTTAGTACCAAGGTACTTAGAAATACTTTAAAAACAGACTTCATAAGATCAATCAAAGCTTTCTGAAAAATTGTTCGATCCTAGGCTAAATTTTTAGAGAATTTTGTTCTCCATCTATGAATAAATAAGTTTGATAATTTTAAAATCATCAAACAGATTCAAATAGTAGGGCATTTTATATAAATATAGACTCAGTAGTGATCCAATGTGAATTATATTAAACTCAGTGGGAAACCATCTATTAACCTTAGCAAGAATAGAATTAGAATTCCAGAAACTGAATTCTGCTTTAGGAGGCCTATGTCAGGGGATTATTAAAATACCGTCCTGATACTTTATGAATGAATTGGGCAATTAGTAGTACTAATTAGTAGTGACATCAGTTTGAAAGAACAACTCGGAGGAAGCGCGAGGATGAATATTCCTCGATGGTGAAGGAGGCAGCCTTCAGCGGGCAGCGTAGTACGTGCTGGGTGGTGAAATGCAATTCCTTCCTTACGTTAATTTGGTTTGAATTTTCTCAGCCTTTCCGCTTTCACGCGGGATGCTTGCTGTAGTACTCGCTGTCCGGGCTTTTCTGGAGCATGACAATATTTAACACCTTGGAAGGCACTGTCGAGGTACTAAGTAATGAAATCCATGTGGATGATGACTTTGGCTATCATTTTACTGGGAGATTTAACACCCTGGAGCTATAGAGGGATGATAGACGCAAAGAATATGGCAAGCGTGAGTGCAACGGTGCTGAGGTTGATCACGTCACTAAATAAGCAAAGAGTAAAATTCAACATATTAAAACCATTGTCTCAGCAGTCAGCAGTGGCGAAAGGTCTTCCCTGACCTTCCTTAAGGTACTTCCTCCTTAAAAAGCTCAGTGGTGAGCGGATTGTGAAGCTACAACCTTTTTGGGGTTTTTTCCTTCTTTTTTTTTTTTTTTTTTTTTTTTTTTTTTTTTT